>JANHMN010000001.1:172803843-172813885 GCA_030674055.1 Rhabdomys pumilio | reverse complement strand
AAAAAAAAAACAATAAAAGCAAAAGCCATAGACACAATTGCAGCTTGGGCTTGGTTGCTAGGGAAGAATAATAAACGGATGAGATATCAGAAAGAGAGAGGGATTTAGTTAGTCAATGTATTTAATTTTTCTGTGACTGAGGATTATACAGAAGATTTTTAACTAAAGGCCATTTGTTGAAATCAAAACATTGCTCTAGAAAATATTAAAGAACATTGAGTTATGAATATTATGAGTCAGGAGAGAAAGAAAAGTAAAAAACGATTAGATAAAACTGAAAAGAGACCAACTTATACTGTTGGCAGGGCATTTGGCCCTTATAAGGTTAATGCTTCCATCCATATGCAACTGGAAAGCAGCAATGATGACTTTAAGGTGGCAGTGTATGTGGTTTGTTCCACCCATCCATCCAGTTGCTCCTGAAGAAGAAGAATAAACAATTTTCAGTGAGGGTAGAAATGTGAGTCATGGAATTATATCACACAGTAAGTACTATAACAAGACAGAGTAAAGTGATTGTGGCTCATCATTAAAAATGGAAGAGGAAAGTGGCAGAATTTGAAGTTTATGTTGAGAGAACAAACAACAAGTTTTAGAGATGGGTTGAAGGATTTTAGATCCACTTGGACTTGAGCTTTGTACAAGAGGATAAGAATGAATTGATTTGCATTCTTCTACATGCTGACCTCCAGTTGAGCCAGCACCATTTGTTGAAAATGCTGTCCTTTTTCCACTGAATGTTATTAGCTCCTTGTCAAAGATCAAGTGATCATAAGTGTGTGGGTTAATTTCTGGATCTTCAAGTCTATTCCACTCATCTCTGTGCCTGTCTCTGTACCAATGCCATGCCATTTTTATCACTACTGCTCTGTATACAGATATACAGATAGTTACCAGATACACTGAAATTAATAGAAGAAAAGGTGGGGAAGACCCTCGAATACTTAGGCACAGGGAAAAAGTTCATGAACAGAACACCAATGGCTTATGCTTTAAGTTCAAAAATTGACAAATGGGACCTCATAAAATTGCAAAGCTTCTGTAAGGCAAAAGACACTGTCAATAAGACAAAACAGCAACCAACAGATTGGGAAAAGATCATTACCAATCCTAGATCCGATAGAGGGCTAATATCCAATATATACAAAGAACTCAAGAAATTAGACTCCAGACAACCAAATAACCCTATTAAAAATGGGGTACAGAGCTAAACAAAGAATTCTCAACTGAGGAAATTTGAGTGGCCGAGAAGCACCTTAAGAAATGCTCAATATCCTTAGTCATCAGGGAAATGTAAATCAAAACAACCCTGAGATACCACCTCACACCAGTCGGAATGGCTAAGATAAAAAATTCAAGTGATGGTAAATGCTGGCGAGGATGTGGATAAAGAGGAACATTCCTCCATTGTTGGCGGTGGGAATGCAAGATGGTACAACCACTCTGGAAATCACTCAGGTGGTTCCTCAGAAATTTTGACATAGCACTACCGGAGGACCTAGCTATACCACTCCTCAGCATATACCCAGAAGATGCTCCAACATATAGCAAGGACATATGCTGCACTATGTTCATAGCAGCCTTATTTATAATAGCTAGAAGCTGGAAAGAACCCAGATGTCCTTCAACAGAGGAATGGATACAAAAAAATGTGGTACATTTACACAATGGAGTACTATTCAGTTATTAAAAATAATGAATTCAAGAAATTCTTAGGTAAATGGATGGAACTAAAAACTATCATCCTGAGTGAGGTAACCCAATCACAAAGGAACACAGAGGTATTTACTCACTGATATGCGGATATTATCCCAAAAGCTTAAAATAGTCAAGATTCAACTAACAGATCACATGAAGCTCATGAAGAAGGAAGACCATGTGTGGATGCCTCGGTCCTACTTGGAAGGAGTGACAGAATGCTCAAGGGAGCAAATATGGCGACAAAGTGTGGGACAAAATGTAAAGGAGGAGCTCTCTGGAGACCACTCTGCCTTGGTATCCGTCCCATGTGCAGTCACCAAAGATAGACATCAATGTCAATATGGATGTCAGGAAGTGCATGCTGACAGAATCTTGATATAGCTGTCTCCTTGGAAGTCTGCCAGAGTCTGACATATCCAGAGGCAGATTGATCTGATCAAGGGTTCCAAATGGAGTAGGTAGAGGACTGAAGGAGCTGAAAGGGTTGGTAGTCCCAAGAGGAGAGCAACAGTGCCAACCAACCAGAGCTCCCCAGGGTCTAAACCACCATCCTGGGAGCACAAAGGGAGGCACCCATGACTTCAGCTATATACTTAGGGGAGGATGGCCTTGTCAGGCATGGGTGGGAGATGAGATCCTTGGTCTCATGAAGGCTGAACACCGAGTGCGGAGGAATTCGAGGGTGGGGAGGGGGAGTGGGGGGTAGGTGGGGGCACACCCTTGTAAAGGAAGGAGAAGGGATGGATGGGGGTTCCTGGGTGGTGGGGTGAATGGGGTGAGGAGATAAAATCTGAAATGTAACATAATATCCAATAAATATCCAATAAAAAAAGATAAAAAGGATTTTAGATATAGTCAAGAAATTGTAAGAAAGGAAAGCAAAAGCAATAGAAGCATCAAAGGAACATCGTTGTTGTTTATGGTTTGATCTCTGTATTGGATATATCTGGAAATATACCTTTGTTTATTTGGAAACTGAAGAATCAGTGAGAAGAGAGAGTTGGAAGGATAATGACAAGCTGACTTATACACAGTATGAAAATTCATATTGTATAGGCCTACGGGCAGTTGGATTCAGAAACTGAAAACTCATAGGAGAGGCTGGAATTAAGATCATCTTTTAAACTGTTGGAATGAATGCCATTATAGGAGAAACTGAAGGGGAAAGAAAGCCAAGAACAAGGTCACACTGTAAATATTTTATTGAGTCATCTCTGTGTAATGACACAATTTTGACATTTTAGAAAGTGACTCTAAACTACAGGGAGAATACACTGTCCAGTGTCTAGCTAGATTTTAGATAGAACAAAGGAACCAGCCTGGGGAGCACCTTTGAAGTACAAACTCACCAAACAAGAGCATGACTTGCTGTAGATTTCCAATACATTGCTGAGGTATCACCCCTTTATCTTCCACATCTTTGAGCCATAGACTGGGTATTCATTATGTACCACAGTTCATATAGTCATAGTAGCTATTTGTTTACTGTTTACATGTTATAGATTTCTCTACACCACTATATATTTATAGTGAGGGTCTAAAACCACCAACACTAATCCCAGCTTCTCTGTCTGCCTCCAGGTCTCCATAATAGCCTTATGATGTGGCCCTATATGATGGACTGTGCCTCTAAAAGTAAAGATCTAAAGACACCATTTTCCTATGCATCCTCTATGAGTATTTTCTCATAGGCACACAAGACAGATCTCACAAAGGTTGTAACTCTTCCAAGAAATTACAAAGGAATGAAAGTCTGTTTACTTGTAGCTGGGAGGAGGTTAGAAGTCCCAAGAGCCTGAGAAAAGACAGGAAAGTGGGTCTGAAATGTGAGCAGATGCTACTGTTACTCTACAAATACTGGAGTTAAAATGGAATGTTACACTTAAAATGTTAGGCACTTAGGTCAGGAATGCAATGGAAGAGAAATACAAGGAATTACAGCTGGACAGGAGACAGTCATATTGATCAGGCAAGAAGTTCAAGACTGGGACAAAAACACAAAGGCTGTCTTAGCTGGCTATAGCTAGCTTTTGTTAGCATAATTTCTCTTCTGGAAAATATACAAGTTGTTGACCTTTTACAAGACCTGTATTACTGTGTTTTATTACAACAGACTAAATTGTAAGAATGGCTTTTAAGCTTTCCAGGTAGAACTTGAGATACATGCTAGGAACCATGGGACCACTGCACAAGAGAATGATATAAATATGTATATGTATATGTATATGTATATGTATATGTATATGTATATGTATATGTATATGTATATGTATATGTATATGATGTGTATGTGTATGTGTATGTGTATGTGTATGTGTATGTGTATGTGTATGTGTATGTGTATGTGTATGTGTATGTGTATGTGTATGTGTATATATAATGGATATATGTATATACGTATATACATATGTCTATGTTTATACATGTGTGTGTGTGTGTGTGTTTGTGATTTAAGTTAACCTGGATAGTAGGCATCATGAATCTGGACTTTGCTTCCCATCCTGCTCCTGGCTGCATCAGTGATGGATGTGGGCTTGCCTGGAGCATTCTCTGTGTAAGACCAGAAGGGTCTGGATGCTCTAATACTCTTGGCATACATATTTGTAACATTTTTAAAATCTACAATGCAGAATCCACTAAGCTGATCCCTGCCTTGGGGCAGCCCAGTCCAATCTCGTTTCTTTTGGAGTGTTTGCTTTGCTAAATAAATTTTTGCTCAAGATTCTAAGTTTTATCAAAACTGCGCATGGGACCATGGCTTGAACAGAGCATTGCAGACTGTGTAAAACGGAGAAGATGAGCTGAGCATTAGCATGCATTTCTCTGTTTTCCGGCTGTGTATGTCCAGTCGCTTCAAGTAACAGCTGTTCATCACACACCAAGACATTGTACCCTTGCGCTTCCGGGAGAATATAACTTTCCTCCTCTAAGTTGTCATGTTAGAGTATCTAGTCAGAGAAAACAATAAATAACTAAGAAGGTTTCTATCTACCTCCTGTTTATTTTCATAGTATACTTAACACCTGTTTTTACAAATCTCTTTATTTTCTTAGGTGTATTGTTTCTCCCAACTTTCTACTGGCTGAGCTTGTATATTGAACATTATTTAAACTAAGTTACTGCTTAATTAAATTTTAAGACTGAATTATATTTACATATTTGGCCAGTAGATTAATTTACTTCATATTAATTTTCACTAACGAATCTTTGTACCTGCTTGATATTTTTTTAAACTTGTTCCTTATTTATATTTATCCTGTAATCAATCCTTGTTTCACAAGTAGTCCTGTGTTCCTTAGACAAATTCTCTTTGGCTTGATGACCAGTTGCAGCACATGTGATAAGGAGAGAAAAGCAATTTCCTCTGTTTCATAACAAAATACAACAATGCCAATTTTTTACTTTTGTTTAGTTCAGGTTGTATTTATTGCAGACTAATGGTAATCAGAAACTCTGTATGGTTACCAAAGATGTGTTTTTTCACTAGTCAGGTATAACATACGATGTCTTCCAATATGATTGGTGCTCTCCATATCTCTAGGAATCCTTACTAATTCTATATATTTGCTTTATGTAGTTCAGAGGTATCCAGTGCTATCCCCACTTTCAAAAAAAGGCATCCCTCTTGATAAGCAACCATTTGTTCTAAAGGGCAAACTCTCTGCTTTTGAAAATATACACTGAGACCATGTACCCTACCTCATTTTTTTCTTTATACTTTCATTTATAAATTATTGTATCTCTTTTTGATTATTTTTAGATTTTTTTGGACAAGAGGCAATAACATCTTAATTCAGGCATTGCAAACCCTAAATCTTTGAGATTTTAAAATATTTAATATCAACATATTAATTTCACCCCAAACCACATGCAAACATAAATAACTGCTAGATCAATATTATTTCAACACAAAAAAGAAACACTAAAAATGATATAGAGAAAAGAATCATATGACCTCACCACAGCCATAGAGACTAGCAATAGCATAAGAGAATTAACACTTCTATATCAACCTGTCCACCTTTCAGGATATCCTACCCTATCTAGTTAATGTTTTCCTTCAGGAAATTAAAGATAATAGTAGGCAAGGGTTGCATATTATATAATAGTGATTTAATCTATGTTTTCCAATCACAAAACACTAGTTTATACTTGAGTTTTCAACCATGACTTCTAAAATTTATGCACTTAAAATGTCTGATTATCACTCAGATAGACAATGTTTTCTTATAAACACTTGGCTCTTTTTAAAAAAAAACAAAAACTCCTCTTTGGGAAAAAATGCATCCATGAATTGGAAATGTTTCAGGTATCTCAAGAAATCTGTGCTATTTAGCTTTCTCCATGTGATGGAGTTCTGCATCAACTGTGTATGGGAGTACATGTCTGAAATCTCAGTACTTAGAAGGTTATGGTGGGATGATGGTGAGTTGAAGAATAGCCTTGGCAACAAAACAAGCTCAAGGCTCATCCATGCTTATATAGAGAGCTTCTAGAGATTTCCAAATTATCACTGACTACTTTTAGACCTTTATTATTTTAGGAAGAGGATCACTAACCTATAAAACAAAATGGTGACTGCAAATTTAGAGCTGAAACATTGGTGGATACCTTATTTAAGCATCACATTTCTTGAAGTGAAAGAACAAGGTTAAGAAGACCTCTGACTTCAGGACCTAGTGTTAGAATTAATAAAGAAATTGAATGATCCAGTCACACAGGGCTTTTCAAAAATGCAGAAAAAAATGTGCTGTTCAACTGTGCATTTATATGAACTTTTCCTACAAGGTCATCTGCCAACACTATGTTCTTTATATTCAAGAGAAATATTTTTTAAAAATCCTTTATTAAATCTTTTCCAATTCATCATCCTCTTTCATTATAAAAATCACTCTGAGAGTCTGTCAACACCATTTATTGAGTGCTTCTAATCAAAACAATGAAAAAGTAATATTCTGATGGAAACATTAGGGTTCTGCATCAAACACAATCCCACATAGCTTCTTTGTCATGAAATGAAATTAGATGTAAGGTAAAAGAATAATGAAGATGAGAATGGAGAAAAAGAAGCCACTTAAGCTTCCCTTAATCTTAGTACTGAACTATTTCTCAAAATGCCTTGTAAGAACTGTATCCATCTCTTCATAGTACACTCTCAATTATCACTGTCACTTATGGCTGATTTCAAGGATTCTCTGCCAGAAAATTTCAACATTCATGTCTATATTATCACAGATGACCAGGAAGGCGGAATAATAAATAAAATTTTGGAAATGAGCCTATTGATCCAAAATCAGCAAATGGAACAGGAGTGTTCAATGTGAGGAATAAGAAAAGCATCAATTTCAACATTAAAAAATACAAAAAAAAAAAAAAAAAAACCACTAATAGCAAAATAGAGCCAGTTGCCTCACACAATGGGGAGTCATTTGCCAGGTGTTTAAAAGCACTCCTACAATGAGCTGCCATAGGATGAGAAAAGCAGAGGGTAGTCAAGACAGAATGCATGGTTCCCGGCTTAAAGCCATAGACTCATGCAGTTTCTGAAAGATGAGAAGGAAGTATACAAAAGTTGATGGGTAAAGAGTTGCAGCCCTTTCCAAGAGACAGAGTAACCAAGTCAGAGGTGGGATTAATTTAGAGTATAACAGAAGAAGACATTAGCATGTCTGTTTCAGGATCCTGTTGACTCAAGAGACAACTGAAAAAAATGTCAATTTTATTGCCAAGAAATGAATCAGTAAGTCCACAAAGACCAAGCAATATGTTAGAGTGCACAGGCAGAAATAAACACAGATGTCTTCACAAGAAATGCAACAACATATTTGTCAATTGGAAGTATCCTAAAAATGTGCTTTAGAGTTTTTCTAGTTACAGTAACATCAGCTAACAGTTCCCAAATCTTTAGTTTGTATGGACCTGCCCTTTTAAATACAGAGACTAAGAGTCTTATAGGTAGAGGTTTAGATCTAGACAAGTGATGATATGTTGTGAAAATTATGAGTATTTTTAATTTTAACATCCTACCTTTAAATAGAAGTTAAACAAAATCTACTTCATAAATGTTAGCATTAAATAAAGAAATAAAGTCAAGTTCAGAAGCACGCACAGGTCCTGGGGGTGTTTGCTACTATATCATCTGCCAATGCTATCTTTAACTTAGTTCTAAGTCATAGCACTTGCTTCATTTCCATTACACAAATGAGAACTTTATCAGTTTTCACAGAGCTAGTAAGAATGGAATTAGGAGTCTGGAGGGATGGCTAAGTGATTAACAGCACTGGATGCTCTCAGTTGCTACCACTCATGTAGTGGCTAACAATTATCCATAACTCCAGTTCTAGGGGATCTGAAAATCTGTCCTGGCCTCCATAAATACCTGTATACTCATGGCACACATACATGCAGGCAGAAAGACACTGATACATATAGCAATTTATAGTAGATATATAAATCTTGCTTTAAAAAGAACAAGAGTAAGTAGAATTCTAATCCAAGCCCATGATCATCCTGCCTCAACATTGTAAGGTATGTGTCTGTTATTGTTTGGATCTGAAGTTTTCCTAAAAGGCTCATATGTAGAAGGCTTGATTCTCAATGTTTCTTTGTTTAGAGAAGCAGCTTTGGGGAAATTAAGGGATCAGGGAGGAACTGACTTCATCAATGGATTAATTCCTTGATAGATTCATAACTATGGAGTTAATGAAGGAATCAAAGTTACAAGAAGTGAGTCTTAGTAAAGGAACAATGTGTTTGGCATTGTACCTTGGAACATAATATCTTATCCCTATCTTGGCTAGCTTAGTCTCTCGCTGCTTTTCTCTTCTTTCTCTGGGAGGAGCTGGGCACTGAGCTTTGCTCCAATACATGATTTCTGCCATGATATTCTGCCCAAATCTAATGACATCGAGTGACCATGAATTGAATCCTCTGACATTAATAGCAATTTTTAATTTTTCCTTTTTCAGTTGATCATTTTAGACCTTTGTTACAGAAACAAAGGCTGATTAAAGTCTCCAGTGCATTTTGACCATTATGGATTTCCACAGGTTCTTCTTGATTTTCTTGAATACTGATTAGTCTTACACAAAAAGTCTTACACAAGGGCTAGAGAAATTTCTCCATGCTTAAAAGCACTTACTGTTATTAAATGGGACCCAAGTTTAGTCCACAACATGTATATGGTGCCTCACAACTCTAGTTTCAGTGTACCCCACTTCTTAGCTCTGTAGGATTCTGCATGTATAAGGTTCACATAAATACATACACTTAGGCACACAAAACTACACATACAATAAAATAAGTATCTTGTAAAAGTCATACATATGAGCAAATGTCTTCAGCTTCTAGAATCAGCACTGAAATTAAGAAACATTGTTCCATACAAATGAATAAGTCATCTCTTGTGTGGAAAATTGTGCTCAGAAGAGAGTTTCAAACAGATTTCTGTATCTTAAGAGTACAGCTTTCTGAAGGAAAAAAAAGTGGGTGTCTGAGATATTTGCTTATTGTTTTGATCCTGTAAAAATGAAGGTTCGTTTCTTTAAAATATTTTAGGGTATATACATAAGAGAGGAAGCGATCGTAAGAAAACTTAGAAGTTGTGTGCTCTATTTGGCGACATCTTCACAGCCTAGTCAAAAGTATTCAGAATAAATGAACATCGATCAAAAATAATGTAGATTTTAACAAACATATAATAAATTAGAAATAAAAGCCAGCTGAAATAAAATCCTGATCTTTTGGACAGTCAGCCTTGTGAAAAAATAAAATAAAACAGAACAAAATACACAAGTTCAAAGCTCAGTGAAAAATCCAGTGTCAGGGAATTAAAGCAGACAGTGATAGAGCAGGGCATCAGAAGTCTTCCTCTGGCAGATGTGCATACACCCAAACAAAACACCACACAGTGCACATGGATGAAACAGTAATTAATTTAGAAAGAGACAGTAAAATGATGGGGAGATCTTATGAGATGTAGTGAACCATGAACACTTCACACGTTCTCTACTACAACAAAATACTATGGTAGACAAGAGAAAACAGCAGTAAGAAAGTGACAGACACTTGTTCAAATGCCTACTTCCTTCACTGCACAATGAAGACAGTTTAACAAACAGAAATGTGGAGACTACATTCCTATTCTGAGAACTCTCCTGTGGAGTTTACCCAGTGCTTTGCATAAAAATAATAATATATAGTTTGGAAATATTCTAATCCTGTATTATAATAATCATAGTTTAGTATAGGCATAGAATCCATCTTGGTGAATTTGTTCTCCCAATGCACTTAATTCTCTCTCTCTCTCTCTCTCTCTCTCTCTCTCTCTCTCTCTCTCTCT
>JANHMN010000001.1:172763055-172790136 GCA_030674055.1 Rhabdomys pumilio | reverse complement strand
ATATATATATATATATATATATATATATATATATATATATATATATAAACACCAACAAAACCAGCTTGGGAGAATAGCATAAATGTTATCTTTCATCCTTTAGTCCATCATCCAGCGAAGTCAGGAAAGGAACTCAAGGCAGAAACTCAAGACAGGAAAATAGATGCAGAACTGATATAGAAGGCTTTCCCCATATATATATAGCTAGCTCTGCATGTTTTCTTATAGCACCCAGGAACACCATTCCAGAGATGGCACTGGCCACAGTGAACTGATCTTTGCCAAAATAAATAATCAATCAAATAAAATAGATGGATAGCAGACTTTTAATCATCAATCAAGAAAAGGCATCAAAGACTTGTCCAAAGATAACTCAGTGGTGGCATTTTCTCTAACCAGGTTCTCTCTTCCCAAAACAACACACATGTAAAACTGATTAGGAAATTATTGCCTTAGAAAAATTTTCTAAATAGTTACCAACAACTCATTCATATGTGCCATTTTAATCTTTTCTAGAAGTTTACCTTTAACCAGAAAATTAATCTGGTACAAAAAAAAGTGAGCTAGGTATTGATAAAATAATTATAATAATAGCCAAATTTTGTAGACTAGTATTCTAATTACTCACATGTAGTTAGACTTCACATCTTTGGGTACAAATTTTTTTGAACAACTAGATTTAAGGATGGTAATTAAATGAAAATACCTTTAAAATATTCATATTCTTTTCTATACTGCTGATTAGTGGTAGATGTCGTCTATTCTGTTTCTTCTCATATCTATAAAACTGTGATAAGATATGATACTTCAAACAGAAAACATGTAATAATTTTATGCGATGATTAAATTGCATACAAACAAGAATAGAAAGCAATCAAAACATGCTTTGAGAAACTTTGGTAATGCCAAATATATGACCCCACATTCACTTATGGTAGCCGGTAACATGCTACAGGTAACATTTTAGCTACTGTGGAAATTCATTTTCTCTGTTTTCCAAGACTCACAGTTCATATTGTAAAAATTCTAGAAGCCCTGATGTTCCACTTATACTTGAACAGATTACATGGATATACTAACTTTGTAGTTCTCAATATATGGCTTGCAGCCTGATTATACAGCTTCAATCATCAAAATTTCTCTCCTCTCCATTATTTTTTTATTTATTTTTTGCTTCACTGTCTCTTCTGAATCTTGCCTTTCAATGTCATGTATTTGTAAGGAGAAGAATCCTTCTGCAGCCTCCTGGGGATAGCTGATGGGCAGGGAGCATATGTTCCAGATTTTCTTCAGAAATTACTGTGCGTGTTACATGACAAACCAACTCCCAAACAATTTCAGATAACTTCATATAATGCAAACAACTTGCTAATGAGTTATGGTGGCAGTTGCCATATTTTAGTAATATTTATTAAATTGTTACGAAGCGTGAAAGTGTATCATTTTATCTCCATGATGAATTAGTTAAGAGCCAGAAGCTTTTAATTTTAAATATAATCATTTGTTATAGACTCTCCTGTAGGATTTTAGTTCTTGTTTTATTCTTGTATTTATTTTATATAATTTTCCCTTTTATTTGTAGTATTTATTCAGAAAGGACTAAACACATTTACATATTTCCTTGCATTTAAATGAAAAGAATCATTTTTACATGCTTGTTTTCTTGCTTTTTTTTGTAAGATAATCAGCACAATTGTAATGAATTATGGTGATGGCTGTAGTTTAGGCCTGAGAGATGAAAAAGGGAGAAAGTGAACGGTCTTTTGTAAATATTAAACACGTTAATCTAATTTTATTATTCTAATTTTACTGTTCATTCTATGGCTTATAAAGTTACTTAGTTCAAAACGATTGGCTACAGCAAAAACAGAATTCAGCTGTGAGCCTAAGATATCAGTATCATTTAATTTAAAAAGGTTTCAATTATCTTTAATCATTACTTAATCTAAAACTGAAACCAGAACACCGAACATATTATTTGCAAAGAATGCCTTTCTATACATAAATCTGTTTAAATATTTGGTAGTCAATATTTATCTATGAGATTTAATTGAATTACTCAATGTCTCCATGTTTCAGAATTTCATATATTAAATGATTTTAGTAACTACCCAAACTAAAATTTTATGAATATTAAATAGTCAGAAACTGTAAATAACTTTAAGCTACATAGTACCTGATAGCAACTCTTATTAAAAAATGTCAGTGTCTTTAAAAACTTTTTGGATTTACAAAAGATAACAATTGTTAACATTTATTGGAAACCTACAGAAGACTGCTTCCCATTGTATGTATGTGAACCTCTTTGTCCTATATAAATATATAAAAAAAAGTCTCTTGGTAAGTTAGGCATTACAGAAGAGAAAGGGAAATAATAGTCCCAAACCTACTCATTAGTAGCTGGTTGATGTTTTGACTTCTGAACTCAAAGAGCAATAACACTTAGTATATACTTTTTGAACCAGAAACTTGAGATTTCCTTCCAAAAAATAAAAATATGGAGAAATATTTTTAAATTTTATTATTTTTTATGAGTGTGAATGTTTTTGTTGCATGTATATACACATGCAGTGTGTGCCTACTGCTCACGAGGCTACAAAAGCACACTGCATCCACTGGCTCAGAAGTTAAGGATGGTTTCAAGCCACAATGTGGGTGGTGGAAACTGAGCTTGGTTCCTCTGCAAGAGCATCAATTGCTCTGAACTGCAAAGACATCTCTCCAGAACTAAGAGATACTTCCTACAATTGTAATTTATTTTTCTCAGCTGATTCATTCATTCAAGAAATTACACCCATTGCACAACAATCTTGTACTAAAAAGAAACAAAAACTTCTAGATCTGAGTAAAGTATGACAGCCACTTACACAGCATCTGTGCTCCAAAACTTACCACCACTCCAGCAGCTTCTCTGTGTTTTCATAAGCAATTGGGAAAGCAGAGCTGTAGAACGAGGGAGCAGTGCACAAACATAAGAATTTTGGGCAAAAGAATCAATACACTATGGTCTCAGACTTTCCTGTCCTTAATTTCTGTATCTGGAGTTAATATCAGACCCATACATTCAGTAGCCATTTGCACATGAACTATATTGCATACCATATTATTGACTCTAGTTTAGAAATGAAAATTCCTTAATTAATAGGAAATATAATGTTGACTAACAGATGAAATATTTTAATAAGTAGTTCTATTAGTATATTGGAATAAAGGCCAATGGTACAGCTACAAAATACACTGAAGTACTACATAACAAAGTTTTAGTCAGTTAAAGATGATTCATAAAACTGTGGTCCAGTAAGATTACATCTCCTACTGATTTTGCAGTAATCTAAGTTTGCTACATTTTGTGATGTTTTCTCAAGGACAAAATCCTTTAGTGATCAATTTCTCAAAATGCATCCCTGTTATTAGTAGATATGTGACTGTTTATGCTCACAGTCAGGGTATTGTTGCAGGATGCTAATAATTATTCCATTCAGCCTAACGTGAAAGCCAAGAAGAAAAATAAGCCTAGGGTAAACCTGGCCATGGGAAAGCTTAGAAAAAAAAAAGAGTGAATCTACCTTACATCACAGAGTACTATTTCTGCAGCATTTAAGCATCCAGATGCAGCACTGGTGAACTAGTAATGTCCGGTGCAAACTGTACTTCTAGATACCACCACAAACATCTGTAGGCTTTTGTAATTCAAGTAGAAAATTAGTCAGGAATATGAAAAAATTATTGGCAATGTGAACAGTGAGAATGGCTGTTTATTTAGCAAACTATAAGGTTCTAGTTGAGTAAGGTCATTGATAACATCTAAAAGAGGGCATGTAAAATTCAGTGATATGTTCTAAACCCAAGATACTGCTGAGAGAATACAATAAGCTATAAAATGCACTGATTATCTGGACGTTTAAGTTAAAAAGGAGAAATCATGTGAAATGTTGTGGATGAACATGTTGATTAACAATGTCTTTTTTTTAGCAAAGTGGACGTCCACTTCCTTGGGCTCACAAAGGAGTCAAAACAGAGACATTCTATGAAAGGAAATTGGAGGACCATTAAGTTGGGTGCATGTGGTCAATGGAGGTTTAATGAGCTTGTGGAAGATTTGGAAAATAATTCTACTACTGGAACAGGGAATCAATAAGAAGTGTTGCTGAATAATGATTGGGAACCAGCTGTGATCAAAGAACACAGAGTGGATATGTAACCTTCAATGCCTCCTGGTTCCCTGGTTCAGTGTTGGTAAAGAAGAGTTCCATGAATTTCCAAAGCTCTTTTACATAGTTATTACTGTTTTTTCTGAATTCAATACCTCTGATCATAATTTCTTTCTCCAATGCCCCTAGTGAACACTGAAGATATTGGGTGACTCAATGAAAGCCTGTATTTCTTCCTTAGCCTTCTGCATCTGTCTTCATATCTGTATCACCAGGGAGCCCTTTCTTTGTATAATCTCCCCAAGACTTCTCACATACATGGCTGTACCCCAGACATCACAATAAGCTTATATTACTTAAAATAAAAGAGGAATATAGGTCATTCATGGTAGGGTTGTTTTGACGTTGGTCTCAACTGAATATTGAAACAGAAGGAAAATGAATGACCAAGAAAACCCTGAATTCTGATACAGGTTAAACTAAGTAGAAAGAATGTATAGGAAAAAAATGAATAATGGACATGATCAGAAGCTCAAATGCACCTGAGCATGGAAGAATGCACACATGGTCAGTATGATCCCCCTATCTCCTTAAACCATTCTTCCAAGTTAAAGTGTACATTTCCAGTTCTCCCCTCTACATTTCTACTTGTGACAGAGATCCAACGTGTCTGGGATCCAACTAGAACTAAAGAGCACAAAGGTAGTATGGTCTAAAATACAGAGTGCCAAAACTGTCACTAAGTTAAAAAGGTAGAAGTCATACAAGAAGATTTTTAAGGAAGAAAGACATCAACGTAGTGAAATTGAACACTTACACATCCCATAATTTCTTCATGCTTCTAAGCAAGTATTTTAGCTGGGCTTTTAATCCGCTACCAATTTCAGTTGAAATTAAAAATCACTTTTGAAATGAGTAGTCCTTGTAATTCAAACATAAGTCTCTCCCATCACTGTGTGATGTCCAGCTAGCTTTGCTTGAACCTATACAGCAGCCTCCTCACTCGCCTCCCTGATTCACTCTTCTCTTTATAGTTCATCCTACACATGACTCGCAGATGGTCTTCTCTAGAAAAGCTGCTGTTATTTTTCCTTCCACTCAAAACAGTCAAATTGTTAACAGCTAATCCACCTTCTTCATCCTGACATTCATGTCCTCCCCGGTGTGCCTCCAACTAACCTAACACTTCCTCTTCTATGTGTGACACTTCTCAACTGGAGTCGAACATCTTGTTTCCCACAAATGTGCTTTGGGCTTGGGAGTTTGAGAAATGTTGTCTAGCAAAATTCAGTCAATTTGATTACATGTGTTTTTCTTCTAATTATATCCATCCATGTCATTCATTTCTCTTTCAAGATGTTTACTTCTTTGCTTATCAAAGGAGACATGGGTAGAGGCAGAAGTTCCAGAGTCCCTTTTGCAGGCATCCTGACATTTAAATAACTGAATCAAATTCAACCAGTGTGGCATGTGGATTCAGTCAGGGCATCCTGACCACGGTAGCAATTTAGCTTTGACTAAAAACACATATGTAACGGATGATTTTTTAAAACAAAGAAATATTGAGTTCATTCAGAGGCAGCTACTTGTTGACTGAGAAAGTGCATGTACTGTTTAAAGTGTATATATTGTGTTCTCTCAAGTGTGGTCACTTTACAGAGGTGTTTACTTTGATGTCAGACATATTTCTCTTTAATTGTTCCCAGTTCTTCAAATGAAAACAAATGAAAAACCTCCCTCTTCTATGGCTTACCCTTAATGAGCCAACATTTTGGAATAGCCATGTCCTAGATTCTACCAGCCCTAACTCTAGCACAATACATATGTCAAGTGATACCTTTATTTCAAATACTTGTCACATGAGCATTTACCTCTAAATCCCTGCCTTAGGCCAACCAGGTGAACTAATGATAGTGCACTAACCAATTTTGAAATAACAAACAATTTATTTTGAGACTTAGCCATCTTTAGGTGGATCATCTGTACAATATATCTAAACCCTCATTTCGAACTTTAAGATGAAAACAATTCTGTATTCTTGATTATGTTCAAAGTAGGACATGAAAAATAATTCAGTCCTTTCACTTACCTTGCCTTGCTGTCATAATCATGAGAATGCTAATTATTTCCCTGTCCACACTTTGTAGCATAACCAATGTCTCTCTTATTCAAATACAGGGCAAAATGAAATAAATTCTCATATATGAAAGAATGGATGAATAAGTGAATACATATTGAAGTTATAGTTTATAGAGAGAAGTACTTAAATTGCATGTCTTCCTTTTATGATAGTTATCTTGCAAAGGTATTTGGGTTGCTTGCTTTTAAGATGATCAGAATTTCTATAACTATCTTTTCTTCTGTGGAAATCTTTTTTCCCAATGTGTGCTGAAATTTTAACTGAAAGTGTGATTTCCAAAGAACTACAACTTGTAGCCTACTAAATACAATGAACGTGTCATTTTAAAAAAATCTATCCACATTAGAATATTTAACTAAAAATTTTATTTGTAATAGCAGGACCTGAGAAATTTTGTATAGTTGATTAATACACAACAAAGAGACATTTTGAGATAATATGTGATTTGAGTTAACTGTCCATTTTATTGTACAAGAAGAGCATTAAATAGCATTGTTCTAATGCCATCATTTGCTCTTTATGTCATAAGATACTGTTAACTTTTGTTCCTCTCACTGTTGAGTCTAAATTTTTATGAGGACACTCGAATTCAGGATATCCTATATGTAATTGTTCTTATATGTTGTCAGGCTAATACTTCCAGCTCAGCCTGCAGACCAACAGTTCAACTGCCTCTTTATGGTTCATTGAAACTGAACTTGGCTTAGTTGTGTATGAAGTTTATGGATTTCATTTATATCACTGGCACTGGGACTTAGAGATTACAATGTTTCACTGAAATTATCAAATTTAAATGTTATAGTTCTAGCCCATGGTGGATACTTCAGCTTCACTTCAGAAACTGAGAAAAGAGGAAGGAACCATATTCCTCATCTCATTCCTAACTCCATCCTGGGACAAGCTCCGTGAGTTGAGCAAGAGCTTAATTCTATCCTATAAATTCATCAGGTTTGCTGTAAAGAAAGAATTATATCATAAAATTTATTTATTATCTCAATAGTGTTAGAATTCTGACTTCTCTCCTCCTACCTTCATATTTATTTATTCCTTGTGAGAAGTATCAGGCTCTGTAATTCTATCACTTGGCTCACTAGTCTTTCTTCCTGTCACTGAGTTAGCTAAAATCACATACAAAGAATAGTCAATGAAGGATGAACAGATGGCACACTAGATAAAGAACCAAATAAAGATAATGCATGGACACTTATAGGCCCCTCACATTAGTGTAGTTAGCAACAAACAAGAAACTTTGTATCAAACAAAAGTAGTAGGATAATACCAATCTCCAATATTTTCTTGTAAACATAACACAGCATAGAAGGAACATGTTCATGATAGCACATAGGAATAGGTAAACAAATATATCATTTATATCTGTACACTCAAAATATTAAAAAGTCAGTAATTCCACTTGAGAACTTTGTGACACTATTCCAATGTTAGATATTAGCCAGGCACTGGTTACCAGAAGTCCTTGGTCAAAACAGATTTGATCTTGAAAGTGAGTCATTCAGTATCTTTGGTTTACTAAGATTATGTTGATGTAAATACCATTCTCAAGGACATGACAATAGTACCAGTTATCTTCCTAGAAGATGAACCAATGTATTAGTGCAATAATATTCTAAGTATACCCATTGCCATTTAAACAAATTCTGTTTTCTTTCATTTGTTTTCCAATATTTTCTTTTTTATTGGATATTATATTTGCATTACAGATATAATCCCCTTTCCCCAAGGACTTTCTCACCCACCTATGCCTGACAATGTCATCCTCCCCTGTGCCCTTCCCCCAGGCCTGAGCAGGCCTGCAAGTCATTGAACACAGCAAGACCAAACAACAATAGAACCTAGAAGGAGGCATTGCCTTGCCAGTCTTGGCGCCCTGAGGTCTGCTACAGAACTAAGAAGAATGGACTGCCTGCTGAGCTAGCCTTGACACCTTGGACTACTCTCTCCTCACCTAGCCCCTGGGCAGTACCGAGAAGAGATTTTGGGAGGTGGGGCTTCCCCTTTATATGTGAAAGCAAATTATTAAACTTTGGACCTTGATCAGAATACTTTGTCTTGGCCCCACGTTTCTCTCGCCCTCCTTCCCAATAATTCCTAGGCTTCATCTCAGGAGAACCTGGTGATCGTGGCTGCAGGCAGCTACACTCCCCTACATATTAAGCTGGGGTTTCTCCCTATGTGCTCCAAGGCAGGTGGTTTAGACCTTGGGAACTCTGGTTGGTTGGTATTGTTGCTCTCCCTATGGGCCTCAAACTCTTTCAGCTCCTTCAGTCTTCTCTCTCACTCCTCAATTGGGAACCTCGTGATCAATTCAATGGTTAGCTGTGAGCATCTGCCTCTGTATATTTCAGGCTCTAGCAGACCTCTAAGGAGTCAGCTATATCAGGCTCCTGTCAGCATGCACTTCCTGGCATCCACATCACAGTCTGCCTTTGGTGACTGCACACATGTAGAACAGTCTCTGGATGGCCCCTCCTTCAGTTTCTGTCCCATGCTTTGTCTTTATATTTGTTCCCATGAGTATTTTGTTACTCATTCTAAGAAGGGCCAAAGCACTCACACTTAGGTCTTCCTTGTTCATGAGCTTCATGTGGTCTGTGAGTTGTATCTTGGATATTGCGAGCTTTTGGGCTGATATCCAATTATCAGTGAGTGAATACCATGTGTGTTCTTTTGTGACTGGGTTATCTTACTCAGGATGATATTTTCTAGTTCCATTCATTTACCTAAGAGTTTATCAAATTCATTGTTTTTAATAGCTGAGTAATACTCCATTGCATAAATGTACCATATTTTTTTATTCATTCCTCTGTTGAAGGACATCTGGGTTCTTTCCAGTTTCTGGCTATTATAAATATAACTGCTATGAACATAGTGGAGCATATGTCCTTGTTATATGTTGGAGCATCTTCTGGGTATATGCCTAGAGTGGTATAGCTGGGTCCTATGTCCAATTTTCAGAGGAACCCCCAGACTGATTTCCAGAGTGGTTGCACTAGCTTGCAATCCCACCAACAGTGGAGGAGTGTTCCTTGTTCTCCACATCCTTGCCAGCATCTACTATCACCTGAGTTTTTGATCTTGGCTGTTCTGACTGGTATAAGGTGGAATCTCAGGGTTGTTTTGATTTGCATTTCCCTGATAACTAGGAATATTGAACATTTCTTTAGGTGTTTCTAGGCCATTCGAGTTTCTTCCCTTGAGAATTCTTTGTTTCGCTCTGTACCCACTTTTAATAGGGTTATTTGGTTTTCTGGAGTCTAATTTCTTGAGTTCTTTTGTAAATATTGGATATTAGCCCTCTATTGGATGTAGGATTAGTAAAGATCTTTTCCCAATCTGTTGGTTGCCGTTTTGTCTTATTGACAATGTCCTTTGCCTTACAGAAGTTTTGCAATTTTATGAGGTCCCACTTGTCAATTCTTGGTCTTAGAACATACGCCATTGGTGTTCTGTTCAGGAATCTTTCCCTGTCCCTAGGTATTCAAGGGTCTTCCCCACCTTCTCTTCTATTATTTTCAGTTTATCTTGTTTTATGTGGAGGTCCTTGATCCACTTGGACTTGAGCTTTGTACAAGAAGATAAAAATGGATCAATTTGCATTCTTCTACATGCTGACCTCCAGTTGAACCAGCACCATTTGTTCAAAATGCTGTCCTTTTCCCACTGGATGGTTTTAACTCCTTTGTCAAAGATCAAGTGACCATAGGTGTGTGTGTTCACTTCTGGGTCGTCAATTCTATTCCATTGATCTTCCTGGCTGTATCTATGTCAATACCATGCAGTTTTCCCTCAGTATTTTCTATAATGCTTTAATTTATATTTTTTTAGTAAATATTATATTTAACACTTACTGAATGTGTAAGAGTTCTAGGTCTTATTTTGTACATCAGGATGGGTTTTGACCAAAGGCAAATCTAAAACTGGACTTTAGTGATATGCACATGGAGACATGAATTTAAAATTCTCCAAGATTAAAAAGACTATCTACTTTGGCTATCTTTCATTGCTTGGTGTTCAGGCCATCCATGTTTTGAGTCTGAAGGGACTGCTGTCATGAGTGCTTCTTTGTAATCTTCTGATTATGCCAATAATCATTCCACCATCTAGAAACAATAGGAATTGTATACATGGCCTACTTATATAAAGGACAGTATCTAACACAAGCTGATAAGGATATGGGAGATGGGTCGCTTTCTAGAAGAAAAATGTTTCATCTTAACTTCAAGACAATTATAAAGTATCCAAGGGAGAGGAGAAAAATATAAAAGAGTAAAAAGGCTCAAATGCTGTAAAGGAGATGGAAAATGTAGAGGGAGTCCAGGTGTTGCTAGTAACACAAAGTCAACCTCTGCTTTTCTTGATCTTTTAGAATGTAAAGCATCCTATGACAGCATCGAAGAGAAAATGTTCTTAAATTTGTTGACATCTAAGTCAAATAAGAGCACAGTTACATATCTTATTCAAGGTCTAAGACAGATGCTGTCATTTCTGTCAAACATCAGCAGGCTGATTCCTCCCACCAGGGACCCCCGCAGCAAGTGTTCCTGTCTGTTCAGACCCGTCTGACTCATGGAGTGAGCTGTGCACTGTGTGTCTCTCTCTTTTAGATCACAAAGAACAGGGAGGCAGCAATGGTCCTCCCACTACCATACTGAATGACCTTCCTGAAGCCCTGCCTACATTGTTTCCTTGCCTCCTTCATGTTCCTGTTTGAGCCAGCCTCTTCCTCTGCACCCTGGACTCCATACCTCATCTTCTCAAGGATTTTGTTTCCATAGTAATTTATCTCCTATCCCCCAGAATCCATTTTACATTCTTCACACTTACCTGCTACAAAAATATCTAAACAGCTTTTTGTTGACCCATGTAACCTCCACCCACAAGTGCACTACTGTTCTTTGTCATTTCTAAACATTCATTCTGTATGTTACCTTCACTTCTTCCCTTCACATTTTATCTTCAGCCCACATCTATCAAACCTGTGCTTCTCACTCCACTAAAGCCATCCTCACAAGGTCAACATCAGCCTCCACATTGCCAAGTCAGATGAGCATGACTTTACTTTTGACTTTGACTTTCTAAATAATATTTCACATAGCTAAAACTTCTCCTGATCCACTTTCTTTGGTAGAATGCTTTCTACATTTCCTCTAATTGTTTGGCAGATCTTTCCAAATCTTTGTTACTGATTCTTTCTTACCATTGAAAAATTATTGGATATTAACCTAGAATCTCTTCTGTTTTTTTTTTTCTGATATTTATACCTACATGATCATTCTATGTCAGTTCTATTGAGTCATACAGTTCTATCTGCAGAAATGACTACTATTCAGATTGTGTGCATGAGTCCCTTTAGAAGTCTATAGGCATTTCAGACAGAACCAGATTCATTTCTTATTCCTAATCTGGCTCTTTTCCTTGACTGATGTTTCTTAGTAATGCCCAACTTCAAAGCCTGGAGCCAATATACTCTTGCTTTCAACATTCACATTCATTCTGGTAGCATGCGATGGGAATTCAATCTCCGAAACCTTCTTCTAGGCATGTTAGTTTTCATACTCTTCAATAGGATCTTCTTAGGCCAAGAAGCCATCAATATCTGACTTCCAGCCCACATACACACCAATCTTCCTGATATCTGTCACCGATGGTCTTTCTACAAACTTTAGATTCACACTTTCTAAATAGATTATACATTTTTAACGTGTAAATCTAAATCTACCATTGCACTCTCTTGCACACCAAATTCTCCTCTAGCATCTCATGGCATTTAAAATGAACTAATATACAGGATTGTCTTTGCATTTACTTATAGATTCCACAAAACCAAATCCCTTCCCAACTATCTCTTCCAGTATAGCACACAGGTAGGCAATCTCCAAACTCATCTCAGATTCCTTCCTTCCTTTTTATCCTCAATTGAACACTGTAAGTATTTTCCTCTTAACCATATTCCTCTTAAGATCATCTGTTGTTGCCACATCCTCTGCTGGACTTTGATGCATTCAACATTACCATCTCAAGTTACATGCCACATTTAAAAAAGGTCTCCTTGATCATGTAAAACCATCATCATGTTTTAGTAGTTTATTCTTGGTATTTCTTACGATCAATCAAGATGAATGCCTTTCCTCTTGATTTGCCTCTTGTGTAATCTCTGCTTTTCTTTTCTTTGTTATAAAATTCACAACTCTCTTTTCCACTGACTATTCCATACAAAAAATATAGTATCTGACAGATCAATAAAACTTACTAATGAATGATCATCAAATGCAAAAAATGGGGACACTCACAGAGGTACACAAGGAAAACACATAACACATAGTAGAAGTCTACAAGTAAATGACAGAATCATGTGTTTCAGGATCTGAAAAGCACTTTTAACCTAGAGATTTTACTCAACATGTCTGGAGTTAAAATCAACCTTGAGCTGCTACAGAGGTTTGTAGAGTATACTTGGGAAATCCCAGCACAAAAATGAGTCACACTGGCCTCCTCCTCTTAATAGCCATACCTTTGCCTACTCTTGCCAATTACTCTTCCTCAGCTATGAGAACAGTATTGCAATTACACCTGTTACTAATTAAAGGACAAAATGAATGTGAAGTGCCACTGAAATATTGCACAGGAGTAAAGCAGCAATTATATTTATTGTATAATTTCCATTTGGCAATTATATTGATTGTACAATGAACATACTGCATAATGGTGATAATTACAACTGTTAACATTTTCTGCTGGGATAAATCCAAGTGGGTAAACAGGTTGCTTTGAGTTACTGACAATCAGAAGGAGTAATTTGGAGTTTCCATATAATTCTTATACATGTTGATCACACATATTCTTTTTTTTTTTTAGAAAATACTGGTTTGAATAACAGAATTTTCATGTTCTGAGAAGGAAAATCAATGTGAACTTTTCAGAACTCTACATTGATGAAAGTAGATAAATGCAAAGAACAACCAAACTCAGAGAATAAAATGACAATATTCACATGTTAAAGCTGAGTTGTTGGCAATGAGCATCAATCATTGAGCCAAACACAGGTATGAAACAAAAACTAAGGCAAAAGCAAATTGTATCTTGAGTGTAACTAGCAGCTGACCAATTTAACCTATGGCCTGCTCACTAGGAGACAATTAGTTGTTGTTATTATAAACCTGTCCAACTTCCCATGGATCATGAGACCATGGACCCTAAAATAAGCACATACTACTGCCACATTCTTAAAGCAATGTAACTACTGAGTGTATTCTAAATACTAACCTTATATCCAAATATAGGTATAGCCCTCAACAAGGATCTGTATGACAAGAACTTCAAGAGGAAGAAAGAAATTGAAGAAGATCTTAGAAGATGGAAAGATCTCAACATGATCAAGGATTGACAGGATTAATATAGTAAAAATGGCCATCTTGCTAAAAGCAATCACAGATTCAATGCAATCCATAATCAAAATTTCAACTCAATTCTTCATAGAGATAGAAAGAGCAATTTGCAAATTTATTTTGAATAGGAAAAAACGCAGGATAGAGAAAGCTACTCTCAACAATAAAAGAACTTCTGGGGGAATCACCATCCTTGACCTCAAGCTGTACTACAGAGCAATAGTGATAAAAATTACATGGTATTGGTACAGAGACAGGCAGGAAGATCAATGGAATAGAATTGAAGACCCAGAAATGAACCCACACACCTATGGTCACTTGATTTTTGACAAAGGAGCTAAAAGTGTCCAGTGGAAAAAGGACAGCATTTTGAACAAATGATGCTGGTTCAACTAGAGGTCAGCATGTAGAAGAATGCAAATTGATCTATTCTTATCTCCTTGTACAAAGCTCAAGTCCAAGTGGGTCAAGGACCTCCTCATACAACTAGATACACTAAAACTAATAGAAGAGAAAGTGGGGAAGAGCCTGAAACACATGGACACAGGGGAAAAGTTCCTGAACAGAGACAGACTTTTGCAGCAATCCACAACTTGTCAAAATGCAGGAAGATTCTCAAGCCAAGGTGATACCTTTCCAATAGAACTGCAATACTTAAGAGTTTATATTTACCCCATTTTATAGGTCTATCTTTTTCCCAAGTCTGTTAATTCTTAGATGTGATTTTGTTCACATGTGAAGCATTCAAGTAAAAAAAACACCTCTAATGCTGGTAAATCATAGGACCGACTCCTATTGTAATCAATAAAAATAATCATGATATTCCTCTTGTTACTGACAATGATGATCTGATGCTCAAATCTAACCTATGTCATATTAAGCAAGATCCCGTCTGTATAATATTGCTTGACAGAATTTCATAGTCCTATGAAAGATACAAAACAGATATATTCCTTCTTCCTTGAATAGAGTTGCTATGTCTGTATAGAATACTTGATTCTACAGAGCCAACTATTGTGTGTGAAAGGATAAATTGAAAAATTGAGAAAGTGAAAAACACATTGATCTCAGATACAGTTCTTGAAGAATTGAAGAACGTAATCCCAGAATTATCCTATTTCTGCTAGTATGGGCTATGTGGATTCCTTATGCAATCCTAGCAGTAGAAAGTTAAATGCATTTCCTCGCAGTAAACAAACATTGCCAACAGCAATTCCAGGAGGTTTTCTCTACTTCATAGACAATGTTCTCTCCCTGACCCTGAAGCACACAGGTATAAACTAATTTTTCTATTGCTCAAAAAGTGAGGAAAAAAAGTGTTTTCATGCACTTGGACACTAACAACTCTCCACTTTCTATGTCTTTTATTCATGTACAAAATAAATGATTATTAGTTAAATAAAGGAGAGAAGTATTCTTTGCTCTTATTTCGATTAAAATTTTGTCATTTTGGTAATTATATAAAGTCATTAAAGTTTATCAACTGCATGTAAATTTTTGAAAATAATAAAAATGGAATGTGGCAATTATCTCTTAATTTTGAAGCTAAAATATATATTATTAGATGTTTTGAGGGCTAGGGCAAGAGTTTAGTGGGAAAATTACTTGCAGACAAGCATGAATACTAGAGTTAAGATTCTCTACACTTACTACAATGTCTGGCTGGTGTGGTAGCCCACATCTAATCCCTGAATTCAGGTGCTAAATGAGGGGGCTCTTCAAAACAAGATAGCTAATTACAGTAGACAAATCAGTGACCTCTGGGTTCAACAGAAAGGCTCTATCAATATATAAGGTGGAAACTGTCAGAGAAATCAATTTGATATCAACTGGCCTCCACAAGCAAGGAGGACACATACCTGTATGACCCCTACCCACCAATACATATAAGAAGACAAAACTATCTCAAAATCATGCCAGTCTCAGTGAGGCAGCACGTAATAGCCTAAGACACGTTACACCAAAATGTGGACCATGTCATATGCACTCTTATACCTTTGGCACAACCAGCTTCCTTTTCCCTTATTCACACATAGGGCTGCATGCATAGACTGACAGTCTAAAACCCATATCCCATCTGTTTGGATTTAGTCACTGACTTGCTTTTTGGACTGAAATAAAGTTAACATATGAAAAGCAATAGAACGAGGAGTGCCTAGTTCTCCTCTTGTTGTTAGGTAAGGAATCCATTCTGATGTACCAAGAAACCAGATCTAGATACATATGATATCTTCTCAAAAAGACTTATGGTTTTTCAAAAATATTTTATTATAGGCATAGATAAACAAGATATAATGTCCACCAATGAAGAAATGAAAATCCATAAATCTATGTATCTTCATCAAATTATGAGCCGACCTTGGAATCTAAGTTATCAATTTAATAATAGCAATAAGATGAACATGTTTTTTTTAATGAATATAGTGAGATATTTACATACTAAATGTATACATTTTACCTTATCAGCATAATGGAATGGTCACATTCAACTGTGATCAAAGTCCACTGTATTTGTATTCTCATGTTGCACATGTGTATCATGCAGCATTGTTAGGTTTAGGCTAAAAGTCTGAGGCAAATAGTGAAAGTGATCTTCTGGTCACAGCCTCAGTGATATGCACAGGCATGATGTCAAATGCTCATAGCTTCTCAGAATGGCTGGGAATAACATTTCCAGTTTTCTTCCAAGCATCAAGTATAATAGAAAGAAATTTCACTGTCCCTGTCTTTAGTAAGAAAAACAAAGTTATCTGTTTACTAAGAAGAATTTAAATATGAATGTGGGGATGTATGGAGAAAGAGAGTGATATATGCACAGCACTCTCTGGGCATAATCTCTTTGGGATTTTTTATAATGTGAGTAAAGAAATTTTCTTGTTTTTAATCAATGAATTATTGAGAAATTTACTCACTAAAATGAAGGCTAACAGTTTCATGCGCACACCACTGACAACTTGAAACTATTTCATAAGATTATTATCTACTTATTACCAGTGACAAAGTAAGAACTAGAGATATGTTAAACAGAGTATACAATTGTGTGGAAACCCAAGCTTTTCCAGGCATAAAATACAAAAAGGTGTGATACAACATAGAAAAGACATGCTAATACTGGATCTCAAATCAAAGGAGCTTTTGGACTGGTGTTAATCTGTACTTGACCTTATCTTACTCTTTAAAAGTAATGATGAAATGTTCAATGTGGTAATGTAACACTTGGGAACTTTCTAAACGAATTTCAAGAAAGTCTTTGAACCAACACTAATACATAAGACCCTGATTGCATTACTCAAAATTTTCTATTTCTTTAATCTCTGATTTTCTATTTCTCTAATGTCATAGGAAGCATATCATGTATGTGTTTACATGTGAGCTCTTTCTCTTTTTTTCTCTTATGAGCATCTGTGTGTATACATACGTGTGTGTGTGCGTGTGTGTGTGTGTGTGTGTGTGTGTGTTTGTATGTGCACATGTACATGGATAGATGTTATTCACCACACATTTTTATTTTAATGAGTTGATGGGTGATAACTGGTACAATAACACATTTTATATGGGAAAAAATGATTTTAATTTGGATTTCTTTTCATGACCAACACAAACAATATTAGCCTCTGGTGAGATTAATTAAACTCTGGATACCTAGATGACTCTACAACAAATTTTGATGTAGGTCAGAGATATAAATATCGGCCTGGCTGAGTTACAGATTGAAGAGATAGCAAAGATAATGCAGCTAACTTCCCAGTAAGTAGCACTAGTCCTTACAAAATAGTGAATAGAGCTGTTCTTCTTTTTTTGCATCTCTTTGACCCCTGATGAACATGACAAAACAGTAAGTACACTCATTTTGTGTCTTCTCATACTCTATCTAGAAGTGTATGAAAAAGCTATACAAACTTAAGATTTATGATTTAGTTCCCAACGAGATCGTCCCATATTTAGCATGAGCTTGGATCTTCCCCAGGCTGGTACTGAATCTGTATTTTGCCAGGGTTAGTCTCTTGTTTTCTTCTTTTGAAAACTCTCTTTCTAGCCTTTTAAAGAGTTATTTACTGATCTCCCAAAGGGTCACAGGTAATGGGCTCAGGATACTGCTGCTTTCACTGTGTAAAGCACTCAGAGTTGCCCTGTCAATTAATTAGCAACCTAATTGGAATGAAATTATGTAATTAAGCATCTCATTTCAAATGAGCTATAAATGTTTACTAGCTCACAAGCATGAGAATTCAAGGGGTCTTTATCTAGCCCTTGTTGGTTTTGACAGAAAGTCAATGTCTTCTGTCTTTTACTTGAGTTAAAGACATAGGACTTTAATGAAATCCAAAAACAAGTTCCATAAACAACACAAATAACAGTAATTTATATTTTGAAAAAAAACCTGATGACTTCCTCTAAAGAAAGACAACCTGTTGGGGGGAAAGTCTGTTTATTTGATTTGGCTACTCAAAGTAAATCGCAAATCCACTAGAAATCCCATGTTTGCAAAACATAAGAAGGGGTTGGTGGGATTCTCTGCATATTAAAACTCTGTATGTAACTTATGTATATAGAAATTATAATTTTTCTGTGGCTATATACCTATGGATTCTTTGAGCAATCTTTCAAAAATATGCATTTCTCCACTATGATAAATATGATCTATGTCTTTGCTCTAACAAATAGCTTCAATTTCCTTTCAAATGGAACTTCTTACTCTATGACAAAGGCTTAGCCTGATCATTTCTAGCCAAAGGGATATAAGTAGTTATAGAAGGTATTCTTCAATTTCCACATAATTTTTTTGAGATTCAATTTCTCATCCTCGAGTTCCTGTCTGTGTTTCTGGTACAAACTCAATGCTTTTTCCAAGTCAATGTTCTATGGGGAAAGAATTTACCATATGTGGGTGAAAGTCAACCGGTAGAGAGGAACTCCAATCCAAGAAAAACTAGTAGAGCAATGAAGAATCTTCTTAGCCCACATTTCCATCTTTAAAACAATGTGGTTTGTTTTTGTTTGTTTGAGAAAGAGTCTGACTATGTAGCCCAAGCTGGCCTTGAAATTCAGGTTTTGATGCCTATTAAATTCCTGAATCCTGGGATTTGCAGGGATGGACCACCATACTAGACTTAACATGGGCTTTTTAAACTGACAGATCTATATCACTACAGAATATAGTGCTGAGAGATTTCCTTGTGGCTTATAGTATGTTTGCTATTATCTTTGGGTACTCTGTCTATTCTCCAGTCAGGAGCACATTATTGTTATATCTCTGGACATTGCCAAATATACCCGAAGGGCAAAATCCTACTGATCTGAGGAACATACAGCAGATAGTTAAATGTGTGAATAACTCTCTTTTCATCTTCTGATTGCTTTTCTATACTTGTGGCAGCTCAAATAAGAAATTCTCAGTTTTATGTACAGGGGAAATTTCAGAAAATATCTGATTTAAAATTACTTGTATAATAACACAAAATGTTATTTTCAGTTTCACCATGGTGATAAAACTTGTGCCTGATAAAAATGTCACGTGCTTAGTGGAAATCTAAGAAGTCCCATTTGTTTGGAGCAATATCCACCATATTCTATACCGTTGTATATATTCAGATAAAACACTGAAATTGCCATTTTAACTTGACTTTAATATACTATTGGAAATATTAAATTTATAAATGCATACATACTTCTGAATTCTTGTCTTTATTATATTCTGAAGAATAAAATGGGATGTATGGGTTAAACTCTTCTTTAAAACACAGAACTACATTTTTTTTCTTAAAATAATTCAATAAAATTTTGAGCTAAAAATTGAATTACCTGCTTCCCCCCAAGGAACAGTATTTCTTTTCTCATTTTTTTCTGTCTATAAACAACATTTAGTTTTTAACATAATTTTATTAATTCTTTAAAAAGTGCATGTAATTTTTCAAGTCCTATTCATCCCAGTCCTTTCCCTAGTTCTTCTCGGTATACCCCTCACTGCAACCACTCCTGTCTACAATCATCTTTGCTATTTTTTAATGATCCTTGGAGTCCAATTTGTGCTGTCAGTCACACACTTGACGAGGGACACACACTTAACATTGATAAATCAACCTGCCTCCATCTTGGTTTTGAAAGCCATTTTATAGTAAATATAAACAAGGTTCATTTCTTTTTTTGTGATTAAATCTGCTTCACAAGAATTATGTATGCCCCACTTATCACCTTAACATAAATGGTTTTGTAGATCTTGTTCCAGAAAACTACAACCATTTGTATGCTTCAGATAATTGGTCTGACCCCATTGTTATGACTACTTTGTTATGATCACCTTCTCATGACCACTTTGCAACTATGTCTTTGCTTCAGGAGGTTGTTATGACCAACTTAGGTTCTGCTTCTTGAACCCTATTTGACTACCATATGTTCCATATGTTCCATCTGGAATTTCTAAGCTATGAAAAACTTTAATTTTTTCATGTGTCTAACCTGATCTCTTGAATTCTATTTACAGAGGTAAGATTTAGCTTACTTGTTGAGTTTCCACATAGCATTTTATATATCCTTAATGATCAAAAATGAATTTAAAAAATCCTGCACTGTCTAATCAAATTTCTAAGTAAAAGCAATTTTCATTATAAACAACATAAGAAAACATAAGACATATGTGAGAACAACATAAGACAAAGGTACTTAAAGGAATAGTTATGGGATTCTAATTCTCTTATTTGAAAAGGCACATTAGACATTTCAAAATATGATGGCTTGCCATATCTCAAATGCAAGACAAGGAGCTAAGAGACACCAGACTCTTTCCTTTGACGGAAACACTAATTCGAAAGCAATTCTCTTTGTCAGCTATTTAGGTACCAGATAAGATGCACCCCCACCCCAGTCAGCATGATGGCTCAGCAACTAAAAGCATTTGGACTCAAGTATGATGGCATTTTTATACACAGGAATCACATGGTAGAAGAAAATGAACTCCCAGTAGTTGTTCTCTGACCTGGACACATGCCGTGGCATGTACACTACACCCCCCAACCCATTCCCTCCCACACACACCATAAGTGTACATACATAAATAATAAAGTAAAAATTAAATTTCTGAGTAGAAAAGAGGCTCCTTTATCACAGATGAGCACAAGCTAGTCTTTCATCAATGAGGGTAAGAAAATATCTAAAGACCTAGCAGCCATTGGCCACCATCTCTACTCCTACTGTTATCACAATGTTAGGGGGAAAATGGGAGTGGGGGTTGGTAAAGCTTGTAGCATCTGTCGTATACTAGAGAAGAAAAGAAGAGAATATTGATATATTATGTTCAACAGTCTGACTATTCACATTCCCCAAAGGACCAGTTACTATCTAGCCCAAGTTGGGACACTGATTGGATGTGAACTTGAGAGTACATAGAAAGCAATAACTAGTTGGTACACAGCTGCCACAGGAAACAATATTGCAATAGTGAGACATTAGAGCAAACAAGAGATTATGGTTTCCACCCAAATGAGAAATATGTAAGTCCTAATGCGGAAATGATTTGCACATCTTAAAAAGTTATATCCATCACAAAGGTATTCAGGGCATAAGAAGCTACCTGAACTGACAGCATGTGTCTTTCCCAGTACAAGGTAAGACGCATGACCTGATCTGATTATGACTTTGATCACATACTTGCGTACTAGCATATAGTTTTAAAAAATCATATACACATAGTCAGGGGGATCAGTTAATGGTTAGAGGAAGCACCAAGCATTTAAAAAGTACATATGTGAACTGCCTGGCAAATAACTTAAAATAACGATTCAAAAATTTCTATTTTGGCTCATGAATATAATCCAAAATGGGAATTTTAAAGAAACCATGGTATAACTATATTTGGGGTAAGCAAATAGCTGCTTATTTAAAATTGTGACTGTATTGGAGGCCTTGCTCCATTGGAGTGAATATATATATACCTGGTATATAACTCTGGCCAATAACTTAATTAATGCTAGGAAGGGCATTGCCATACACAGGGAACAAACAATCTTGTTTCATTAAATGGGTATTTTACCAAACTTCCTTCTAAATATTTGTTTTTATCCCAGAAAAACTCTTACCCTGGGTCAGATAAACCTCTTTTGGTTGAGGTTCAGTTGATGGTTAATGCAGAAATTTTTATCTCACCAAAGTGCTGACAATAGCTGAGCACTCACTCACCTAAGACCCAGGAAATATCACAAAAGAACAGATAAAAAGAATAGAAGAACTAAAAGATAGGAGGTATTCTTTGAAACCATGCTATGTAGATATGATATGGTCACTGCAGCCCTGAACATACAGTGGCAATAGATACCTAAGCAAGATTGGACCCTTCAGTACTCCATTATGGATAGAGGAGATGTTATGGGGATCTTCATCCTTAGAAGCTACTGACTATTAATAGTTACCTTGGGAGGGGTGTCATTGTCTTCAATAGTATATCTTCTAAAGGAGAAAAGGAGGGGATTCAAACGGAAAGAACGGAGCTAACAGAAGTTAATGGGGGTAAATATATCACCAGTGCATTGAATGTATGTATGAAGCTGTCAAAAATTAAAGAAGAAAAAATCAATCGATAGGTATGACCCATATGCTTCTCGGATCATAAGAGTGGATGGGTAGGAGAACATCCCCATAGAAGCAGGGGAAGGGGAGATGTGATAGGGGATTTCTGCAGGGGGAGGAGCCAGGAAAGGGGATAACATTTGAAATATAAAGAAAATATCCGATAAAGAAATGAAAAAACTGGGTATATGACTCAAATAAGCTAATTAACAACAACGACAACAATGAAAGGCCATTCAGAGACTTCCCCACCTAGGGATCCATCCCATCTCTATGGCTGATGACAAGAAGTGCTGGATGACAGGAGCCTGGTATAGCTTTCCCCTGAGAGGCTCTGCCAGAACCTGACCAATACAGATGTAGATGCTTGCAGCCAACCATCTGACTGAGCACAGGAACCCCAATGGAGGAGTTAGGGGAAAAACCGAAGGAGCTGAAGTGGTTTGTAACCCCATAGGAAGAACAATAATATCAACCAACCAGAACCAGACCTCCCAGAGCCCCCAGAGACCAAACCACCAACCAAAGAGTACACATGGAGGGCCCCATGGCTCCAGCTGCATATGTAGCAGAGGATGGCCTTGTCTGGCATCAATGGGAGGGGAGGCCCTTGGTCCTGTGAAAGCTTGATGGCCCAGTATAGGAGAATGCATAAGAGTGGGTGGGTGGGTGTGCTCCTTCATAGAAGCAGGGGCAAGAGGCAACAGAATAACAGGGTTGCAGAGGAGAAACCAGGATGGAGGATAACATTTGGAATGTAAATAAATAACCAATAAAAATAGAATAGGTATATAAAACTCAAATAAGCTTGTAGTAATAATAATAATAATAATAATAATAATAATAATAATAATAATAGCTTTATCTATATTTATTTAAAAATAAAATATATGTGTAATATATTTACTACTACTACTACTACTATTATTTGAGGTCTTAAAAAACAAAACTAGAAGAGTCCACAAGAATGAAAAACCTGAGTTGAACCAGCTCAGGTATTCCCCTGTGTAATATATACGTAAACAAAAAGCCAGAATCAGAAATTGAGGTTAGACATGTGAGGAGTAGGAACAAGAAGAGAGGTAAAAGTGATGTAAATTCAGTATTCCTGTGTGAAGTTCTAATACGAGAATTCTAATTAAAAATTAAACCTTACTTGTTATACTTAGTCATCATTTAAAAAAATAATCTTGAGTTGCAATGTATTTACCTAAAATTCAGTTTCTTCATCTACAAAGAATGCTTTTATTCTCTTCTCTTAGAAATAATTAAAATATCGCCTAAAGCATGTCATTGGAAACCTTCTCTTATGTCTATGATTAATTTCCCAGGAAAAATTACACTCAGTTTTCTTATAAGAACATAAACCTGCCAAGAAAACAATGAAAAGAATTACATGGGAAACAACTGGTACTGGGAACACAATAAGGACCACCTCACAAGATATGGTTAAAAGCCCAGCTCTGAGCTGTTTACTTTATCCTACAGTGGTCCTGGTAATAGATGATATCATTGCTCTACAGGTAAAGACAGGTGGGGATACAGTTTTAACTTGTCTGAACTCAGAAGTAGAAGAGACATTTGGAAGTTTAGATCTGTGTCCTCCTTGACTACACAAATTTACCAGTGGTGTGTGTGTGTGTGTGTGTGTGTGTGTGTGTGCGTGCGTGCGTGCGTGCGTGCGTGCGTGCGTGCGTGTGTGTGTGTGTGTGTGTGTGTGTGTGTGTGTTGCTTGTATTGCTTAAAAGGAGGTTGGTTGTTTTCTCCTCAGATTCATGCATTTTCAGAGCTCCTACATCCTTTGAGCTAGGAAGAGCAAATCCAGGTCAGAGGCAGGGCCACCAGCTGTGAAACAGGTCAACAGAAGCAGGAATTACTGAGACCAGGAAATTACCAGGGGAATCTGGGAATGTCATGCTGCTGCTCTCAGCAGGAGACAAAAATAAATAAATACATCCTAGGGATGTGGAAGGTGCAGACATTGCTACATCACAGCCCAGACCAAACACTGCAGGAAGCAGAAAGCCCCGGCTGGCAGCAAGAGTGAAATGCAGTAGGCTCAAATCAGGGCTTTTCTTCCTGTGAATTATTATACTACGTGCCTGGTCACTGAGGAGTGGCAAGCAAGCATTCTGTTTCTCTTTTCTCTGCTTATAACAGAAAGAAAAGCAAAGGGCAGGGGAATGTCAGGACTTCTAGATGTTCTGAGCTAGCCAGTTCCATCCAAAACTAGGTCACAGAATGAGCAATGGGTAAAGGTATATATGCCTGGGCAAAACATGGTAATGGGGGATGTTCTTCTAAAGACCAAGAAGAGCATGAGTCATTTGAGGACAGCATTTTAGTGAGACATCACTTCCCAATGCATGTTTGCTTATGAAGTTCCCCCAGAGATCAGTTCTGTGTCAGATACATTTGTTCAGAACTGGTACTCCAACCAAATTTGGTGTTTTGTTATAATGTCTTAAAGCCTAAAAATCCTTACAAGGGAGAAATGTGTCTGTGTTTGTTTAATCCAGAGCCTGTCGAATTTGATGAGGATTTGAAACACCTTTCCAGCTCCACCGAAATGAAAGACTGTGGTTTTCTGTGGGCCAAAAGCAAGTCAGGAGACCAAAGAAATAGAGACTGGGCAAGTTTATAATTTCTCTGGATTACTGATTTCTCACTGGGGAAATTGCAACGTACATTCAGACTTGTAGAAGTGATATAAAATTGGCAGAGGAGTTGGCTCAGTGAATAAAATGCATGCAACTCTAGCATGAACTTTTAAAAACAAATTAAAATCCTCACAACCCACATGAAATCAGACACACAACACAAGCATTCATAATCCCAGTGCCCCTATGGTGTGATATGGGAGAGACAGGAGATGCTCTTAAAGTTCAGACACATTAACCTAATTGGCATGCACAATAGAGAAACAATTAGGAGATCAAATTTCAAACACTGTTGGAGGGAAGGCCTAATATTTGCAGTTGTTCTCAGCTCTCTATATGCAGGTCATGGTGTTATGTACACCCACATTTATACACGAATACCTGTACATACATTCATTCATAACAGGCATTGTGCATGTGCAACCACTCACAGACACACACACACACACACACACACACACACACACACATACCTACAAACACACCTATACATCCCCCCACACACAAGAAATGAAGAATGAAACACATCATCCGAATCACCTGCATAAGAATTACTATGGCTACATCAGTGTATGTCTTCAAGTCTGTGGTCCAGTTTATTCCTCATGTGACAATTACAAAAGCAGAATCTCAACAACTGAGCAATGCCTTTTCACTGGCAGTCTTTACCGAATAACCAAAGTTGTTGTAGGTAGATAATGACACATAAGATGCAGTGTCCTTTTCCTTAAGCCTCAATCAAATGTGGAGAAAGCTGTACATGATTAGCTAACCACAAAACAAGCAATATTCTAGAGCCTCATTGTAAAAATCTATGACAATATTTAATTTCACATGGTAGATTGTGGAAGCCTTTAGAACTAAATTGAGAACCATGCATGTTTGTTTCCTATGCACAACAGAAAATTAAAGCATGCAGGCAAAGGGAATCTTATTGATGGCCATAGATATGATGCATTTCTATGGAAATAAAGAGCAAACTGGAGTTTAAAAAATGGTAGATAAAATTGATACCAGGCATGGAACTTTCTGCTGGCATTTGAGTAAATTTGGACTCTATTCTGGATACTGTTGTGTACTTAACAATTTTGCAATGGAAACAACAAGGTAAGAATTGTCTTTCAGAATGATGAATTTTAGTAACAGTATGGGAGTGATCAAAGTTTTAACATTGCAATCAGAGAAACATCTATAAGGTATCACATACTTTCACTTGAATGCATGTTGGGAGCCTTGGAACGCCACAATGTTCAATAATAAGGACAGAAGCCTTTGGTTGAGTGAAACAATGGAATAGTAGATTTTGATGTCCCAAATATAAGGGAGCTTACAGAAGAGGGTAGAAAAGGAAAGCATATATCAGGCACTCTAAATTGAGTGACAAGGTGTATGCAAGGATCATTTACAATAATTTAAAGAAATCTGAATAGAATCAGTTTTAAGGAAAAGATAGTAGGAAGTGACTATGTTTTGTATGATTTGTAAGGCAAACTTAATGCTTCATGGTTCATGGCTTCAAACAATTTAAAGTCAGTCTGGAGTCCAGCATCCTAAATGGGAGAGAAGATATCTCTTGGAAGTCATTGCCTGAAAAGGCATGGATAAGCTATCTCATGATGAGTGTAAAGTGCATAAAAGCTACCACATGGAGCCATAGTAAGGACATGAAGACTGGAATATAAATGTGGTAAACTCTAGAACTCATGAAGTTTGTTGACTCAAAGAAACTAAATATGATAAAAAATGATTGAAAAAAATAAACATAGATCTATGTACAGCTCCTACAAGTGCAAGATAATATGGAACACCAATTAAAAACTGCAAAGTGTAAGAAAAAGAAACCTCAAGTGACAGATGACATTTCTAAAGTGACACAAAAGAGATGGAAGTTCTTTGCTGGAATGTGACCAGTCAACTAATCATGTTAGACCCATTAGTGGATGACAGATTGGGAAAAGCTGAGACAGTGAGGGTCAACATTATAAAAATGTGTGTGCAGAAAAAGAAAGTACTACTCACATTGGGCACATCTGCTGCTGAGTGACCTCATTTTTGTTCTTTATGGACCTCATCTTATTTGCTGTTCTCTGTGTCTGTGGACTGATTTGCTCTCTCTCTCTCTCTCTCTCTCTCTCTCTCTCTCTCTCTCTCTCTCTCTCTCTCTCTCT
>JANHMN010000001.1:172693155-172763045 GCA_030674055.1 Rhabdomys pumilio | reverse complement strand
TCTCTCTCTCTCTCTCTCTCTCTCTCTCTCTCTCTCTCTCTCTCTCTGTTTTTATATTTGCATCTTTCTGTGTCTATGTGTTTTCCGAGCTCCAAGTATATTGACTCACATATACTATCATCTTGCTTGCTTTGTGAGCTGCTGCCTCGGCCACTTCTGTACGAGTCATGTTAGTGCCCTTCATTCTGGGCAGATGTGCTTCACTATGGCTCTGTAAACATGAGAGTCATGTGGTTTTGTTCCTTACTTATATTTTGGTATCTTTACTTACATCTGTCCACACTCACATCGTACATTAGTGTGGATGTGGTTTGCACATGTGTGCATAGTTTTCAAAGCCGTACAGCAGCACACCAGTTGGTGTCTTCCGCAGCTCATGTAAAACTGTCAAGTGGTCCTGAATGACAATAGGAAAAGCCCCTATGATATTTGGCTCCACTGGATTTTTACTATTAATAGAAAATTGACCCTATCTCTTACAGCATCTTTTACTACATATCAACTCGTAGCTGCAAACGCTTCCATGGCACTAACAGAACGCCATTCCAATTCAAAGTGAGACTTTGTGCAAGCCGAATCTGGAATTATATTCTTTGATTTCTAATGGTGGTGAAAACGAAGCAATGCATTTATTGAGCCATAAAATTTAATTTAACTCAAAACTCACCCTATATTATGGATTCTGCTACACTGAGGCTTTCATATTCGGCGACTGTGGTTCAAGCTCCCTGTTGGCTTTTGTAAATTCTACAAGCACAGAGAGAGAAGTGCCTTCAAATTTTTTACTTAACCATTAACTAAATAACTGTGATGACTGACTTCATTGGGGCTCTAGAAAAAAAAGAGGAGGAAGGAAAGTTAGACCAATTCTAGAATAAGCCATTACATCCATGGGTGAGGTAGCAAAGGCCTGACAGGACTCAGAGAAGAAGCCAGAAAATGGAGCACATTTGATTGTGTACATTTGTAAGCATAGGCATGGCAACAGGGATACATACAGTGCAGCCAGTTCTGTGGCATATGAGGATGAAAATGACCCTGCTGCCAAATACAGGCAACTGGTATCTTCCTGGAAGCTGCAGCAGCACCAGGTTGTATGGCTACCTACAATGTCATGGCCTTGGAGCCAAGATTCATACTGGAAATTCTTTACTGTATCCCAAAGAACATGTGTCATAAGAGTCTTTTATGTCCTTTTACTTATAGTTTGAAATCCTTTTCATTTTAAAAAAATAAATTCAAGACAGAAAAAAACCCAACTTTTGTGATTTTTCAAATTTAAATAAAAGAAGTGGTTATGTACTTGTCAGACCTCAGCACGTTAAGAGTCAACATGCTTAGCCACGTGAGTACACTTGAGTCACATGCCAAAATGCTGTCTATTAACAGGAAATAAAAAGCATCCCATCCGGGAAATCTGTTACTTAACTCTAATTCAGATGCACAGCTGAGAACCCCACATCTGAGTCACTGACAACAGAACCCCCTGCAGATGTGCAGTATACACCGGCTCCTTCTATAATTGACCTTCAGGATGTGTGCTCTATCATTGGGGTAATGTAGATAACAGACATGCAACAGCATCAATTCCATTTTGTTTTCATCTCCAAATAAGTCATTATATCGTGCCTAGATACAAATTGTACTGTGAGCCGAGCACCATGCCTCCACCTGCTTTGCAACACAGTGGTTGCAAAGCACTTATAAGAGAAAGGGAGAAGTTGGTTTCCTTATTAGGAAAAGACCTCCTTCTTTTCTTTCTTCATCCTCTGTGGTGTACAATATATTAATGTAAAGGCCGGAACAGCAACTTTTTTGAATGATGACTTCATTTTCATCATGTAAGCAACATATTCTGAAAAACAATTGCATATGTTTTGTGTTCTTGGAACTGTGTAATAATTACAAGTCTTGAATGGCTCACTTCTGAACTAAATGGTATTTAGGCTACCATGCTATGTGTTCCGCTAAGATATTTAAGTTTAATTTGTTCTGGTGAAGCCACACATATTCACAAGCTCCTCAAACATGCAAGTAAGAAGTCTCCTATCATATTCATGAATGATCCATACATGTCTACATGAACCAACCTTAAGGTCTGATGGGCAGGGTTTCTTTGGTTTTAGAGGGTAGGGACACTTCTCTATGTTTGGACACTGTGTCCCACAAGGTCATTGTGGGTGGAAACAAAATCAGGCTGAAAGAAAGACAGATGAAGGCACTTGAGAGTGTGAAGTATACTTTCCTTATACTATAACTTATACTATAACTTATACTATAACCAAACTATTGAGAGAAAGAGACAGAGGGTTGATATTGGAAACCTCTCTGTATCATGATACTGGGCCAGAATGAAATAAAAAAAGAGGAAATTATTAAACAACTTAGAAAATGATAGCACTAACTTAACAAGGGTATGCATTGAATTCTATCACATGGGTACAAGGACCCTGCAGCATCACTACCACCAACAAAATCTACCAGTATATACTGTGGTAGTTACTTTTCTGATCACTATCTGAAGGAATAATTTTAGAGGGGTTACTTAAATCATGTCTTATCTCTGAACATAAGCTGAATATCCACTGATGCTGAGCCCTAGGGATCACTGAATAACTGACTCTATTTGTGTTGACACCAAATGACATTTAACTGAGACCAAATATACACTACATTTTACTACAAATTTCAGAGACACTATCTCATTCAATTCTTACATCTACTTGTCATTCAATAAAATGCTAAAAATTCGATTTTATTAAGACTGAGCTCAAGATCTTTTTTTTTTATTATTATTATTAACCTGACAAATAAAAGACAAAGCTCTGACTCAGAATCATGTGTCTGGTGAGACACATAGGTATCTCTACAAAGTAATGACTTTGGCGTCAACAAGCAAAATGTTTGGTTTTCAGTGAGACAGTGATGGTTGCTCAGAAATGCTGGCCTATTACTTTGAATTTATTCTATTCTATTCATGACCCAGAAGCCAGAACCTTTTAACCTGAACACTGAAACAGAGCTTGCTTTACTTTTTTATTGGATATTTTATGTATTTGCATTTCAAATGTTATCCCCTTTCCCAGTAAAAGTTCTTTGTGAGCTGAACAGCATGCCATGTACACTGAGACGACTGGTATGCATAGTAAACAGTGAAGTATGCAGCCAAAACTAGAATGTAAGAAGTTGGGATGGCATTTCTTGTTATCAGTTGATCACTGGTAGTCTGTAGAGTGTCAAATTCAAAGACTGCACAAGTGGGCGTGAGAAGCTTGCAGAAAAAGTTAACAGCTGTTCATGTGCTCCTGGGACTAAAGAGCCAAAACACAAATCAAGGGGCAAAAAAGAAAACCTTTCTAAAGCAATGGTCATAAGAAAAATACCTGGGAAACTCAGGGCTTCAAATCTAAGCTAATCTAAGAACATAATTTGCTTGTGCCCAAGGAAGCAGACAGAAAAGTGTCAGCCCAAAATCAGCATGAGTTAAACACGAAAGAAAAGAGGAAAGAGAAACATTAAAAGGAAATGGAAATACTTGGAAAATGCAAAACATAAACCTTACTTATCAAAATATTAAACTAAAGAAACAGAAGCAACATTGATGAAACTATTTAGATTTTATTTTTACTAATAGACACGTATTAATTGTACATTAATGTGCTATAGTATGATAGTTCAGCATATACATATTCTATGTACTTATTGACTTAGGATCATTAGCATTTTCTCTCATAATTTACTTTTGGATTAAAGCCTGGAAACATTTTCTAATTAGTAATAATTCAATCATCTCAAGTTCTATGTGATCATTTTTCCCATTATTCAATCATGCCAAATCCTACCTATTCTTTATTTAGGCTGACACTTCTAGGTCCCATCTATCAGATGAAGTACTTAGTATCTATTTTTCTTTGCTTGGTTACCACTCTTATCAGTTCTTCTAGACCCACCCAATTTTCTAAACATGACAGATTTTCATTGTTGAATAAGTAGTAGTAGTAGTAGTAGTAGTAGTAGTAGTAGTAGTAGTGTGTATGTGTTTGTGTGTGTGTGTGTGTGTGTGTGTGTGTGTGTGTCTGTGTGTGTCTCTGTGTGTGTTACTTTATGGGCCAATTTCCAATTTCTTAATGGAGGCCTAGGCTGATTACATACATTCCTATTTTGAATAGTGCCATGAATAACATGCATCTCTTTTGAATGCTAGCTTCAGTTGCTTTGATTGTATACCTACTAGAGTGTTAGCTACACTTACACAAGGTTTATTTCTAGATTTTTAAAATTAAAACTCCAAACTATTTTCCACAATGACTCTGCCTCTCTGATGAAGAAATACAAATATCCCTCTAAAAGTACCTGAAAATAGAAAGCCTAATTCCATAATGATAAGGAAGAACAAATCAACAGAATGATGAGATATCATATTACTCCTGTGAAAATGGCTATTATAAAAACAATTATTTAAATATATGTGTGAGCATGGAAAAACAGAACACTAATACATCATAAAAGAATCTAATAAAAATTCCAAAAAAATAGAAAAAAACACTTTTTGACAAAATATTGTTAATTTATTCTTTGATTTCCATACATGTATGCAGCATATACTTATCATATCCATTACCCACCCCCTCCAACTCCTTCTAAAGACTCTATATACTCCTTCCAAGTGTGTATTCTCATCTACTATTTGTAATAACTCTCTGAGTCTAAGTAGTGATTTTTACCCTGCTCCCACATGGTAAAAATTTAGGAAAGTTGACACTTCCTCCACAAAAGCCAACTGCCAGTAGTTTCTCACACAGGACTGGAGTCTCCTGGGCCTCTCCCTCATCTTTACTAGAAGTTTTGACTGGCTTGATCCTGTATAGGTCTTGTGCAGGCAGCCATGGCTGCTACGAGTTAATGAGTATAATGACCAGTGAATTGCTAGGACACATTGTTTGGCAGTGTCCTTCCACCACCTCTGACTCTTTTTATCTTTATTTCCTCTCTACAGTGATGATTCCTAAGCCATGGGTGGGATGAGTGTAGATTTACTATTCAGAGTTGAGCACTAACCAATCCTTATATTTTGTACTTTGACCGGCTGTTTGTCTCAGCATTAACACACCTACTGCAAAAGCTTCTCTAGATAAGTATAAGAGTTATGTCAATATATGACTGTAAGATAACTAATAAAGAATAGTTTGATACTATGACTATTTAGTAAACTAATAAAAAAATAAGGAAAACATTTAGAATGACTACTGTCCCAGGTCAGTCTAGTAATTCATAAAAATATGTACAGCATCTATCAGATTCAAGGTATATTAACTACATTCCATATTAAAGCCATAAAGTACTTTCATAAATTGTTTTTCATTTTTAAATCAAACATTTCACAAGCAAAATTTATAGACATAAATACTTTGACATATTTGTGTCAAAAGTTACCAGCTCTGAAAAAAGCTGGTAAAATGACCACCAGAATAGGAAATAATGAAAGAGTCAGAGTCGTATTTTGAAACCACAAGATGATGATGATGATGATGATGATGATGATGATGATGATGATGATGATGATCAACTATACCAAGGAAAATTACAGTGAAATTTTATTAAACTGTTCTATGAAAAAAAATATTTTTTATAGAAAGAGGTCTATGTTCCATTATAAACAAAGAAGTAAAGACAAAATTAACAGCAAAGATTTCACCCCAAATAATACAAAGGTCAATCAAGCAAATGCTTTGTTTCTTATTATTTATGTTCCGGATGTTGCCTCCATTTCCTCTCCCAGAATTCTTCATCCCATTCACCCTCCCCTTTGCATCTGAGATTGCCCTTACTCTCCCTGCCCTGGGCATCTCCTTCCCTAGATCATCCAGCCAGCATTAAGCACATCCTCTCTCACAGAGGCCAGACCAGGCAATACTCTGGTACATATGTACCTGGAACTACAGACCAGCCCATGTATGCTCGTTAGTTGGTGTCTCAGTCTAACAGAGCTCCCAGGTTTCTGGGTTAGGTGATACTTTTGTTTGTCTTCCTATTGAATTGCCATCCCTTTTAGTTCCTTCAGTTCTCCCCATAACTATTCCAAAGGTATCCAGGACCTCAGTTCAATAGGTTGCTCTACGTGTCTGCATCTGTCTCAGTCAGGTGCTGGTAGAGCCTCTCAGAAAACAAACATGCTAGGCTCCGGTCTGCAAGCACAACATAGCATCAGTAATAGTGTCAGGCTTTTGTGACATAGATCCCAAGATGGACTAATCACTGGACAGCCTTTCCTTCATTCTCCACTCCATTTTGCTCCCTGCATAATTTTAGACAGAAAAAATTCTGGGTCAGAAAATTTGAAGGTGGGTTGATGACTCTGTCCCTCCACTGAGGGCCCTGTCTATCTCGTGGAGGTAGTCTCTTCAGGTTCCTTCTTGTGGAAGAGTAAGAAACAACACAACAAAAATGTCAGAAATGAAGGTGAAATACAGACTTCATCACAATATAAATTTTGTACAAGTCCATTGGCAACACACTAAAAGATTTGTATGTTCAACCCATGCACTCAGAAGAGGCATCACACTGCATAAAAATATTAATGTAAACAGAAGAGCAGCAACACATCCCATTACCTTAAAAGATTTGTATTGAATTAGTAATACTAAGAGCCATAGAAATGCTCTGTGTCACAGATACAAAACTGGAACTATGTGCAAACACTAGTACAGAGATCAGGAGGGAGAAGCAGTTGAGATTTCTGGAAGGCCCTTCTACTCCACATTTATTGGTGTGATAAGTCAAAGAAATAAACCCTAAAGCCGTCAGTCTTACAAGCAGCCCAAACAAGGCAAAAGTGTGGAGCTATAAATTTAAAATAAATTAAAATATAAAACTAAATTAAAATATAAATTAGTTATAAAGAATGCCAGAAAATGTAGAAATGAGAAAGAATAGATAATAGATAAATAAAATTGAAAATAAGTAACAAAGATCAAAAAACAAGATGATGCTTGGACCCAAAAATTTGAGAGGAAATAATTAATTTTATACAAAGCTTTTGATGTGAAGCTGTACGCAATAATGATAGTCACTTCAATTTGAATGAAAACAAAATCCTTCTTTTTCCATAAGTTATTTTACTTTAAACTATGTCAAAAGGTGAGAATTTGTTAATAAAAAATTGTTTGGATATACCCTTTACTTTTCCTTCTGATGGGAAGAAGACAGGTATAAACACCAGTAAGAAATAAATTACTGTGAGTGAAATATATAAAATGTTTACAATAGCAAAACATTTTAATGCTAAACATTAAGAACTTTTAAGATAAAAAAACCTAAGTTAATCACAAAAAAATAGGGTAGTACATAAAAGTGAATTAAAATGCCTCAGGAAAGGATGAAAAATATGAACTGCTCCCTAATTTTATGAATATAAATTAAAATAAGCTATGCTGCCTAGCAAATTGACATTATTATAAATTATACTATTTGCTTTTACAAAAAGTGGAAAAAGTCACCTTCATATAATCCTAATAAGATTATAATTACTTTGCAAATAAATAATTACTAAGAATCGATTATTAGGTGTCAGACACAAAGTGCAAAGTATATTTTTACATCAAAATTTTAAAAATTATTTCTATTTCTACTCCTGGTGCATTTTCTCATTGGAGATTGTCCTACTAAAGACAAGACAGCCCATCAGGGCAGCTTGTAGATAAGTCATCACACCATAGAGCTCAAAACATTCTAAGAAACAACAGGAAAGTCTAGTGCCTATTGAGCTCATTAGCAAATAGTAATGTCCTTTCAATGAAATGCAATAAAGTCCCTGAAATTACACTATAGAAAAATAATTTTCAAACTGTTTGCATGTCGTTACTTTGCCAAGATTACAGCTTAGAAATAATAAAATGCTTTAATGCAAAACAGATAAAATTACAGCTTCTATATTGCATATGTAGCTAAAAATTGGTAGTATGTGAAAATAATAAAAAGAATTCTGTCATATATATTATGTATCTCTATATATGCATGTATATATATCACTATAGTACTATATATAGACACCTATATAAAGACATATACACATACATAAAAATATATAGATGCAAATACACAGATCATATATATAGACACACAGTTATACACCTACACACATATTATATTCAACATTAGTTATATGGATTATGAAAAGATGTTAGAATGTGAATTACAAGACACTCTGATACTCTTTATAGAGAACTTTGAAATCTAGAATACTAGAAACTACAGTGATGCCCTGTGTTATCACTCTGACAAAATGTCCACAGAAATAGAGTCAATGAATTATTTTGGCTCACTGTTTTACGTGTTCTAGTCCACACTAATTGACTCTGTATTATTGGTCTGTGTTGAGCTGTGATGTCATGGATGCGTGGACACATGGTAGATAAAACAGCTAACTTCTTCATGGTATGTAAGCAGAACATACAGAAAGTAGCCTTTTAAAAAGATTAGCCCCAAAGTATACTAACCCTGCATGAACTAGTCCAGTAAGGCTCCATCTCCTACAGCTTCAATAGCTCCACAAAGTAGCACAACTATGGGCAAGGCCTTGAAGATATAATTCTGTAGGAGATATGTCTCATTGAATTATATGTCTCATTCAATTATATTGAGGCAGAATATTCGTGCCTCCCATTATGCACATCAATCTTAAAATGTAAGATTCATATAAGCCATTTTTAATAGTGTTCATAGTCTTAAAAATTCCAACACTGTTCAAAAGTTTAACCTTAAAATCTCCTGAGAGTCAGAGAGAAACCTTAGCTATGAGCCCCCATAAAAATAAGCAAGCAAACAGCAAACAATGCCCCGAGATGCAACAACAACAAAACCTTCAAAACACAAACCAAAACAAACAACAACAACGAAAATCCTTTCACATACTCCCAGCGTACAATGGAAAACCAGAACTGTTCTCATTACAAAAGTGAAGAACAAAGGCAAAAATCATGGATGATGGGATCAAAATAATATAAAATCTCATCAGGAGGATGTACAAGAAGCAGAAGCAGAAGAACCTTTTAAGTTTCAGGCCAAACAGGGCCACAAGGTGGAAGAGTGCTGAGAAACAAGACAACAACAACAAACCCAGAACAGCACAGCCAACGTTAATTCCCATAGCTCCATCTGGTACATGATGAGATAAGGCCTGGGCCACCCTGCTTTATGGCTTTGTAGTTTGTACTGTCTTTGTCAACTCCTCCAGGCTGTTCCTGGCTGGCATCACATTTCCTCTCACCTCCTGTGGCCTCCCTCACAGCTTCATGTTACATTCATATCCCTGTGCATCACAGGGGTACCTTACTACACATCTCCTTTAAAATCTAGTTAGACACGTCTGTGACCCCATATTTCTCTCATTTCATCTAATGATGCCATCAGCTACTCTCTCCTCAGCCCCAACTTTATTAACTCTTTCTTTTTTTTCCCTTTGGTTTTTCGAGACAGGGTTTCTCTGTGTAGCTCTGGAACTCACTCTGTAGACCAGGCTGGCCTGGAACTCAGAAATCCACCTGCGTCTGCCTCCCAAGTGCTGGGATTAAAGGTGTGCGCCACCACTGCCCGGCGAGAATATTAACTCTTTCTATGCTAACAATGTTTTTCAAATGTCTCTATTTTTTGCTCCTTGCTCTCAATTTCAATCTAGCTAAAACTATCAATGAAATCCTAGCATCAACCTGAGTGTTGGATTTCACTGAGATATTCACAGCTAGAGTTAATATATCACCTTTAAATTCTCTCTTCCACAACATCGAAGGAACAGGAACAAAATTCTAGACATGTTCTTTACTACAATGTAACTCTAATCCCTTATAGAAACCTCCTTCTCAATCTGAAATCTCCTAAGCAAGATCTTTGCTAGTCTCTTTTTCTTCATCATTCAAATCTTCTGATAATGCCAGATTCACCCACTCAACAATGTTTATAACAAACACCATAAACTTCTCAAGCTAAACTCTCCGAACTTCACCAAATTCCTGCCACAAATTAGTTCCACATACTTTTGAACTTGTAAAGTAAGGCACTAAGGCACTCTTGATGCCAATGTGAAATACTTTAGATAATGTTTTATAGAATGAAAGATTATAATTTTATTACTTTTTCTCTCTGATGCTTGTACTTTGCTCTATGATAGTTACCTTCAATGAAGCCGTCAATTTACCTTTTAATACTCTATTCCTATAACACTGATCTCTTGCATGAACCTAGCCATAGCTTCTCACTGTAAGTTAAGTACAACCAATACTCAGATCATTTTCATTAAGGAAATGGATGAATTGGCCTTTTCCTGCCTTGTTTTCATGCCTACATTGGCAATTAATCTTCTGGTTCTAGCCTCAGTCAAGTCAACCACATTTCCTGACCATTTCTTAATAAACACATTTTTTTTTTTTGGTGTTTCGAGACAGGGTTTCTCTGTGTAGCCCAGGCTGTCCTGGAACTCACTCTGTAGACCAGGCTGGCCTCGTCTTTCCAGCCTTTACTTCCACTACACACTAGCATACCAGGCACTGTCTCTTACTAATTGCCTTAATGAAATTTATATTTTTCACTTGTCTACTGATTTACTGACCAAATAGGTTGTCTATCTGAAATCAAAGTCCTCAGAAAATGTATAACCTAAACAATACTAAAGATGATGTCTGGGTAGTCATTTTGACTTCTTCCTTTTATTTATACATGATTCATATTTGATAGGATTGATAATTATTATTTTAATGTAGAAGTAAAAAGTCATTGTAGTTACAAAACATAATGGCCATGCGTAAAGCGCACAGCACAAGGGGGCAATTTGTTTGAACCTGTTTTCATGTGTGGGAATTTTTACAAAAGAATCTTCTTGAGTAGAGGATCTATTGTGATTTATGTTCTATAAGAGAGAATAATAGGAATAGTCTGTTGCTAAGCAGTGAAGAAACTAAACAGGTAAATTAACTGTCCTATAAATTAGAAGTCAGAAAAAGTAAACTAGCCTTTTGCCAAAGGGAGTGGTTTGCAAAGTCGAAGCCACATGGAGGAGAAAGACAAGGGTAAAATGATAATTTAACTGATGCCCAGTAAACCTTAACAAAATCTCATTTTCTGTTGCCTTGTTAAACGACTCCTATGAGCTGAATAGCATTTTAATAAAATAACATAGCAACTATAGTTTGAGTTTCACATGGTCAAGTTAGCCTTTTTTTAAGTACAGGTCTAAGAACAGAATTTAGAGTTTTGTACTTCTAAGGATTATTTCAGGATGGGAGGATTATGCTTATGTATAAAAGGGTTAGTTAAATACAATCTATATGCTTCAGAAAGCTCCTACATTCATAGTTACCTGAAAATAACACATTTGTTAGTGCATACATACATCCATTTTGTTTGTACTAAATGAATTCTCTATCTACCACAAAAAAGAAAGATGGACAAAAGGTAGAAAGTCTATCACATTGTTATCTCCATTAATTTTCTAGTGTTTAGTGAGAAAGAGCTATGACTGACTGACAGACATCTCCTTGCCTTGTCTTTATATAAGTTGTCATTTCCCCATAAGGGGAAAGAAGAAATATAATGGTCAGTGACTGGTATTCACAGTGAAAACTAGTAAGTATCTTTGCCATACAGAATACTATGAGACTAGAATAGCCATTCTTCAAGTAGACTAGTGAAGTTGGTCCTGATGCAGCTGGCAACTCTGAAGTGTGCATCCCTGCAGACATTAGAGAAACAATATAAGAACTTGGAGATGTTGCTGAGCACTGCTTTTCAATAGAGAACTGACACTTGTGCAGGTATTAAAGATATTCACGTCACCTTTTGAACCAACATTGGAGCTCCAAATCCTTCCCCAGAAGTCAGTGTTCACTGGGTCCAAAATCATGTTAATAATCGTAGAAGTCTTCAAGAGGAAGTCTTCATCTTTGAAAAGCAAGTCTTTTTAAATTTTTATTCTTTTGCTTAATGATCAAAATTCATTCTGGTTAAAGATTTTTGTTTCATTCCCCACAGGATGTTTCCTCACGCTCTTTAAACTTCCAGGGGTTCCTTTGAAAGTTTAGATCACCAGGACATAAAATGATCAAAAGTGATAGGCCACTTTGCTGTATCTACTCTTATGTATATTTATATATGAATCAACATACTGTGTTAAATTAGTCTAAGAAGTCTTGTAGTGGGCAGCTTTCCCATGCTAGCATGCCCCAGGCAAACTCAATTAGTTCACTTACACTTAAAGTAATCTAGGATTGTCATCTGTCAAACTGGGATAATTTGACTTGCTACTATTTTTCCAGGAGGGAAGCTGGGATCATTATTCAGACACTGTGATGCAAGAAGCTAAGGTCTCTGTGACATATCTGTTATTGAAAGGCAGTCAATGCAAGCTAGTTGAAAAGAGAATAGAATTTCAAGGAGACAGACTAGGACCTGAAATCTAGTAACTCTATGTACTCTCTAAGTAATGTATAAGAATCACTTCACCTCTTAAAGCTGATAAGTCAGTACAATTGGGAGAAAGTTGCCTTCTAGTCAAGTATGTGGAAAAACCACAATCAATGCTTTGGAAGTTCTGTGATAATGAAGGTACAAAATAAATAAAAAAAAAAACATGTTTGAGGGCTTTGTGTTATTTTATGCATCACAGAGCCAACATAAACAATGTGTGTGTGTGTGTGTGTGTGTGTGTGTGTGTGTGTGTGTGTGTAATATGATTGCATAGTTCTTGATGTCAGGAGTCAGATCTGTTTTACTGTATGCAGACAAACTCAGAAAAAAGTGCATTTTCTATATAACACACTATTACTTTGAAATCTAGAGACAAATGATTGATTTACATACTTTCTCTATGCTTGTGATTTCAATTTTTCTAACAAAATATTATTTTTAAAAAAATCCAGATTATTCCATCCAATGACCTAGAAATGTTCTAACAATGAAATAAAAATTGGGCTTCCTCTACAACAGGGTATGGAAGTAAACTGTAAACAAGTTTAATGCCTTAAAAGATTCTTTTATTTTACCTCATATTAGAGAAACCCTATGCCCAGATTTGATACTCAGCTTTTCTCTGAGATCCCATCTGATAGTGAGGTTCATCTCACTTGTCAAACCTTTTTCCACTGTTTGGTTGTTCTATGACAGATGACAGAGTGTCTTATGCTCAGTGTGCCTCAGAATATACTGCATACCATAACTATGTACAGACTTTCACATATTTGAGGCTATGAAATAATAGAAAATATAGTGATTATCTTAACACCTGACTCAGATAATTTTAGGATTTCAAATCTGGTTCCTGATTGTACTTTCTCATGAACTTATTTTGAAAGAGATGTCATTCAAACTGAGCTCACTGACTTCCCCAGCCCACTGGAAGAATGTGGTGTCAGCGTTGCTGGGGCAAGCAGATGACTCTGAGTAGATTTTCTCTGGTGGTATTATCTCCCAGTACATGATATTTAGATGACCCTGTGGTGCTTATGAAGGTGATACACAGCTTGCTTTCTAGATTATTTTTAAAGGCTAATGAAATTCACATTTCTCACTTTGTGTGGAAATGCAAACCTAACCTTCTTGAAGGCCATGTAAGCTTAGTGAATGTCTATTCAAGAGGACCATAAACAACCCCCTTGAGTATCTTAATCCAGATGATATGTTTGCCACTTTACAAGGACTTTGCTGCTGCCACTCAGTGAATGTATTTTAATTTTTCCTTCCCTATGCACCTGGGACCTTCTCCAGTTAAACAGAAGCAAATGTTCATGAGAGCTTCGTTTCAGTAAATTGTCTGTTTTCCGTGGTTCTTCGTAAGATTAGTAAGTCTCCTTAGTTAAAATTTCCAACCTACCCCACATTTTTTCTCTTGCTTAAGGCTTACATCTGTTTTACTGAGTATAAAGAGTAGGTTTAGCCTTCTTGTAGCGATTCCGAGGGGCTGTAAGTATTTGAAAGGTAATACTCAGTGGGGGAGGGGGTCACTGGAGTGTAAGCCAGAAAGAAAATCTAGAGTTGGCTTGGAACACTAAGCTAGTATCTCTGGCTGTAAGTAGGTCTCTTTAGTTTCCGGCAGTCAAACACGGCATTTTCTGGCCACAAATATCCCCATCACTGTGATACAACACTTCCAGAAAGTCATCAGCAGTAGTAAGCTGAGCTAGTGTCATGCCACTGAAATGCCAGACTGTAAGTATGCTCTACTTTACTCAGACAAACAAAATTCATATTAGTAAAAGAAGACAGATTACCTAATCCTGGGAACCTAAATGAACACTCTGTGTGTAGTAAAGTACCCCCACATGTTACATTCTTCAGGTGTGCACCCTTACCCACTCACCAGATCCAGCCAAATGTATCAGCTATCAGCTCCATGCCAGGGACAGTACCATATGCTATGAGAATTACAAATATGAATTTACAAAAGGCATGAAAAGGCGTGGTTTCTGTTTCTTAAATATTACCAATTAATTTGACTAGAGAAATCTCAAAATCTTTATGATTTTTTTTTTTTTACAAAGAAACAGTTCAGATTAGTAGGAACACTGGAGGATCTAGTCATAATGGAAGTTAGAAGAGAGAGTAAAGGAAGAAAGTAGCTCTGAAGGGAAATCTCTTTATGTTTTTGAAGTTATATATTTTTATTGGATATTTTCTTTACTTACATTTTAAATGTTATCCCCTTTCCTGGTTTCCCCTCCAAACGCCCCTATCCTATCCTCCTTTCCCCTGTTTCTATGAGGGTGCTCTCCCACCCACCCACCCACTTCTGCCTCCCGCTCTGGCATTCCTCTACACTGGGGCATCAAGCCTTTCTGAGGATCAAGGTCCTGTCCTCTCATTGATGACTGACAAGGCCATTCTCTGATACATATGAGGCTGGAGCCATGGGTCCCTTCATGTGTACCCCTTGGTTGATGCTTTAGTCCCTAGGATCTCTTGGGGGGGTCTGTTTGGTTGATATTGTTCTTTCTATGGGTTGCAAACCTCTTTAACTTCTTTAGTCCTTTCTCTAACTTCTCCATTGGGCACCCCATGCTCAGTCCAATAGTTGGCTACGAGCATCTGCCTCTGTCTATGTCAGGCTCTGGCAGAGCCTCTCAGGAGACAGGCTCCTGTCAACAAGCAATTCTTGGCATCTGCCATAGTGTCTGGGTTAGTGTCTGTGTTTGGGATGGATCCCAGGTAAGCTAATGTCTGGATGGCTTTTCCTTCAGTCTCTGCTCCATACTTTGTCTCTGTATTTCCTCCCTTGAGTATTTTGCTCTCCCTTCTAAGAAGGACTGAAACATCCACACTTTGGTTTTCCTTCTTCTTGAGCTTCATGCAGTCTGTGAATTGTATCTTGGATATTACAAGCTTTGGGGCTAATATCCCCTTCTCACTGAGTACATACCATCTGTGTTCTTTTGTGACTATTACCTCACTCAGGATCATATTTTCTAATTCTATCCATTTGCCTAAGAATTTCATGAATTAATATTAAAATAGCTGAGGTGAATCTTAAAGACAATTCCAATAAATGGGAAAGTAGAAACAGAACTGTCATACAGGGGAGAAATTATTTATAGAGGTGAGACCCAGAGCTCAGTTTACCCAACTATATACAACTGGAGGGATTAGGGGTACTTGAAAGAGACCTGGGCCCTAAAAGGCTGAAAACATAAGAACAGTGGATGATGACTGGTCAGGCTAATTTCCTGGATATCATGATTACTTGATATGTCTGAGGAAAAATTGCGACTGTGCCTAGCTAATAAGCCTCTGAAGTCAACCAGGTTCCTGTAAATGACTCTTGTGTTCTGAGCCCTGCAGTCTGCATGGAAGGCTCAGCATTGTTAGGCTAAATCAGATCCTAATTTGCTCTTCAAGTTGGCCTTTCTAGAATTCTACATTATTATCTTATTTTCACTCCTCAAATTTCAAGTAAAATTAATCTGAAACATAGAGCAAGAAATAGAAAACTGTATGTGTACAAATACCTTCTCCCTCATCACTTGCTTTTCAGGCAGCACTTAAACACCAAGGGGTAATTCCGGTCATATATGATTTGCACCTGCATCTGTTTGGGAAATGTGCATGAATAGACAGATTCCCAAGAGAGGTTGGATCACACTGTGCAAATGATCAGCATTAACGATGAAACTATAAAATAGGCATTTTTGCCAAGGAAGAAGTCTATGGAAGGCATCATTCCCAGAGTAACAGTAAGCCATATCTCCTAGACTTCCAGTGTATTCTATGCGTATGTGAAGAAATTATATATAACCCTAAAAAGATGGTATCAGAACAACACACAAATGTCTGTACATGGATGTGGACTCCAGAAGTAAATATTGGTAACTACCTCTCATTTTCCATAATATCATTTTGGAACATTCATCATTGAACCTGAAGCTTCTTGATGTACTAAGGCTAGACAGTAAGCCCTAGGGATCCTTCTGTCCCACCAAATGCTGGAGTTAATAACATGCAACATGATACCACCTTTTTATATCAGTTCTGGAATACTAACTCGCGTCCTCATGCTTGTTATGCAAGCACTTTACTCATTGAGCTATCTCCCTAACCCTAAACAGATATTACATAAAATGCTTGAAATTCTAAATTTACCAAGCATCATTAACAGATCCAGTCTCTCACTGTCCCTTTTTTCTCCTCTTCTCTTGTTCTCAGACCCTCTCTGACCTAAATTTTAAAATCCATACAGTCATACTCATACACAAACACACTCATAATATATGTACATTCATCATAAAATACTACCTGTACAATCAAACCCACTGAAGGTGTAGCTATCATACATTTGCTTACTGGACACAAATTAAAAAAAAATAAGGACAATAGGTGCTAATTTAGTGCAGGAATATTTTTTAATCTGAGAAATTATAAAATTGTCTCATATTAAATTGAACATATTTTTTAAAAAGTTGATAAGGAATATTAAGCCACTTTCTTGTGCAAGAAGACTAGAAATCAAACAGTTAGTGACAATTCTACTGATTTCTATTTTTAATTACTTTATCCTATTTCCATATCTCAGTTGTTACAATCTCAGGAAGACAAACTGTTCATTTTCTGAAAATGTGAATGTGATTTTATAACTACCTATTTCATAGGGTTTTTAAAAATCTTTTTTGTAAGCAGTATCATAAAGAAACTAACAGACACATGGTCCCATCAGGTTCTGATGATCATTCCCATCCTATATCCAGACAAGCACTTGTAGTGTCATGAGCATGGCTTTTTTTCTTTGACATCCATACAATTTATTGATAATTGGGTTATTCTCTATCTATCTTTCTATCTATCTATCTATCTATCTATCTATCTATCTATCTATCTATCTCTCCCTCTGTGTGTATTTTGATTACATTTGTCCTTCTTCTTACTCTTCCCAACTTCCTTCCACCTTCCCACTCAACCAGTTCCATCCCTTTCTGTTTTTTGTTAGAAGATAAACAGACTTCTAAGGGATAATAATAATAAAATAAAATAAGGTAAAACAAAAAGTTTTCCATCAATATTGGACAAAAGAAACAAACAGAAGAAAAGAACCCAAGAAAAATCATAAGAAACAGATAGAGGTGCAGAGTCAGACTCATTTGCACACTCAGGAGTTTCCTAAAAACACTAAGGTAGAAGCCATAATACGTACACTCAGGAGTCTTTCTGTCTCCTATCTTGACGGGTTCCCTGAGCCCAGAGGTGAGAGGCATCTGATGGTGACATCTCTTTGAGGACTCTCATCATCTGTATAATGTCTGGCTGTGAGTCTCTGTATTTCTCCCATGTGCTGCAGGAGGAAGCTTCTCTGTCAATGGCTGAGGAAGTTATTTATCTATGAGTATAATAGAATGTCACTAGGAGACATTTTATTGCTAATTTTTATTTTTTGGAAGAGTAATATTTGTGTTTACTTTAGGTCCATAAGCTAAATAGTCTTGGATTCATCATTACCCACAAAGTGTCAGGACTGCCTGGGTTGTGCTATTAAAGCAGTTGAAATACAGAATAAAGCTGGAAGATATGCATTCTGTCTTCTGCTTCTCATCAACATTCCTGTTTCTCATCTTCCAAGACTCTCCTTATTATTCCCAAATAATATTCTATTTAATGTATACAAACGTTCATTGCCTCCCTGAATAGACTCTCAATGGCTGTGTTGGATTTTCTGCAATATCTTATATGGATTCAGGGTTAATTTATGAGTAGCTCCTATTTATAAAATAGATTTCCTTAGACGCAAACTTCTAACCCACGATCAACGTGACCTTGACATTTATGATTTATAAGAAAAACAAAATCTGAGATAATGGTTATTTTCTTTAGCAAGTCAACAACCCATTTCTTTGGCTCATTTTGTATTAGAGATTGAATGGTTTTCCTAGGAGATGATCAGTAGCTATTAAATAGCTTTTTATACTTTTAAATGACTGTTTGGTTAAAGGCAAAAGCAATATACTTACTCCAGTGGCAGACATCCATTACTCAGCTCATGCTCGAGTTACTTCAGCCTTAAAATTTGACTTACAATATTCCACATTATTGCTGCATGATAAGTGGCAATAGGCAGTCGTACTTACTCCTCTCACTTGAAAATGCAGTCTGTTTGAAAGGAGTTTGGCTATGTTTAACAGCACACCCAAAGAAAACCAAAGTCAGTGCTCCTCAAAGCAAATGACAAAAAATGTTGAACAACTTCATAATGACCAATAAATTACCACCTTTGCTTTACACAGTGACTGCCACTGATGCAGCGGCAAAGTAGTTTAAAGAAAAGTAAGGCATGAACTTAAAATGTATAAGCTCTGCTGTTGCTATAGTAACCACATGGACAAAGTACTTTGAAGTTCTGAACAGTTACTTCTTACAGGGTATTAATGATAATTGATGTTTTCAACACAAACTTACTTATCCTGAAACTGCATGCTAATGATCACACCTCTATCATTAGCAACTAATAGTCAACAAATTATGAAAGAAATCAGCACTCTTAAGTACAGCAATCCCATAGATCTCCTTCAAAAATATTGTGGGAGTTAGCATGTCTAATATCTGAGTGACTAGGTACATTCTAAACATTTTCTTCTGGGATTTCACTGATCTGTTCTTTACCATCTGCTTTTTATTTACTATTTATAATAATATCAGTATTAGGACATTTATATCCCTGACTACATTAATGTAAATTGGTATTTGCATTTACAACATGAGACTACATTAAACATAATTTCAGTATGAACTTGGGACTATCCTGGGACTGGATCGTGGAGAGGAGGCTGGGTATTCATCTCAATGTACTGGAATACTGCTGTGTCTTCATGTAGGTGGTATCCCACAATCACTTGCACCCTAGTCTATGGTTTTTAGATCAGAGTCTTGTCACTTAGACACTCAGCATAACAAACCATGTGTAAAACTGAGACCCATAGTTTGACACTTCCAGAGTGAGGGACAAAGTAAATAACTTAAGAGAAAATGAGATTTTAAGCAATTTATGAAAATATATGGTGTAAGATGAATTATTTCTAATATAAATGTAACAAGTAAATTATTCCCATGTCTGTATTTCTTAACCTTTGTTATCTACAATAATCACAGAGAAAGTAAGATTCATTTCAAATTACACCTGACTAGCTGAGCAGTTAAATGATCTATCTTAACCTCTATGTTAATCTGGCTAACTGGCTACTTGCCAGTCTTATCCTAAAAGACATGCATATTATTATTGATCTGTGTCTTTGGTCTTTGAGCTTGAAATATTTTTTCCCCTCGTGGTATTTTCCTGGACCCTTTCCTTGTGGCTCCAATTCTTCTACTGCTTGGTTGATTGGAAAATCTCTCTCTCTCTCTCTCTCTCTCTCTCTCTCTCTCTCTCTCTCTCTCCTCCCTTTAGCTGAAGGAAACATTGCCATATTCTTTCGTCTGTCAAACCATTGGATGATCAGCATTTATTGACAAGGCAAGGAATACATGGTAACAATTGTTTACACACACTTCAGACAGGTGCTTTGAAGAATAAACATAGCAAAGCCTTGTCCAGATTAAAATAAGATATGGGGCAGAGAAACCATCATTTAAGCAATAAAAGGATAACATTTACTCAGTGCCAAAAGTGTTATGCCTACAATAAGGAGTTGATTTTATTCCCAATTTGACCTTGTAGTGTGTTATTTCAAATTAATACAGAACTCCTTGAATACAAACATGATGCCAGTCAGTGTTGCCTCTTGCTGTCCAGGAGCAGAATGTCTGACAGTATGAAGCAAGAGAGTCTCATGAATCAACAAATTCAGCATCTTTCCACATCACTGTTTCTAAATAGTTCACCAGTAGTTACTCAAAAAAGCAATAGGTTTTATAGTAAAAATAGTATGTATAGGTAAAAAGACCAGGCAACACATGGAGAAGAGTGGCCTTTGGTTTCTTGTTTTCTGAGAATTTCTACATCATTACATATTTTATGTTGAGTTTTAATGTTGCTGTTATCAGAACAAATATAAACAGAGGACATAAAGTGAATATATTTACACACACACATTCAATTAAGTAGTAGGGCTCTGGGTCACTAGTCAACACACTTTTCATGAAATGTAAAGCCAAATAATTTTGAAATACATTCTCAAGCTAACACATTCAACAAAGTATAGAATGCTGATGTACTGAACATCCTCTCTCTTCCACTGCCTTTGACTGCAGGCTTCAGTAAGCTACCACAAATAACATGCCAAATTAGCAGGCATATGTTAGCATTAAGCCGTTCACTCATTATTATGACATAATTGTAATTAGCATTTGCACAGAGCCATATGAGAGCTGGTAAAGCCTGACGCCTAAAGAACAATTATTATGGTGTTTCTTTATGTCTCTTTCACAATTATATTAAAACACAGAACAGAGGAGAGGAGGTTAATGATACACCATTAATATAATAGCCACCAACATCCAAGCTGCGCTCTCAGTTCTTGGAAATATATCATAGCAATGTTGAAAAAGCAGATGAACAAAGGAAGTTCGTCTGGTTTAACTTGGCAGTTTCATGAGACTCTTATAAATGGAGTCTAATCTCATTTGACCCACAACTTTTCCTCTTCTATTTCTAAATAGGAAGTAACAGACTAAACTTAGAAGAAATGCACTCAGACAGGATGTACAAGCAGATCATCAATTCTGTAGCTCTCTGTTCTCTTATAAGCTACCAGATTCGTTTGCAGATTATAATTTTATTCAACTTCTTATCTATTAAAGAAGGTAAGGAGCACATGAGAACAAAAGTCATGCAACCAGGTAAGGCAACAGTAAAACTGGCTCATTGGCTAGCAATATGGTCTTAGGAAATGTAAATACTCTATTAGAAAAAAGTTTAAAAATATTAAAGTTACAAATTGGAACACCATTTTGTAATTAACTGTATCATTTTTATATGCTGGGACACACTATCAAAAAGGATAATAATAAAACAATGCCACTTAGTCTACCTAGAGAATATTATACAAGTCACTTAATACTAATATGTGTAAAACCATACTTTAAAAATATTGAAGGTGAAATAAATAAGTAATAAAGGAAACCTCACATGCTCACCTATTAGAATAATGAATACTCTGAATATTCTATACAGATAGAATAAATTTAAATAGATTTACAGATTGAACAATTCAATAGAAAATTTCAGTGTCGTTTATTTACAGAGCTTGGAAATGATCCTAAAACACAAATGTAACCAAAGAAGTTCCTTTACAAAGAGAAAGCTCCAGCAGAAAGCAAAACTGAAGGCATCATACTGACTAATGTCAAAATACCCTGCCAGTGTAGAGAAACTAAAAAAAAAAAAATGCAAATAACATTAAAAAACAGACACCCAGGCCAAAAGAACATGACAGAAAATCCAGACATAAACCTGTAGAAATCCTGTCAAAGGTTTTGTGACAATTATCCTAAAAACAGATATTGCAAAGGATTTATCCTTCTCATAAGAAATGGTGGTTAACTAGATATCTACATGCAAAAGTATAAAGATAGACTCTTTAGAATCAAAATATACAAAAGTCAACTTAAGATGTATTATAAACATATATATGCACATGTGCCCACACAAATACCCACCGACACCCCAATACACACACACACACACACACACACACATACACTCACACACACAGAGAGAGATAGAGACAAAGAGACAAATACAGATATAGAAATAAAGATACAGAGAGAAACAAAGAGATAGACAAACAGAGCAGAGAGAACATAGGATCAAATTACAAAAAACAAAGGCAAAATTAGATAAATGTAACTGCATAGCTAAAATATTCTTCACAGAAAGGAATATATTTCAGAAACAAATTGAACAACCAATGCATGATGGAAAATACTCATATATCTAATAAGGGATAAAATTGGAAAAATATAAAAAATATGAAGATAATATGGAAGCACCCTTACTGGAATGTGGAAAGGATTACAGGACTAGATAGACTCCTCTTCAAAGAATATGAAAATAACAAAAATAAGCTCACATTTTGCTAATCATCAAGGAGTATAAATTAAATAATAAGACATTCCTTTATATCTATTTGAATAGATATAATCCAAAAAATGAGACTGTCAGGGGTTTGAATGAGAAATGACCCATAACAATTGAGCCTGTGATATAACTTATAAATTTTCTGAATATAAGAAGCATTACTCCTCAAAAATAAAATAAAAACTAGAACTCATATAGGCAGCTATAATCCCGTTTTGAGTTATATAAAATATAAATTGCAATGTGTTAGAAAATTACCTATTATCTCCCTTTTATTTTACCATTATTAACACTATCCAAAGTAAGAAAATAACCTATGTTATATAATTAATGAATAAATGTGAAAAGAAAAATACATACTTGTAGACACAATAGAATGCTATGGATCATTTAAACCAAGGGAAATTATTTCATTGAAGACCATTAAAAAAACCAAAAAAATATAACACTATCTAAAATTAACAAAACACAGAAATACAAGAAACACATGCTGTTTTTATGTGAAACATAAAGAATCCTTAAAAATAGTTTGTAGGCTCAAAGAGTAAAATGCTGAATATCTCAGGCTTGGGATTGGCACGGACACAGAGGTTATGCTGGAAAGAGAACATTTAAGGTGGATTGAATAAGAATGGCTCCTATAGGTTCATATATTTGAACACTAGGTCCAAAGTTGGTGGAACTGCTAAAAATATGAATTAGCAGCTTTGGCCTTGTTGGAGGACATGTGTCCCAGGGGAGTGGCCTTTGGGTGTCAAAAGTCCATGCCATTTATTTTTTATTAGATATTTTATTTATTTACATTTTAGATGCCTTCCCCTTTCCCCATTTCCCCTCCATAGAATCCCCCTATCTCATCCCCCTCCTCCTATTTGCTTTTATACCATTTTAATTATCTGCAAGTAGTAAGGTCAGTCTCGGTTGAGAAACTAGCAGTACAATAGATACAAATAGTCAATGAACAAAGAAGACAATAAACACAAATACTCAAAGAACAAGTAATGTAATATACAAAGTTCCATAAACACTCACATATTCACTGTTTCTAAGGGTTTATCAGGATGACCAAAATATCTGAGTTAAAGTCTCTGTCCTAGCCCAAAGTCATTTTCATGTCTGAAGCCTACTTTCTTGTTCTAGCCTAAAATGTAGATTCCTGTTTGTAATTACTTCTTTGTTCTAGCCTAATATTTAGATCCTGCCTGAAATTACTTTTTTGTTGTAGCCTATGATTTAGACTTTTATCTGAAATTACTTCTTTCTTCTAGTCTAATGTCAGATTCCTGCTTGAAGCCTACTTTCTTGTCCTTGATCAATGTCATATTCCTGTCAAGTAGGCCCTTTCCTTGTCCTTGGCCCATGTCAGATTCTTGCCAAGCAGTCCCAAAAGCTCTCTGCCTCTCCCCCTTTTTTATTTCATAAACAAGACTGAGCCTGTCTTAGCTTGTTCTGACAAGAATGCCCTCCTTACCCATCACGGAATATGCATTATCCAAAGCAATGCACTTATATCTTAGGTTGGTAATGCCCTGTGCAGAATGTTACCCATCTTTGGCTTGCCAGCCTATTAATTTAATAACCTTCTCTTGGGGTCCATTTCAGGTTCAAGGCATGTACTTTGGTTGCCAACATGTTGATGTTGTTAAAGACAAGCTTTAAGATGATGAGCAGGAATAAAAGTATTCCCAGAACAAAAAGAGCTAGCATGATCAAACTATATATGCCACTCTTGAAGCTTAACCAAAATAGAAATACTGACCTCAGGACAAGGGTAATTTTATCAGCAATATTTGCTAATGTGACTTAACTGAATCTTGCTTGAAAATCAAGATATTTCCTACCAGTTACAGCTCCAGTGCCATGCTTCCTTGCTACCATGTTCTTAGTCATGATGGTCATGGACTCTACCCCTCTGAACTTGTACACTCAATATAAACTCTTTATAAGTGGCCTTGGTTCTGGTGTCTTATCATAAAGATGCAAATCACTGTGAAGTGATAGCCCATAGAGATTACATAAAAGGGCAAGGGAAATAGAGATTGGTTGAATGGCAAAGGTAAGAACCTAGATAGATGAGAGTTGAAGCTTGATTTCTGGGTCTAAGACATCTTATCCATCCTTGTATGCTCCTGAGTGAAGTTTCTGTGGTGAGACTGTAAGCATTCTTTACACTAATTACAAGAGGAGCAAAATATAAATCATCATTTTCCATCATTGCATCTAAAACTCACTGTGATTTCTGTGTATAACATCCATGTATGGTGCTGCAGAGGCTTAGGAGAACCTCAAGCCTCTACACAAGACCACAGTGTCCTGTCCTCTAAATACAGTTGTCCCTCTGTTTCTGTTTGTGCTTTTCTGTCATAGGCCCTTTGATAAGCTAAATTTGTGCACTTATTTTCTGAATACTCCATGTGTTTGATCCTTAGCATGCACCTGTGTTGGGTTCTGCACAAAGACACTGAAAATTCTTTTCAGGCTTTCTGTGATTGCTTTGTTATTTTCTTTTTTTTTTTCCACCCCCTAATAAGGCTCTGGTTTTGTCAAGATTCCTTTTAGAAAACAGAATTACTGTAGAAAGAAATTGTTAGATTTCTCTTTCCTTTTTTCTATCTCTGTCATTATTTTGATGTATACAATAGTCTAAAGAAACAGAAAAGATATTGGGCTTAGAATTTTCAATTTTGTAAAATTTAGCATGTATCCTTTAATAAGAAAATGCTCAGTTAAACAAGCACACAATGTTTCAGATTCCAATAGTTTCTTCACAGATGAGGAATGTGGCATGGCCATGTGACCTTGAGAATGGGTGTTGGCATTTGGGCTGGAATGAGCTGCTGGATACATTCCATTGTCCATTTTCTAAGAAGAAGGAACACTAATCAAAATATTTACCAGCCACCTGACTGTATTCCCATTCCTGGCTCATCAAAGCAACCTACTGGGCATGTGTACAGAAGCTGATGACTGAAACCTGTGTTAGCTTCCTTAGTTACTGAACTGTAAACTGAGAAAGTGAATATGGACAGATCCACCTTACAATTCTGAGAACAGTTTTGTTTGTTTATAGCCAAAGAAGTGGTATTTGGAGCAAATTTCTAATATATCTAACCCCCCAAAAAAGATTTTATTATATTTAAAGATGTTAGTAGGACCTCCTCCATTCCATTTTAAACATATAATGGGAATTCAAAACGGAGAATTAAGGAGAGATTCAGAAATGGACTGTAGAGAACTTTTACATACTTAAACCAAGACACCATGCTAAATATATTTAAAAGACCATGTAGAAAATGTGGTCCATTGTTGTACTGACCTTTCACTAACAAGCTTGAAAAATCAATTTAAAAAACTATTGAGCATATATGACAAATGTGTTAATGCTGTATGAAGAAAACATTAGATTCCATCCCCATACATTTCTAAGAGAAACTTTCCAGAAAAAAAACAAAGGCAAAATCTCTGTTTGGGCTTCAAAATATTTGCATCATTGTAATTGATTTTTCTACATCCAAGAAACATGAAAAACCTCAAATTAAGCCTCATAGAAACTGCTCATGGGCAATAAACCATATGATAAAATGTCCAAAACCAACATTGAAATTGTAATGTGGCAATTAAAATTTAAATGATGACAAAATAAAGCTGGGGCAGCTCAAATAATCAATTATATTAATGTTTAAATCTGTAATCATCTTATTAGTTTATCAATATAATCAAAGTTAATAGGTAGGCTTTTTAATTAGAGGATTATTATAATATATTTAAAGTTATTTTTAGAATTAGTTTTATATGACAGAAAATCAAGTTACTGTGGACTGAAGCATGAGTTTTTCTTGCACACCACTCTCAGGTCTTGAGCTGAATTTTAATTATGCTTCAGGAACAATAACTTATAATTTGGAGACTAAATTTACAAATGTTATTGGGTAACCAGTATTTTTCAATTCTTATGTTAGGAGAAGATTGCTTCATTTCATCCTTGTGTGTCGTATCCATAGCTCTGCTTGCTTTTTTTATAGCAGCAAGGACATATATGTACCACATGTAACTATTACATATGCTTCCCTATTATTTCACTTGCTACATCAACTAAGATTTCATTTCACATCCATCTATCATTTAGGCTTTGAAGATATTTCTTGGTACTGATAATTTTTGATATACTATTTCTATATACCATACACACAGACACACACAGACACACAGACACACACAGACACACAGACACACACAGACACACAGACACACACACACACACACACATATATATATATATATATATATATATATATATATACATGTATATATATATAGTGAGTATATATTCTTATATAGAATATAAGAGTGTAACCATTTTCATATCCTATTCATTCATGAAGACCTTATTTTTTAACGTAGTATTGAGCATAATCAATTAACTCTATCAAAACCTTAAAGAGAACAGATGTTTTATTACCTCAACTATTAACATTTTCCTAGAAGGTATCCCTATTTATATCTCACTGTGGGTCTCCCAGTTAAATCTATATTAAAAAACAAACAAACAAACAAACCATGAACTCAATTTAAACGTGTTTGACATTATAGGCTCGACATAACTCTCTCTCCATAATTTCTTTTTCCTCATTGGCATGTCATTGTTGCAATCTGACCTATAGGTTGGCTTTTTACTAATCCTTCCATCATTCACTCAAACAAACTATCTAAATCTTATTAATGTTATAACACCTACACTAATCTTCACTCTATATTAGTCTACAAATGAATACAGAAGAGTGATGTAGACATACACACATGCACATACATGTATGAGAATATGTTCAAGATATAATTTCTCGTTTTTCCAACCTACAAAATATCATATTATTGGTGGGGTCCAGTCTGTATTTTACACTCCATGTAATTTTTGATGTGCATAGAATTGAAAAAAGCTTACCCTAGTTTCAAGAAAACAAGCAGGAAACAAAAGGAAGTAAATATAAAGCAAAATATTTTGGCTTAAGGTAAAGAATATTTGGTAAGTATTTTTTACAACTCCAAGATAATGTTCAGCATACTAAAATGAGCAGTAAAGTTTACTGATGCTGAAGTTAGTAACCAAGGTTAGAAATGGTTCAAATATCAGTAGTATGTTTTTCTTTGAATATATTATATATGATCCTAATAAAATCACGAGTATAACCAAACCTCTTTCAGCACAGAGAGAAAAAAGTAGGAATGCAACCACATAAAGCAATTTTGACAGTTGTATTATAGGAGTCTGTCGTCATTCTATCATAGAGCAAAGTCATTCTGGGGCCTCAGAGCATCTGTGGAAATGAATTGATATAGGGTCTAAACAGAAGTTGAAATTTTGCTATATGCATGATTATGAATAAATGCTGAAATGTACGAAGTGGTATGCACTATCACCTTTTAAGCATATTCAAAAGGAACTATTTAAGTTTTGTGGCACAAAAATACCTACCTCCTGTGAAGTATGCCAGGCCTTCCTAAGACCAATCAGATTCACAAGGATGATAGTGATTGCCTTCAATATAAATTTTCTTTTAGTATTTTTTATATTAAAGTTAGATAGACAACAAATTATGATATTATTCAAAGACTGTAACTGAGTTATTTTGTGTTTATGAGATAGAATCTAACTATGTAGCCCAGGGTAGCCTGGCACTCTTGATTTCCTTCCTCAGGGTCCCAAGGGCTAACATTAATAAATACATCTCCCTCTCATTGTAACCATTTTGCCACTTAAAGTTGATACAACAAGGAATCCCACTGCCTAGTTTAGAGGTACATATAATGACCATGGTACCTGAAATTACCACTTGGAATAATAATTCTTGAGCCAAGTGGTCAGTCAATGCCAACCTAAACAGATGAGAATCTTTCTAATACCTTATCGGTATCTTACTCTACCTTGCTGAAGAATAGCCAAACTTTAGTTTCATCAAGGGATCTCAACAAACACAGATGAAATAAAATCCAATCTGCTACCCTCACAATCTCAGAAAAAATCATACATCGTGTGTTTCCATCCAGGATAATAGCATGTTTCCCATACAGTTAATGTGAGAACAAGAAAGAATTATCAGTATACAGTGGGTTTTGGTTATTTGTCAAAAGGTTTTTCATGCCTAGTTCCTCCAATCAGACCCAAGAGAAATACCAAAGATTTTCCTCTTACTGTATTCAGACAACATCCATAAATACACAAGTGTGTATGTAATGAAGTCTGGACCGAAACTGGGTGAATAGCCCTCTATGCAGCTGTTGTTTTTCTGTTTGCAATATACTTGGCTAGACCTGGACAATATATTCACTTTTACCAGCTCACACCACTACATCCCAGGCTTCACCAGAAAGACTTTTACTCTCTTTGTCAACATTATGTTTGCCTGGCCCTCAAAGGACTGTGTTGTGCACAAAGTCCAACTATCTTTGCACAGGGTCCTGGAGTCTCCTGTTAAACAAGTTCAATCCTTTTTAGTCAAGTCAAGATATGAGTGAAATCTCTGTTACCTCTTCACATTTCCCAAATGTCAAAAATACATTAACAACTCTCTGTTCAGTAGCATGCATTAGCAAGGCATACAGGTGGTGCTATTGCTTGTCTTTAGTGCTATTTACTGAGGATTTTAAAGGAAAAAAGATAAATAAAATTCAGCTCCCATATCTCCAAAGCACGAGAGTAAATGGCATTTGGGAATTCAAATGACAGAGGAACAGTCTGAGATTCATGGGCTACACATATAAGACACTCAGCCTAAGTGTATTCTTCAATTCTCTAAAGGATGAGATGGAGAATCCTTTTTGTGGGGCTTCTGGCACATCTTCTGGAAATGAACTACCCTAATTCTTGAGCTAAGACCAATAATATGAAGACCACTGGCAATGGACTTCTGGGATTAAATCTTATACAACCCACATGTCACCTGAAGTGTGATGAGTACTAAAATATTGGCAGGTAATTTTTTTTGGAAACAGTCTCAGCTATTCGTGAATTTCAGTCAAATCTCTAGATATATGCAGTTTCTATGACTCTCTTTTTTTCATATGGAAACAGACCCAAACTTTAAATATTTGCTTGATATGATAAATATTGAAGGGAAGTACGTTTCTGAAAAGACTGTTATCCTACATAGCTTGTATATCTTGTGTCAAGATTTGAGGGGTTATAACTCACTCCTAGCAAGTTTTGTACCAAGCAGGCCAAGCAAATATGATTCTAACATGCTGTCCATCTCAAATGGCTCTGCATTGGCAAGTGTATTTGAGTTCTGAATTGTTCTTTGAGCATTAAAACTACTAAACTCTGTAGTCATATTATTATTTATTATTGTCAGTGGCCTTGGAATCAAGGTGGTCTTTTTAAACTAATAAATACAGAAAGGCTTCTTCTATATATGTATCCACAGATTGTGTGTGATGGGACTATTCTAAGTTTTCTTTAAGTATTTCAATGTAATTAATAGAAATATTACTCTCCCATGGACTAGTGATTAGAACAGCTCAGCTATAATAGTGAAGCACCAAGAAAGAAATGACCAAAAAATATATAAGAAACGAACATCATTTTCTAAGACTTCTGTAAACTGGCTATCTAAATTCACACTTGATGAGAGAAAAACCTCAATAGTGAAGTCACTGCTTTCACCTGACACTAACGCCATTACACAGCACTTATGGCTCATTCTTAGACACATGAGATGTTTGATTTGCACAGGAATCTAGAAGAACATAAGAGTTTTAATACTGCCATCTTAATGGCTCTGTTCTGTAAGGATGATTAACCTTAAAGAAAAACATATGTATGATCTAAATGCATGCTGAGATGTATTGATTCTCATATTTACAATTTGGACAATAGAGAATAGAAGAATACTTAATATTTTCATTTCTTTATTAAAGGATGCATGCCTTCCATTCAGAGCTAGCACAGAAAGCACTTCTCTTCACTGATTCCCTGTGGTCAAGTTTGGGAAAGGCTCCATGCTGTCTTTTATTGTATAACAGACCCAGCTACACTAAGAATGGCTTAAGTCTAGCTTCTGGTTCCAGCACCAGCATTTAACACTGACAGCGTAATGCACACAATTAAAGAAATTGTATCTTTTAAAACCATTTCTCCACACAAACTGTAGAAAAGGTAGTTTAAGACAGAGTAGAATTTTTAAAAGGAAATGTTACTTTTACAGAAGAACTGTCCTCAATTCTCAAAGGCAGCATCAACAAGGATGCATGTTTGCCAGCTTACTCTTAGCATTGCAATTACTTTCTGCTTAGTTCCCTACTTCAAAGTCTTATCAGTCTCCTTATCACATGTGCAGAAACAGAAGTTCAGAAGTCAATGTTCTCTTAATGCTGCATAGGTTTCTAATGAAGTAAGAGTTGTTAGAATGTCTGAATCCAAAATAAAAGATTTGGTTGTCCTAAAAATGTATTTATACCTACTATCACTAGCATCTCCTGTGTTTCAGACAAAAGAATTCATATTATATGCGTGGATTTTAGTACTACAAAGCACCTATCAAGTTGCCATGATTTTCAAGAATTCTATTGTGTATCTTTCGTGATTTCTGTTGTTGTTTCCTTTCTAGTTCTATCCAAATTATTTCAGAATTGCTGCAAATTGCTACAACTATAAATGAGCATCTCTCACTAAAGGAGATGCTGTCAATAAGGCACTCCCAGGTGTCCTGAATTTTGTCACCCACTACAAGCTACCAGCCACAAATCCTGAGGCAAGGGAGCACAAGAGACATCAGGAGCAGGTCCTTGTACGTAGATCCTAAGGGACCAATTCCCATTAGAGCTGCTTCAAAGATTGCTTAATGTGAGATAGATGTGGCCTCAGTTAGAAACGTGGTATAGAATAGCTGAATGCTTGTTTTACATACCTTAAATCAACCACATAGTGGTTGACAAGATAATTAAATAAGGGTCCCAGGTGAATAAGAGCACAGAAAAAATAATGAGTCAGACTTGTGGAGGCAGAGAATTAATATTCAGTGAACACTTGTAAGTGTGTTAAATCTGAGACATATGTTCTCTCACTTACAAGAAAAAATAGTTATCATAACCACATAGATAACATACTAAAACTGGTGAATGAGTCCTCAGAATGACCTAATGTTAGAATCCATAGCTCTCCTCTATGTCAATGCCATACTACATGGCAATGTGTTGATGCAAAATGATGCACCTGCTTAGAATAAATACATCTGATGGGTAGAAATAATCTGTAACTGCTTATTCCGGGTAACAATTTACTTAACTCCACCAAACAATGAACTGAAGTATTTGTGACTAAAAATCCAATGAAAAGAAGACTGCTCACTCATGTTCAGAAAGGCTAATAGCCTTGACCTGCCTGGATACATGTAAACCTTACCTTAGAATGTACTTTATGTCAAAGGAATTTAAATAGTATGAGTGATATACTGAGTTCTCAATAGCTGACATTTCTCATCCTTATTACTCTCAGTTCATGCGAATTTAGTTTGTTCTGCATGCTCTGAATTCTTTTTCAAATGTCCTGGTGTTAATATGTCTTTGGCCTCCTAATCTCTGCAACGTTGCAATATTTCTTTGCATTCAATAACAGGTACCTAGGCCTAAACTTATATCAGTCATTAGTATTCTGACCATGAATGTGTGTTTGTTTAGCTTTAGCTCCTTCATTATTATCAATTTAAAAGAGAACTCTCATTCATGCAGACAGCCCTAGCTTTTCCAGGATAGACAGATATTTCTCACTCCCACATTCTTTGTTTTTGAATATAGATAAAGTTTCATCTCACAAAGGCAGGTTTCTCGGCATTTATGAAAATACCCATGGATAAATTACACCAGAAGTTCTTAAATGCAATTTCTTAGACTTTAGTCTGTAATGATATATTTACAGATTAAAATGGTTATGTGTAGTGCCTTGTTTCTTTTCTTCATATTCTATTTTCCTTTTCCCATTTCTTTTTGTTTATTTCCTTTCTTCCAGCTTTTCTTCTTTCCTTTGCATGAGAGGAAACATAAACAGAATCTGTCATTGAAAGAAGAATGGTGCTACACCATCATAAGCTGGTAAATCTCCTACAATACTGGGCCAAATGAGGTAGTTTTACTTATAATCACTGAATCCCAAAACAAAACTGAGCATGCACCTTAAACGTTTGAACACTAAAATATGACTAGGAAGACCTTTACCAAGTGAGGATTTTCTTTATTCTCTCTCTGCACTGACTTCAGGTACAGATCCACATTACCTCTCTAACTTACTGTCATTCTCCATGTCCATGAAATGTCACAATAGGCAAGAACTCTACAACCAGGCTATATCCCCAGTTCTGAAATAGCATTAAGAATAAATATCTTTTTAACTGACAATTAAAGTTGGACTCATGAACAGGGGATTATCCTATTTTAAATACATATGTTTGTGTTTTGTTAAGTATTTATCTATATGAAAATATTTATTTATTATGGCAAAAATAGTCAAAGGATTTCTGAAAGTTATAAAATGTTCATATATATGACACATATATCATTATATATATCAGTCACACATTTTACCACTTAGACAATCAACTGAGATAAATGTAGGAAGGAATGGTTTATTTTGATTTATAGGGCACAGTCATCAGAGGAGGGAGGGTAGAAAAGAAAGTTGTTCTTATAATGGTGAGCAGTAAGAAAAGAAAAGGAATACAGGATGTTACAAAGGCCAGATGATGCCAAGGATGTCATATCCCTGATGATCTAATTCATTCAATGATGTATCTACCTGATATTTTTCAATAACTCCAATAATGTCATAATATTGAAATCTGACAAAATAGTATTCTATTGATTAATTAAGAGCATTAGGGACCTAGTAACTTCCCAAAGTCCATTCTTTGATAACAAAGCTTCAACATGTGAGTTTATGGGAAAATTTTGATATTTAAACCATAATGTACAATCATTAAACTAAGCAGTTATTTAACAAACATTCTTGCTGTTAACTGAATGTGATTTTTATGTCATCACCCACCACAGTTCATCTCAATTTCCACCAAAATCTTCCTAGCTTTGGATAGCCACCATCTTTCTCAACTTTTAGAAAATAATTTGTGTGTGTGTGTGTGTGTGTGTGTGTGTGTGTGTGTGTGTGTTTGTGTGTATGATCAACACCCAAGTGAGAGTATAAAATGGTTGTCTTTTTATGCCTAGCACATTTTACATAATTCAGTAGATTCATAGTTCACTCTATATTTTTTTAAGTGACAGGGTTTCACTATTTTATGACTGGATATTCCATCTTATAAACATACTCTGTTTTCATCCTTTTATCATTTGATGAATTTTAGCATGTTTCTATTTCTTGACCAATAGGAGTAGAACAATAACTAATATGGAATGAAAATGTCTATCTCTAAAAAACATTTTTATTTCATATGATGAATATCCAGTGTTGGGATTGCTGAATCTCATAGTTAAGTGTGATCTGAATGAATTGAACCACCATCATTTTCTAGAATGGACTTGTTTTCTCACAGTCAATGTGTAAGCTGTACTCTTTCTTCAAATTCTCACCAGTACTTTCTTACTCTGGCCATATATAAGCTATTTTTAGCTATATAGTATCAGCCAAGAGCTACTGTTACACTGTAATGTGCCATATCCCAAATTTTTCTCTACTGCAGCTAAAATACAGCAAGATGATACCTACTTTTATTTGGTTTTGTTTTCATTATAATCCTTGGTTTTTCTAAATCAATCAATCAAAAGAAAGAAATGGATGATATTCCAATTATTAAAGAGAAGTAAAATTGTCACTAATTGTAATTGATATTATAGTATGTGGTGGCTTGAATACGCTTGGCCAGTGGGAAGTGCTACTATTAGGAGATGTGGACTTGTTGGAGAAAACACATGACTGTGAAAGTTAGCTTTGAGGTCCTATGCTCATGCTCAGTGCAGAAGAGACTCTCCTCCTAGCTGCCTTCATCCATGATGCCATGCTTCCTGCCCTGTTGATAATGGACTAATCCTCTGAAACTATGAGCCAGCCCCAATTAAATGTTTTCCTTCTAAGAGTTGCCTTGGCCATAGTGTCTTTTCACAGCAATAAAACCCTAACTATGACATGATATATATAGAAAATTCCAGAGAGTTGTTAGTTTTAATATGTTTTTCTTTTTGTAGTTATAGGATGCGGTTGTTTGAGTAAGTATAACTCCTATAGAGTCACGTGTTTGAGTGCTTGACCAAGGGAGTGACACTATTAGGAGTTGTGGCCTTAGTGGAAGAGGTTTGGACTTGTTAGAGAAATTATGACTGTGGAGGCAAGGATTTGAGGTCTTATATATGCTCAAGCTTTGCCCAGTGTGAAACAAATCCAATCCCTTACTCCTACCAGCAGATAAAGATGTGGAACTCAGGGATCCTCCAGCACTACGTCTGCCTCCACACTCCATGCTTTCTGCCATGATGATAATGGGCTGAACCTCTGAAACTATGAGCCAGCCTCAATAAAATGTTTTTCTGTATAAGAGTTGCCTTCCTCCTCAGCTACTTCCAGCTTTTCCTTAAGTCAACCACAGGGCTTACCAGCAGGTCCATTGTTTGGATATAAATATCTGCATCTGATTCTTTCAGCTGCTTGTTGGGCCTTTTGGAGGGCAGTCATAGTAGGCCCCATGCATGAAAGAAGGCAACCCTATAGGAGAATCAAATAATCTGGACCCCCCTAGATCTCTCAGACAATGAGCCACCAACTAGGCAGATTATACCAGCTGATATGAGGCCACCAATACATATACATCAAAGGACTTCTGAGTCTGTGCTTAGTCAGAGAAGATGTACCTAATTCTCAAAAGACTTGAGGCCCCAGGGAATAGGGAAGTCTGGTGGGGTAGTGGTGGGGACATTCTCTTGGAGACAGGGGGCAGGAAGTATGGGATGTGGAACATGATTGTGGACCAGGAGTGGGATAAAATCTGGACTGTAAAAAAGACTAAAGAATAATTAAATAAAAAAAGAGTTGCCTTGGTCATGGTGTCTCTTCACAGCAATAAACCCTCAACTAAGAAAGAAACTGGGGTATTGCTGTAACAAACCTGAATATATTTGCTTGCCGGCGGGACTATGAAAGAATTTGGGAACTTTGGGTTTGAAGAACTACTGAATGTTGAAACCTGAGTAGGATTTTCTGTAGAAAATTTGAAGATAAGTATGTTAAAAAACACTGCAGAAGATGGAAGCCTGCCTTGGGAAATTTCAGAGAGAAGATTAAAGACTATCACAGCTGTTTTCTATTTTGATTTAAGATTTTGTGATTCTGATTTGCTGGGGTTGAACAATCGGCTGTGATTAACAAGATATCAGAACCACTAAAGTGAAACGTTTATGTTTTTAATGGGAAAATCGATGCTACTTAGCTGGAGCTAAAAAATTATAATGATTTAGAAGAGACCAACCTGGCTGAGGTGAAATCTTCTGGAAAGTATTTTCTGAGAGCACAGAGCACTGTGTTCCAGAGACAGCCAAGGTTGTATCATGTGCTGGTAGATGAACATGGGAATATGTAAGAGTCACACCGAAGATAATGGTTTTGACATCAACAAGGGGTCATGGGAAGGAACTGAGTACTGGAAGGTACTGGAAGAGGCAAGAAACGCTGGATAAATGACACAAGATTCTCCAGTCTTCTTTGCCAAGGGCCAGAAGATTATGTATGTATCCCAGACATAGAACATTGAGTTAATTATAATGATGAAGTTTCATTTTGTTTGGTTCAGAGTATGACTGTGTTCTGGTTTTTTCCTCTTGAAGAAGGTATTTAATTAATTTTGATTTTTTTTTATTAAAGACCACAAATGAAAGAGCTGTAGCATTTAAAAGAAATTTTGAATTTTTAGAGAGATTGGATATTTTTATGAGATTGACATGTTAATGTTTGAATTTGTAAATACTGTGGGACATTAAAGTTATTTATGTTTTTGATGTGAGATCGTGGGGATGAATAAGAAAGGAAGGGTTGTGGCTTAATAGTTATGTGTTTGTGTGTTGAGTTGACAAGCAATCAGTTGTACTGGCTGTTTATGTGTCAACTTGACTCTAGTTAGAGTTATCAGAGAGCAAAAAGCCTCAGTTTAAAAAATTTGTCCATGATATCCATCTGTCAGGACACCCATTTTCTCATGATATCCATTTTCTCAGTTTGTAAATGATTAGAAAGGGCTTAGTGCAATGTAGATGGTGCCATTCCTCAGCTGGTGGTCCTGGGTTTATAAGAATGCAGGCTGAGCCATCTATAAAAAAAGCACACAATTCCATATCCTCTGAATCACCTCTTGCCTTCAGGTACCAGTCCTGCTTGCATCCTGTCCTGACATCCTACAATGATGAGCTATATTCTAGAAGTATAAGCTGCTAAATGAACCCTTTCCTCCACCACTTGCTCTTTGGAAATGATATGTCATCATAACAATAGAATTCCTGACTAAGATAAAGAATATATTAAATACTTTGAAAATCCAGAGGTCGTATAATATGTGAATAATAAATGGAAGTCAAGAAAATTCATTTATACTAGTTATAATACACACATACATTTACATATTAATATCTACAAATTAATTTAACTGAATACTTAAAGACTCTCAACAATGAGAAGTGTAGCTAAATCTGAAAGCATAGACTAATAATCTCCCAATTAATTGGAAGGCCAAGGTAGAAAGAATGAAAACTAAAGGCCTGTTGGTACAACTTAGGAAGACCTTGTCTAAAAATTACAAAGCTAAATAAAAGACAAAATAACATCACTACAGGGCTGGGAATATAGCTTGGTGAGAGAGTATTTCTCTGTTATTATCAAAAATATTGATCAGTAATGAATGAAACAGAAAGCAACACAAAAAGTGAAAGTTCTCTATCAGTTAAAGGTCCTTTATGATCCAATGTTATCTACAGAATTAATAAAACCACTATAAAAATACCAATGACAGTTATTAAGACAAGAAAATATAATCTTTTAAAAATCTCTGTAAAATACAAAACCCCAAATGTCTAAAGCCTTCTTATGTAAAATGAACAAAGCAGATGACATTACACCTTTTGACAACAGAATATACTTCAAATCTATAATTATCAAAAAAGACATGTTTCAGGAGGGCTGCTGAGTTGGTCTTGCAGGTAGTTCCACACAAGCCTTGCAGACTGAAATGATCCTTTGGAACACATGTAAAAGTGAAAAGAGAGAGTCATAGCTATAAATTTGTGTTTATACTTCCACATGTGTATCAAGACATGTGTGTGCAACAAACACATACAGCCCACACACAATAGTAACCACTAAATGTTATAGGAAAAACAAATACGTCCATGAATAAAAAAGAATAGTGAACCACAAAAAAACCCATGTCTTTACAGCCAAGCAATATCCCAAAAAGGTGATCAGAATCAGGCATTTGAAGAAAAGATAGTTTGAGATCCTGACAAAATTCTGTATCCACACTCAAAAACATGAAGCTGGAACTGCTCTTATTGACAAAAGGCTACCCAAACTAGATTGAACCTAAACACTGATCTTATACAAGACAAAGAAAAGGAATGGTTTAGGACAACGGCAAAGGAATTTTTATAAAGACCCCCAAAGCAATAAGAATGAAAGCAAAAGCAAACAAATGGATGCAGTAAAAAGTGAAAATATTCAATGAAGCAAAGCAAACAACCACCAAGTCGAGAAGATAACCTATCAAATGAGACTCAGTATTTGAGGTAAATATCCATGCTCTATATGGAATTAACAAAAAGAATATCAATTTAATTTTTAAAAGATCAATGATCTAAATTATATTTCAAAATTCATACACACAAAATAGCTTCTTCAACATAATCAATAGCTATAAGTTATAGAACAAAGTTTCAGTCAATAATAAAACTTGCCACAAAAGCATGAAGACTCACATTTACTTTTCATTTACCCATGTAGAGAAGCAGGTATGATGGGACATGCTTGCAATCCCAGTACTGATAGAAAAAGGTAGATTTCTAGAGTTCAAAGGCCAGTCGTCCTAAGTAAATCAATGAGCTTTTTACTAACGAAAGAGAATCTTTTAAAAACAAAATTTGTAGGCAATATCTAAATGAATGTCATTTCTTATCCTCTAACCCCTACATACAGTAGAGACACATCTATATGTACATACACACACACATGCACACAAACACACGTGGGAATGTGCCTAGAACACATTTATGGCTAGGGAATCATATATACAACCCTGTTTAGAGAAAAAATACTCAGCTCACTTCTCATTGAAGGTATAGCAGATATGTCTGACTCCTATACATAGACAGAATTAAAGACCACTATGGAGCTGAAAAGTGTTTTACTCTAATATCAGTTCTCCAGGAACAACCTTGTTGTATTCATAGAAATGAAGAAACTTCTCTAAATTTATTTTCCACCTCTACTTCCAAGACTTACAATATGAATATAATTCGGAAGATATTATATTATTTGAGGATATTATAATACATACATATATATATATATATATATATATACACTTTAAAGACAAATGAACGGTAGTAATCATCAACATACAACCATACAGAAAATAAATCTAAAAAGATTTTTACTCCCTATTGTAAAATTTTAATATTTTTAAAAACTCTTTTAAAGACACTATGAATAAAAACTTAATGCCACTTGGAAAATTTTTCTGCATGTATTTAGTGTACGTGTGTGTAATATCTGTGTAGTGTTCGTATGTATACCTATATTTGTATGTGTCACAGTACATGCATATGTGTATATTTGGGTGCAGAGGCCAGAGGTTGACATTGGTAATCTACCACAGTTACTCTATGTTATTGTGACACGTGCAGTTGCTAAACCTTGATTGAATATGGGTTCGGCTAGCTAGCCATCTTGCTCTGGAGGTGTCTAGTTAGCCAGTACTTTACGAGGGTTCTGGGAATCCACTTGTTCCTCATTTTTGAATGGAAAGCATTTTATCCACGGAGCCATATGTCTTGTCTCCATAAATGACATTTGAAGAGAAAGCAATGCCTGGGTATGAGAGAGAAGTTGGCATGCCTACTAAGTCTTGACCTCATAAACTATTATCATGTCTTATGGTCTGAAAAATAACAGGATAGAGCAGAGTAATAAAATGTCACCGCCAAACAAATCTGCATCAGCAAACTAAAGATAGTTTGTCCAAATTTCTACCAATTTGCGGTTTAAATATTAAACGTGGTAGTCTTCTCTTTGTTTTCTCAGTGTCATTCCTGATCTAGAAGCCACTGACAAACGAATGATTCCTCTGCCTTGGAGGTGCTTTAGTGGTTCTCTCAGCTAAGGAAAAGATAACATGACTTTAAAACCTTAAAGAAGGTCTAGAGATGTGAAAAAGATGACAGGCGTGAAAATTATACTTAAATGAAAGACCACAAATAAAGAACTATAGGATCAAGGTCACACATGAAAAACAAGAGCATTAACAGGTAAAAGTTAAAGACTCTAGCAACAATCATTAACCCACAAGGAGCACAGTTGTTGACTTTACTTGACAAATATGTTTTGTGTTCGTTTATACAAAAATATTGACCTATCATTTAAAACTTGTTATTTTTGATTAATATGCTTTCTGCTAATATTCACAGAGGAAGTAAAAATACTTCTTGTCTTGGAAGAATATTATCAAAAGATAATGATGGCAGAAGAAAATCTTGCTGGATAGAAAGATATTCAGATAATAACTCAATTTTAGCCCTTCCTCTATACATATATATTTATGCCCTGATAGTTACGTAGTCATAATGGTCACATAACCCATACTAGAAGAATTAAGGTAATTGAATTCCTTGCTTGGATCATTATGAAAATAATATTTTCCTATCATCTCTTTCGCCTGTCTTTCAGTGAAATGAGGTGTGATGCTTGCCTTTTGTTGACATGACACAAACCTAGAAATATCTGGGAAGAGGGAATTTTATTGAAAACATGTCTCCATCAGATTGATCTGTAAGTAAAACTGTTGGATATTTCTTAATTATTAGTGATATATGGGAGGCAGTGAGTACCATCCCTTAAATAGGTCATTCAGAGTTGTGTAAGAAATCAGGGTGACCAAACATTCATGAGCCTGTAAGCAGCATTCCTGAATGGCCTTTGTTTCAGTTCCTGCTCTGAATTTCCTCAGAGATAGCCTATTACCTGGGAATTGTAATTTAAAAAAAAAGAAAAGAAAAAGAAAGAAAAAGAAAAAAAAGAAACCCATTTTTTCCCAAATTGATTTTGGTCATGGTGTTTCACCAAACCAATAGAACCCTATATAAGACAGGAGTCTTCTTGGAAAAGGAGAATAATGAAATTGTAGAGCACTCCATCAGTCACTTCCTCAATGTTATTCTCTTCCAAAGTTCATTCAGAATACTATACATATATATTTTTTCTCATTTTAAAGACTCCTCAGTAGTATTATTGTCATATCATTGAAATGGGGTTGATGTTTCTAAAGACAACATAGTTTATAGCCAAAAGTGAGGAAGGAACAGGAAGCATTACTAACAACGTGCTTGTATCTAGTCAATTCAGTACAATTAAAACAACAAACACCACCACAGACACAGCATTCTAATGTAACTAGCTATAGCAAGTACAAGGAAATTAGATCTTCCATGTAGTCTAATGTCATTAGGCACAAATATATTGAAGCATGATGCTGTCATTTATAAAGTTAATGCTGCACATTCTCCGTGTTGGCTCAGTAAATTAATGGCTTTGGTGTAAGTTAAATGCAAATTAATAACCAGAGACAAAAAGGTATTGCTGAAGCTGCAGTTGTGTACAAAATGACCACTTTGTTCAACAGCAAGCCATATTTCTGGAGCTTGCTAATTAGAGGCAGGCTCTGTAACACAGTGCAGTGCTTTCCAAGCAGAAACCACCTAGACTTACCCAGGAAACGTATTTCCATTTCACCCCATGTCCTCCTGATGCCAAGTTCCTTTTGATTTGCAATGAAACTTCAGATGTATAATAAAGGACCACATTTTGTGTAGTCACATTCTACAGCAGCATGAGTGGAAGGCAAGATGACAGAGGCCAATGTCTTGTTGCTTTAACATGAACAGGTATTTTTTATAAGTAGACCAATATAATAAGCCACCTTGGAAACCTGGTGTTTAAATTGGCTCATAGTTATTTTTTATACTGAACATGTTCTACGTTTTGGTATTTTGCACTAAAATGAAAATCATCTTTCCATAGAAAAAGTAGTTTTAAGTAAAGGTGGGGATGTTGTAAACAAAAGAAAAGGCAACAAACAAAACACACAGATTTATATTTCAATGGACAAATGTTTTTAAGATTTGAAACCTTTTATTTGATTACAATAAGGGGAGTTCCCAATAATGGAATTTTGATTGTGGCAATCTAGAAACTTGATTATTCTCAGCTGTAGGGGCCAAAAATATACTAAAATCTGAATAACTGGTACAAGGCTGATTATTCTCTTTTCCACATGTCTTCCTGTCTATTAAGTGATGAGAAAAATAATAGTAGCCAGGAGTAGTCTTGCACACTTTTAGTTCCAGCTAATAGAATGTAAAATGAGGAGAATTGAGAGTTCAAAACCAGGACCAGCTAGCATCTTAATTGCATGAGACCCAGTCTCACTAAGACAGTCTCACTGAGAGAGAGAGAGAGAGAGAGAGAGAGAGAGAGAGAGAGAGAGAGAGAGAGAGAGAGAGAGAATAGATTTGAAATGTTGTTTTAATCCAAACTGAAGTCAAAACTCATTCTGAAGTATATAGATATCATCCCAAGGGCATACTTGCAATCCAGAGTTTGATGAAGAACTTCCAATTTAAAAGCTCTAGGCTATTTGTTCTCAACCTTCCTAATGTTGTGAGCCTTTCATACAGTTCACCAGATTTTAATGACCCCCCGAAACAAAAAAAATATTTTTATTGTTACTTTACAACTCTAATTTTTTGACTGTTATGAATCATGTTGCAAAATAGTTATGGTTTGCAATGATCTTATGCAACTCCTGTGAAATGGTTATTCATTTGCAGAAGGGTTGCAACCCACAGTTTGAGAAACACTGATCTAGACTGTGAGTACTCAACAGGCATCCCGTCCTCCCTGTCTGATTGATCTGCCTGTATAGCAGCACTCAGTAGAACGTAGGCACAGGATGCATGCAAAAGGAATGCTTCCTGTCGTAATCTTGAGGGTCCAATTTTGGTCGAATGAACCTGAAATAGGATATGACTTTGGTTACTTTAGTATCACTAATGGCAATTTTCTTAAACCAATTAGCTCCAGAAAGGAATAAGAAGAGCAATGATATTAACCTATTATTGATATATCTAAATAATTGATCAGAACAGCCACCAAAGAGTATGTTTCTGACTTAAAAACAGCTGAAAACTTCAGCATTTCCTGTAGAAACTGATTTTCTCCCCTCTTATGGTATTTGCTTAAATAAAGGAAATGTGCTTGCTGGGTTAAGGATGCAGATGTGCATTTATGTTTAAGATCAACTAAAGTGATTAGATGTGGGAAGCATATTGAATTTCATGCATTAACTAATATTATGGAGACAGGTTCTTAGCACAAAATGCCAAACTTATATCTTTTTTTTTTAACCTGGAGGCTCAAAGTCAGGCATCTGCTGTGAACACTCAGGACCAACTGATCATGGAAGTAAGTGGCTTTTCCATCACTACTCTTCCTACACAAGTCTTTACTCACTGGTGGGTCATGATCTCAGGAACTGAAATTCAAAAATCTTAAGAGGAGACTGGTAAACACTCCAGAAGAAACATGTTCTAAAAGAAACTTAACTAGCCAAGTATTTGCAAGATAAATAATCAGATAAATCCTAGGACTCCTAAGGTGACTTGTGACCTAACAGGTGTTCTACCTCTGCAGGAGTACAATGCGGTCCGGCATTGTGTCTACTTTTAGAAGACTTAGGTTCTCAGTAAATTATGATGTCAGCATGTGCAAGGTAGGCTTTTATCATCGATATGGTTGCTGAAGGAAAAGGTTCCAATGCTAATTGTAAACCCAAGGTGGAAAGGCTAATCCATTTATTCAGTTTCCTTGTAGGAGTGCACTGAAGGAATTGTAAATTTAAATCAGTTCTTACAAATGTTTCTGGGTTGAGTTCTTGGTGTGTGTTGAGTTGGAAGCAAACGAGGCATTTTTTTAATCAATGATCCTTGACTCAAAGGTTATCAAAATGATGTGCATCAGAAATTACAAGGTAAAGGGTATTTAATGTTCCTATAAAATTATTCTACACAGAGTGTTAGACATAAATCCTTCATTCCTTCTGCAATGAATGCAAAGGCTGTCTCCCTTTTCATCATATAACCCCGAAATGATTTTCTCTGGAGTGGAGGAGGCACTAGCTAGGCCAGAGATGTGGGAGTTTTAATACATGGAATTTATACATTACTTTATAACAAATGTTTGAAGTGTCATTTGGTATTTATTTTATAAATTGAGGTTTTAAAACACATTTTAATGTGAAATTTCTAAAACATGCATATGCAGTTATGAAGTCCTTAGAAAATGAAAAAACACTGAAATATTAATAATGATCGATAAAGGAAATAAATGCAATGCCATTATGCACATACACTTAAGTTGTAGTGCATTATTAATAGTGATGATTATCCAGAACTGGATGCGTCCCAGCACCCATGCTATCTTCCACTGGGCTTACTACAATGTGTAGAAAAGCCACTGACTAGCCAGTATTTCCATACATAAATCTTGTTCTGTCATTAATTACTTTGATGGCCTTCAACATGGGACACCTTCTACACATGGTCTTAAATTTTCCCACTTAAAAATGACCAGCATCTTAAATGTCCATTGAGTTTTTTTTTTCTCAACTATGCTATTCTGTGATATGAGAACAAAGTGGTTTAACTGCTTGTGATAATGGAAACAGAGTGTCCTGTTTTCAGTCCTCTGACAGCTGAGGCTCCCAGTAATTCAGTAGGAGGGAGAGCAGTACATAGCTGGCAGGAAGTGCTTAGTGATATCTCTGGAGACCATGCTTTCTAGATTGTCAATATTAATAGCTGTGCGAAGTTGAGGCTAAACATGTTCACCCTAGTGACAGCTCAAGTGAACAAGAAGAACATGTAGCTGCCACATGCTCTTGGACCAACTAGGAAACAGAAAAAATTACAGCCTTCATGTCGTCCAAAATCAGTGTCTAAAGATTAAGCGGGCTTTATTGTCATTCTTCTGGTCAGGATCTGAGAGTTAATGAGGATATATGCTTAGGGAAATCAAGGTAAGAAAAATGGGGGTTCTAAACTGTCCAGCTGAATTACAGGCTGAAGCCTGAACACAGGGAGATAGTTTCGTGCCTTATAGAACATGAATTATGTAGTTCAGTTTGTTTTTTTTCAAATTCTAAAGGTTATCAACTTTTATCAGGCTAGCAACACCAGCCAATGAGCAAGTAAGTAAGTAAACTACTTGGACCCCCAAAAGACAACTATCTAGATCTATATTCTGATGTGGGTCCTGTTCTTCTGAACCCTTGCCTCTAGCCCTAACACACTGTTCTACTTCAATGCCCAAATTTACATATTTCTTTAAACATCAAGTTGTTCTGACAGGACTTGTGACCACTCTAAAGTAGCAAAACCAACAAGTCTCCTTTGAGTATCATTGAGAAGTTTGAAACAGGCTTATTTTTGTTCAGGGATAGAGCCACAACTCAAAACAATTTTCCCATTTTAGTTCAAGGTTAGAGGACTACTGACAAACTATGGGAGGGGAAAACTGGGAGTGGAACTTTGCTGGGCTTCCAGGACTAGTCTCCTCTGGAATAGACAGCTGTGCACTCCAATCTGGGCTTTAATGAGTCAGTAGAGTCAGGTGCTCGGTACTGCCACCACGATCAGAAGTCTAACAGAAACAACAAAAAGTACATGGAGAAAGAGGTCCCAAGAGAGCCCATCATGTGTTACCCATAAAAATCCTGATCTTCTATAAAGTGAGAAGGGTGAGTGGCAGTCAGCGCCTAACCAAACCAAAGAAATAGGAAGGTATAAAGAAATTAAATTGTAGTATAAAAGAAGCAGACCGAGCATACCTTGATGTCTTTCTGACTCCCAAGTAGTTCTGCCAGTTGCCATAATGGGGTAAAGAATAAAGATCACTAGTCAGAGAAAAGGGATAAAGTATCTACATATTGTCTTTCCCTTGCCATTATAAACTTGAGTTCCAGCCTAGGCTGTCTTCAGGGCACAAATAACTCCTAGCGCAATGGGGCTCCTTTTGTTACTGCTTCGCTCCCATTTTCAGTACTCCGGTTTACTTTTCTGAAATGGAGTAGCCTACTTCAATGTCAAACTTGGTTTAAAATGACCCAGAAGAAATGTGTCTCTTTCTATGTATGATTATAAGACAAAGCATTTGCTTGGATGTTTGTTAAAAGAATATGAACATGTTTCATTGAGTGAACATTACCTGGCAACACTATAATGTTTTGGTCACTCTCCAAAGGATCAGCGATTTAATTTGTTTATCAATGGTCTATACATTCATGTTTTAGTGAAATAAAATACTCAAACTGTGGTGATGAGCATGTCAGCTTTCCTAGAACGCACCTATTTTATAACTATTCTCGGGGAATAATTATTATGCACTACTCAATCAATTCCCTGGCATTATTATTTAGAATGTAAATAGTACCATAGTCACTAGTGAAATATTTAATTTTACCTTTCTCTCTACAGGCCTTATGAGAAAAGTAATACTGTGATCTATCAGATTAAAAAGTAATAGTTCTAGGAATGGACTCAGGCCCTTTGTCAAGCTGAAGAGATATTTCTATCATGGAACAGAATGGCAAGTCCCTAAAAGATTAACTTCTAAGGAACTAAGTAATTCATCATCTTTCATGAAGGCTCTAGTTACATTCAGAAGTCCAGAAAGATATGACAATGGGTTAATTTCAACTAGCAACAGGGAAAATAAACTAAACCACACAGATCTGTAAAATACAAAGCATGGAATTCTGGCTAAGTGTTTCCAAAGAAGAAATATAAATGCTACATGTATGAAGGATCAAGTGAGTGGGAGGCACTGGACAGGCTTACTTCAAGAAGGAGGATCGTAAGTTTATATCTACACATGCCTAGAACCTGTTTGGTTTTGTGGAGAAAGTAGGAACTAAGTTGGTATATGGCTCTGTTTATAGGAAAATAAAAGTAGACTAAGATATGCAAGTAGATGATTAAAGGGAGATGAGAAGAAAACAACAAGGAACAACTTAGTACAGGACCCGACTCTCACTCTGAGAGCTAAAGGAATGACCAAAGAAGTTAGCATGGATTTGGCAGAGTGGTGATAGAAAGTGCCATGGCTCTCAAAGAGAGAACCATCTGAGGGAATAATGAGGGGATGTTTGGTCAAGATAAAATAAAATGGAGATTTTATTTTAAAATAAGAGGGAAACATATATATATATAATGGCAGTTTGGAGTTTGTAATGAAATGAATAAAGGACATTAGTAGGAACACTTAGTGAAATACAAATAAAGTGCAGTCAGTGTGGTAAAACAATACTGGTGGAATTATTCTGGTTGATAAATGGGTCATGGTAAAGACATAACAGAAACCAGAGGTCACTGCTATCTTTATCAACTTGCAAATCTTTTTGTTTTAATGTAAAACATTACAAAATAGAAAGGGGAATGAATATCAGTCCACTTTTAAAGTGATATAATTAAAAGACCTATAAGCTTGAGATTTTTGTTTAAGTAGATACTTGATATTTGATTTTTTACAGTGCTGAAACTGGAATCTAGTATGTCATACACTATGAATGCACCCTCAGTTTAGCATATGTGAGATTGGGTGTCTCACTCTTGGGAAGAAAGGACAATATTGATAATTAGGAAAATAGCACATTTAGAATTTGTATGTAAGATTACATTTTAGTTTGTGTGTAAACGTCATGGAAATTAGGACATGGAGACAACTGGGTAATCAAAGCGAGAGGAAAGGACCAGTGGCTGCAGCAGGTGGGGAGTGAGGTACAGAATCAGTTAATCCCTTTCTCATGTGAAGGTAATGCATTCAGGTGAGGGAGTAGATTTGGCATTTCTGAGGAAGATAAAGAAGTCTTTCTCTGCTCTATCCCAGTGCTGCAATTTTTATAGACAAGATAAATTTGGGGTAGACAGTTTTGTGATTGGTTGGTGTCCCTATCACTCCACTGGGGTTCCTGCCTAGCTACAGGAGGTGGCCCCTTCAAATTTCATATCCCCAATGCTATGTGTTACAGCTAAGGTCAACCCATTGATTCCTGGCTGCCTCCCTTATCCCAGGTCTCTGTCAGGTCCTGGAGACACCCTTGCACATCCTCACACCTTTCAGTTGAAATTTTCCATTCATTTTCATAGTATTATTGTCATCTCTCCTGTCCCTCACACTTGATCCTAAATCCCCCTGCCATTTCCCTCCCCAAACCCCTCCCACAAAGTCCCCTCCCTCCATCTACCTTTTTATTACTGTTTTATTCCTCTTTTAAATGAGATTCAGGAATCTTTCCTTGTGACTTCCTTCTTGTTTAGCTTCTTTGTGTCTGTAGAGTGTAGCATGGGCATCTTACATTTTACGGCTAATATCCACTTAGAAGTGAGTACATACCATGCATGTTGTTTTGAGACTGGGTTAACTTATGCAGGAGAATATTCTCAAGTTTCATTCATTTGCCTGCAAAATTCAAGGAATGGCCAAACAATAGCCTGTCCAACATGAGACTCATCCAACAGGCAAGCACCAATTCCTAACACTGTTAATGATATTCTGCTATGCTTGCAGACAGGAGGCTAGCATAGCTGTCCTTTGAGAGGCTAGAATCAACAGATGACTCAGATAAATGCAGACATTGATAGCCAAAGTGTGGATGGAACTTGGGGAATCTTAAGGAAGAAAGGAGGAAGGATTTGGAAACCCAAAGGGAACTCCATAGGAAGACCAAAAGCCAACTAACCTGGGCCCTTGGAGCTATCAGAATCTGAAACACCAACCAAAGAACATACACAGGCTGCACCTAAGTCTCAACACACATATGTAGCAGTTATGCAACTTGACATTCATGTGGATCATGAACAACTGGAACAAGGACTATCCAAAAAACTGTTGCCTGTACTAGGGACATGTTCTAATAGCTGGGCTGCTTTGTCTGGTCTCAGTGGAAAAAGAAGCACCTAGCCTCACAGGGACTTTAAGTACTAAGGTCAGGGGTGGATACCCAGGGGGCCCCCACCCACTCAGAGGAGAAGGGGAGAGGGTATAGATGGAGGATTATGGGAGGGGGTGACCAGGAGGGAGGCAGTAAGCAGGATATAATGTGAATAAATAGATTTAAAAAAAAGAAAAAGAGAAGTCTTTCACTCTGTGAGATAACAAGGACAAAAAAGAGAATCATATGGAGAAGATATACATCCTTTATTAGAAAAATGTTGGGGAAATAAGACAGCAGCAGCTACAGGGGTGGATTCAGATGGATATGTTTTATATGTCAGATGTGGAGGAGGTCTAGAGAGCTCCCTTGAAATACATCTACAAGCACTGATGACGGACATAGTCAGTCATCATCATCTTCCATAATCTTTACTTAATCACACTTGTGGATAATGTCTTTTCCAGGACACTAATATTAGAAACACACACACACACACACACACACACACACACACACACACACACACACCACGGAACAGGACGAAGTTATTTTCAATCAATAGTGAGGTGATGTCTCTGTCATTTAGATGAAAATGTGACAGTAAGGACATTTCAATTGTCTCATAAGCCCATAGTAATACTTCTTTCATCTTTGTCAGTTATTAAATAAATAAAGTAAGGCAATTTGACAGGGAGAGAGTGAGACCAAGTAAAAGGGTAATGAATGCTGAGAAAATGCGGGAGTCAGTAGGCACGGCAGAGTTCAGCTTGACAAGAAAAATATTGCATTTTGGTGTCACTTCTGAGTAAATGTGCTTGTCAGGTAAGGATGATGATTGGTCTATTCAAGAACTGAAACCCAGCTATTATTGGCTGATAGAATGCTTCCTTGTGTCAAGGAAACACACTGCCATGAATAACACAGGATTGAGAGACAAGTCAAAGATTTCACTGTCTTTTCTCCCTATTTGGAATAGGGTCCAAATTTGTTGAGAATTTTATTTATAGTAATTGAGTTTGGAAGCATGTATTTAACGGGAACTTTTGTGGTTCAAACAAGGGTTATCTGGTTTTGAAAAACAGATACTATGCAATGTAACTTAATCATCACAATGATGATATTAATCCCTTTTAGAGATAGCTATGTAGAGGACCAAAAGCCACTTCCATAGAATAGTATGTTCTAACTCAAATTTGCAACTGACTGGCAGGAGTGAGGACCCAATCATATTTGACTTGTAGTCAGTGTATAAACCTGTAGGGATGAAAAGCTGGGGAGAAGTCCTGAGTTTCAGATCTAAAAAAACAGATTTTCCAAATTTTAGGTAACCTAGAGATGAAAAGCAAAATGAGTATCACATTTGGTGTTGTTTCCAAGTTTAGAATAACCGGGATGCTAAGGCCATACTCCCAAACAGTTAAATAAGTTCTCCTGGAGTTCTAACACCTGTATTGTAAGGTGTTAGACAATTTCAAGTCTGAGCAAATTAAAAGGTAGTGTTTGGTATAATGTTACTTATATGAATGTTTTCAGGGCTGTGAATGTATTAGATAACCCAAGAGTGTACTCATCCTTGTGGAAGATTATTTTTCAGGCTCTTAGCATTTCTTAGTTGCCAGGAGTTGGCTTCCTAGGCTCCTCCCACACCCCTATTCACATTAGAATTTCTATTATTGTAATTCAGCTTACTGGCTGAAAGGATTATATTTCTGTACTTATAGATATATCTGTCTATTATCTACCTATCTATCATCTATTTACATATGCATATATTTATCTGACAACAATTATCAAATAAAGGTGTCATGCATTTAAAACAGACCAGCTACAGCTCTATGTGAAGATACGAAGAGAACAGGAGGGGGAAATGATGTAATTATAATCTCAATGAAACAGAAAGAAACAATTATTTAAACGCTGTTTAGAATACTGGCGCCTGCAATTGTTTGATTTAGAGGTGCCTCAGAAACTAATGGAACTAATATAAGAAAAAACAGAATTTTAGATGAATTAAAAAATAGCTTAAGTCTGGTTTCATGATCAGTCTCATTCTCTGAGAGGTCTTGGAAGTCAAGGCTTTATCTTGATACTCATGACAAACCTATCATGATCAGGGTGGTAGGTAGGTCAGACACTAAAATGTTCAGTGTGGTTGGCCATACAACCAGTTGAAGCTCAGACTGAAAATATAAACTGAAAATGAATAAACTTCATAGTACTTAGTGTCTTCAACATCTTTACCTTGATACATAAAACTCAAGCCTGGGGTATGCTACTTATAACAGAAAGGGTGACAAAGATAAACACATACAAATGAGAAATGGGTATTAGGCATGCATATTCAGCTGGTGAAATGGGGACTTTCTGGAATCTAAAAATGTAAAGTTTATTTTTTAATTGTCATATTAACATCCTATATTAAAACAACAACAACAACAACAACAAAATCAACTGCAAAAACCCTCCATGCATTATTGAGGAAAAGAAGCAGACAACAGGTAGCGAATAGTTGAAAGAATTTGAAAAGTGACAGACAGTACCGTGCATCAGAGAGACTTAAAGTTAAAAACCACATACAAAGCGAAGATTTTGACACATTGACTGCTTGGTCATCTCCCTTTTAGTAGAATAACAACAAATACTGGCAACAGTTATGTTCCTTCTCATCTCATCCAGGTGATGAGGCCCAGATCAGAAAACAGAAATTCAGGCAGTGTGCAGCAATAACAATCATTTAATTGGCTGGATGAGCACTGGGCTTTACTCCCCTTGTGCTGCTCAGAGAACCTGAGCTGGAGAAAGTTAGAAAAACTCATCCTCATTACAGAGGGAAAGCTAATAGAGAGGGACATCTACGTGCATCATGGCAGAGCTTGACCAAGCATCTAACACTAATGAAGAAGATGCACTATAAAAACTGGTCCCTGAGTCCTGTGAACTCCTTATTCTTTACCACAAGCAAAGGCTAGGGAAGCAAATACTTTTGTCAGAGGCAAATACATATGTGTCGGGGGAATGGGGGGAGCCTGGGTTGAGAATATGACCAATGTGAAGAAAAACAAAGGTCCAAATATTCAAATACTTTGAGGAATAAACCATCAAATACTGATATTAATAATAGAAACAGATTATTTGTTCCTAAGCATAGCAGAAATAAATTCATCACACCAACACAGGCACTATTTTAAATAATGAGTCTTTTTAAAAATTAGAATATCCATATCCTTTTGCATTTTCAGTCCTTATTCCAATACTTTCATGTCCCCCACCATTCAAATTTTTCATGGGCCCCTACTATTTCTCCAATTGATGGCCCCTGTTTTCTTGTTATTCTCTCTCTCTCTCTCTCTCTCTCTCTCTCTCTCTCTCACACACACACACACACACACACACACACACACACACACACACACAGACACACACCTGCTAAGTCTGTTTACTGTGGGTTGTACATGTAACCATGACTTTGCTGCTGGTCACTTTGTATTTGATAAACATTGAGAAGACTCATCTCTAGGAGAGGCTAACTGTCATTCTCTGAATAGCCAACAAGAGAAGAAAGCATTTGATCTGTGTAGGAATGACTGACAATGGCAATAAATGAGCCTCCATAATACAGAGGAAGAACCATGAGATGGACAGAGCTCTTGGGAACTGACTCCATGGCATTCAATATTATTCTATGGAAATGTTAAGGGATCTGCTGTGCTTTTATGATTTGCTAGAATATTGTTCTACATGTTAAATCAGTTCTGTCCCTTTAAATAATTTTGTCAGCTAGGGGTATTATTTGTACACAGTACATTTAAATGTCCCTTAACATCTTCAATAAACATGAATGTAAAAAAAAAAAAAAAAGAAGCTTGCTATCTAAGCCCCTCTATGTAACTCTTCCAGTGAAGAAGGAAAGAAGAGACATCATATATCATATGGTACATATGATTCCAGGGTTCACTTACAGACCCTAGGTATAAAAGTTTATTAATTTTTTTGTATAATAGCCCTAAAATATTTATGTCCCTTTTAGTAAGCCCAGCTTAAATATTACCATTGACTTTTAAACAACCCAAAACTTTAAGAGAATTTCAGAAATTTAGACCAAATCCAGAAAAGAAATATTTCCTTGGGTTTCCTGTGGCTTTGAGGCTGACTCACCACTTTTTATTGGGCCTATACAGTGGGAGAGGACCTGGGTATATATTTAGTGTTTTTACTGGGTCACTCTCTGGGAGAAGAAACAGCTCGGACAATCTGTGGAGGAGCTGTTCCATATATATACATCACTGGTTCTTGAACAGGCTGGTTAATTTTAGACAAAGAGTTCTTGTCTTGAATTTTCCAACAGATCCATCACGATCCATCTTTCTTTAAAATAATACTTTCATTTACAATAAAAATTCTTCATTTATTTTAGGAAGGGAGGAGGTCATATTTCCTTTCAAAAAGCAGCATTGCATTTCAGGGTAGAAACGGCAGGAGTGGACTTCCTGAGGAATGGTCCAGCATTCATTCTTTCTCAGCATGAATCTGCAGGATGTTTTCTATTCTAGTACTGCAGAAAAGAGGAAGAAGGATGCTTATGTTTTCAGAAATGTCATCAAGAATTTTGGAAATACTGATAACATGTATAGACTTGTTTTCACCCCGTCTCAGCATGGTGTCATTTCGTCAATAGAATAGGAATGTTAATGAGAAGCAAGGAGCAAAGGAGCTTCCCTGTGTGCATGGATAAATCTGTCGTTTTTCTAAATGGCTACTTCATTAGTTAATTTTTTCATTGCTTTGACAAAATGTCTGACAGAGGCAACTAACTGAGAGAAGGGTGAAGTAGTGAGAATAGAAAATTGATGCTACTGGTATGAACAAAGTATCAGTATTGAGGAATTACAGAGAACTGACCTGTGGGGCTCAACTGGTTTCCTATTAAGGTCCCAAGCCAGGGAATGGCACCAGCCACATTCATAATGAGTCTGCCCTCTACAGCTAAACTTTTCTGAAAACTCCCATATACTTAACCAGAAGTGTGTTTCTATGGTGACTCAAAATCCAGATATCGCCCCCAGTGGATACTATACATCACAGCTATGTTGTTGTTGTTTGTTGTATATAACCATGTCTCATTTGGAGATGTTCTCATAAATGAGGACTTAGTTGAAACAGTGGCTATAGCGGAGGGGAGGGGCAGGATGGGGCGGGGCATGGTGAGGCAGGGCGGGGCGGGGCGGGGCGGGGCGGGGCAAGGCTAAGTGAAGCAAAGTGAAGCCAAGAGATCTTACTTTCACTTTACATCCGAAGAAAAGTGTTTGGGTCTCAGAAATGACTGGCTCCCTCTTTTCTTTATTGGGCTAAAATAAATGTTTAAATAGTTCCTTTTCAAACTTGTGGCTGTATTTCTTACAGGATTAAAAAAGAAAAAAAAATTAATTCACAGTCATTTTCAGCCCAAACCTCATTCTAAATAAAGCTTTTCATCTTTTCTCATCTCTGATTCTTAATTTAACACCATCTCACCTCTCTCAGTTATCCCCAAATCAGCTTCTGTCAACTTCAACTATTCCTAACAGAGCCTTGTGAGTCTTCTTTTTAGAAGGACCCAGGATAACTTAGCCACAACCTAAAAATACACACACACCCAAACTCATATAGAATATTTTACTTTTTTTCAAGAAATAGTCCTGAAGAAAAGCCTTGCCACTCCAGTTATGTTTATTGCAATAAATCTGGCAGATATGCTGTTGCAACTAGAAAAAGGATGGGCACAGCATATCTCAATATGATGACAGTATGCAGAGCAAGAAGGATGGCAATTTGACAGAGATCCTGACATTAATAACAGTGAGTGTGCATCCTGCTGCCATACTTTCAGCCCATCTCTGAATGCTTTGTAATCTCTGTCCTACTTAGTCTCCACAACCTCAGTTTTGCCAATGAGGAAATAAAGGAACTGAGAAACTGACTGATAAATTAATGGAGCTGAAGCTGGAGCACACGCAATGAGAGTCCAGGATAAAAATGAGGGAAAAAAAAAGGTACATGGATAGAGTACATACACGCTGTAAGACACACTGAAGGTGCATCAGTAGGGCTGACCCAGGGGAGGGCATTGACTCAAATCTCTACCAGGTCTCAAGCCTCCTGCTAGCTCTGGGTTATTATTCTAAATATTCATGTATCAGAATCCCTGGTCAATGCTTCCCAAAGAAAAAGCCAGCTGTCCCCTAAAAGCCTACACTAGGAGGACAAGAAGAATGGGATTCTGGATGCAGGGCTGGTGATGTAAAAATAGTGAGGTACATTTTGGAGCCTGGGTCAGGGGCTAGATAGCAGGTCCTGGAGCAGATTCTTGGAAAGAAGTAGGCTGAATTTTAGAGGTGCTACAAAAGATTTGAATAACCCAATGGCCTCTATATTATAAAACAAACATGCATGTTTCAGTTCTCAGAAAGGGAAGATTAGTAATGAAATCTCAAAGCATTATGTTGGGAGCAGTTGTGCAAATTAAAGGAAGCCAGAGTCCTAGGCATACTCTTCTGTAAATGGTGTCAGTGGCAAGGAGAGGTTACTGGGTGAGCTAGAATCCATTCCTAGCTATCTTCCTCAGGTCAGATGACAAGATTCATATGGGATTAATGCCCTGGAGCATTAAGAAGTGTAATGTGTATATTTAACATTTTTATTTCCAAAAGAAATGATTATACAATTGCATCTAGAAAGATTCACTTTTGAATCATTTGATGCAGGACATACAAGTTTCTCTTGTTTGCAAATGCACTTTCCATGCCTCAGCTTTTTGGCTAACAAAATGAAAATATTCATGGCTTAGAGTTTATTGTTAGGATGTTCTCTATGTTTTATTTAGAAAATGCTCAAATATGTCAGATCCCCACCCAACCTAAATGTCAATGAGTTAGCTCTTACTCCAAGTAAAATGTTTAAAGTGGTATATTTGAAAGCATCTATAGTTTCTAAATTAGATGTTGACACAGAACATTTCCTATTCCTGTAATGTCTAAAAAAGGTATTTAAGAGCTAACTAATGCTTTGCAAGCTACTCAGGAAACCGAAAGACTGTTTAAGAATTAATATCCCAGATGCTTTTAATTTTAAACTTGCTATTAAAGATCACTACCCTTCTCTTGAGGGGTTCTGCTTATAGTAAATGAATAAAAGGAAGCTGTGTGTCAAAACACAGAATACACAAGCAGGACTTTATATTTGCCTGCATCTAACCTTTGTGCAAAAGTTTTAAGATAGTGTAACTATTATTGTTTTATTGATGTATAAAAAGAATCTAATTTATGGACTTTAAATAGTGATGACATACATTCACATGAATCCATAATTACAGTCTAGTTAAAGATTTTAGTGGGAAGTAAATATCTCTACTGTTTGAGTAAATACATAAAATCAGTTTTGAAGTCATAGAATAATATCTGAGTCAGCAATGTACTTGAAAGTATAAGGACCCAAGGTCAGTTCCAAGAATCCACCAGTATGTGCATGAGAGAGAGGGTGTGAGGAAGGGAAGAAGGGAGAGAGAGAAAGGAGAAGAGAAGGGAAAAGTAGGGAACAAAGGGAAGAGAAGGGAAATGCAAGGAGGTGAAAGGAAAAGAGAAGAGAAGAAAGGAGATTACAGGAAAGAAGATAAGTAAAGAATATCTGAGCATAGTGGCATATCTACAGTACCCACCTATGATCTGGACTGTACTAGGCTAACTTTTACCGAGAAATTTCACCTTTAACCGCTAGAATCTAGTACATTTTCTCTTTTGCTTCATTGGATACGCATCTTTGAATTTTATGATATTTTGAGATATCACATTTTTAGTTCTCTGCTTCTATACATTTATGGCATTATGTCAAATGAATACCCAAGCCCCCCAGTGATCTGAAATAAGTAGTAGAAGTGAAATGCCTCAGAGCCAAGGGAGCAAGAAGTGGCAGAGAAGGGCTGATTTCTTGTATTAGGAACCAGAGAGTTGGCTCTATCAAGTCTGCCATATTTAAAATAGCACAAAAGTCAAACTCAGAATTATTGGATTTCGTGTGATTTAAATTTATTGCCTGTAAATACATGTTGTGTAAGTGTGTTTGTGTTTGTATATATGTGTGTGCACATGCTCATATGGGCATATGGGTGAATACATGCGTGCATGTATGTATATGCACACATTGGGTATTATATTGCTCATTCTTCACTTCCCACTAGTGAACAGCTTCTTGCTAACACCATACTCCACCATTTTAAGTGCCATGATAGACAGTTTGCTGTGGTTACCTCCAGTTTCTGACTACCCACTGCTGAGAAGGCAGGCATGTTCACCCAACATTAAAAGTATTTTCAAGGAATCTAAATTGTGGTCATTTTGCTTATGTGGCAAGAGTCTTACCTATTAAGCTTCCTTAGGCTTTTTGAATTAAGTTTCAATTATTCTTGACATATATATATATATATATATATATATATATATATATATATATGACACATGTGAGTACACTGTAGCTGTCTTCAGACATACCAGAAGAGTACATCAGATACCATTACAGATGGTTATGATCCACCCTGTGGTGGCTGGGAATTGAACTCAGGACCTCTGTAAGAACAGTCAGTGAGTCATCTCTCCAGCCCATTCTTATATTGTCATATAGATTTAGCCTTCCCCATTACCAAAATTTTACAAAGAAACCTCTTAATATACCTGAATTTGTACAGTGTTTAAAAAGAGGGGTGGAAGTTCAAGGTACGATGGGGTGATCTTGTTCTCTTAGTCAGCATCATATTAGAGAAGCACCTGAGTGGTATCAGCTTCCTATAGGGGCTGTGAGGAAGAGATTTCTAAAGAGGAGTTGGGAATCTAGGTAGCTTAGTTGATCACACTCTTGGTACAAAGTGTGTGTTACATAGTGCATCACCTTTTCTCTTAGACATATCAAATATGTAAGTGATATTTATGGATTTTCAAAAAGTACTGAGCATTGAACATAATCAGGCTTTATAGCATGTTGGCATACTTTGATTCATTCTCTCAGAAAGAACTCACTCTGAGTTTGAAGTAGAAATAATTGGGCTAAACCAATAATATGGGCAAGATAAATGAAATCTTTGCTCCATGCAGAAACTAGTATCCTGCTATCTATGGTAGCATTAACCACGGCAGCCAGGAAATGGGAAAACTCCTGCATCTATTGTCTTCTAGATAATCAAAAATGGTAGAACCAAACAATGTAATTTTAGATGTAAAATAATGCACTGATACCTTATTGAACCCTAAGAGCCTTTATTATGATACCTTTATTATTATTATACCTTTATTATGATAAAAGAAATGACCTGTTACAATAACTATGTACTATATGAATGTATCCATGAAAACTGCTCAAAATAGAATATGCCAGATAAAGAGAGAGAGCATGGCCTATCAGTGATCTAGGCTTTAGAGTCGTAACATCTGGGGGAATGGGATGATGGCTACAGCCTCTATTTTTAGAGGATGAAAACATGTTTTAAAATTAAATGTCATTTGTTAATTATAAAAAGTAAGTACCCCATTAGAGCAGGCCCTACTTTGTGGAAAACCACAGTGACTTGTGATAAAAGAAAATTACCAATATTTATAGGATTAACATAAAAGATTCTGTGAATGCTAAAGTCCTGTACACAACTAACTTTAATTTTCACCCAGATAAAAAACAAAATTAAAAATGAAATTTGAATTGCTAAAGCAATTTTAGCTCTATAGATTAGGGCAAATACACAATATGGAAATCTCCTGTGTACTTTTCACTCCCCTTAACGTTAACACTTTACCAGGTAATCAATGAGCACGACTAAGAACCTTAAAATGGCCCAATAGGATATACCAAGTTGTACATCACACCCAGCTGTCTCCAGTATTTCCATTACTGACCCTTTCTTCTGCAATATTGGAGCTGAGAAATATTTGCGCTAAGTCATGGTACAGCTGTCTCCTCAACTAGTATTATGCTCTTATTCTTTTTAATGTAAAGTACATACATACTTAAGGTATCACTTGTTGCATCCTCATTCCAATAAAACCACAGTTAATGCTTGCCATGACGCTCTCATGACGCTCTCAGTACAGTGTAGAACAGCATATAGTTCTATGATGGTACAAGCAGTGGCAACATAGCAGGGCTGACAGTTCAGCATCATCAACAAGGCTCTTTAATGTTGGAGGATTGGTTTAGCATCTATGCTCTTCACTCTCCTATCAGGAAAGATATGCCTCCTCCTAGGATTGCTATGCAGATAAAATGAAATAAAACATGAAATCACTAAAGAGAATGCTGGTATATGAAAGTCATTGCTTTTTGTTTCTTCACCAAGTATTTTATATTCACTGTAGACACAGCCTTCATCTTAATTGCCTATCTCCTGATAAACCTCATAACAAATAAAGAAGAAAGATTCTAAGTGGAGAATCCTCTGTATACAACTATCCTTTCATGTGCTACACTCTAGTAATGTGGTGATCTGTGGAGCATCGCTTATTCCCCTTGTGCTGGAATGTCTGACTGAAGACAACCAGAATTGTTAGACTCTTCTGTTGCATGTTACTGTCTCAGAAAAAAAATCTTAATGATTGCTCTATAGTATATTCCCTGCTTTGAACCATCATAAAGTAGAAACTTCTAAGTCATGATTTAGTGATGTCTATGTGAGGAAAATCCTAAATCCCTTTCCTTCTAATTTAATCCTATGGTAAATCTTAGTGAATATCATAAATTAAGAACTGATTTGTTTGGGAGTCAGTACACAGGCTAACATGAAGGGAGATAAGGATTAGCATGATAAAAGACAGATGAGTCAGGCATAGTGTTAGTTTTGCAACCATGGGCACATTCTGTTCTTGGTGCTGCAAACATCTAAGCAATGAGAATAATCATTAAAACTTGTCTCACAAATGCCCCTCGAAGAAGAAGCCAATAGCATTTGAAAACATCTCTATAGCAAACAGAGCACAGGTCATTGATGGGCAAATAATAGGTTACAGACTGTGACATTGTATTACCACATTGACACTGTACAAGACAGTTGATATTTGAAACCATTCGGTGACCTTCAGAATGTCATTTAAACTTTAAGCTCCATAAATAATGGATGCATAATAATTCATTAAGAGTTTGCAACATGCTCTAGTCTTCCCTAATGAAGAAGCATAATTTAGAAAAGAAATGTGCAAACTCACAACTCTTTAAGAAAATACTTGATACACATCTTTACCAAATTACATTTAATTTTGCCATTTAAACTGCCTCCTGTGGAGTTTAACTACATCATCAGAAACAACTACTGCCTATAAAATCTGAAATAAAGAAAATAATGGTCTCTATGTGTGTTTTTATTTCTTTGTCTTCTCTAGTAGAGAGCAGAGTAATGGGATTTATTCTATGTGACCATATCAACAAAGGGGAAACATAGGGCATCGGTGACCCTCAAGTGTGTCTTGAGGATACTGGCTTGAGATTTAGGTTTAATTAGAAGATAAGAATTTGAAGGTAAGCCAAAGGGAGGGCCATAAGTGTCTCTTTTTAGAATATCTTCTCTCCTGATAGCACTGTTACATCACAAGGTCCCAATACCTCTACATAGGATAATCCTGGAAGAAATACTCTCTATTTGGCTTATTTAGAGCATCTTCCTAAGAAAGGAATAGTCTCACATTTTGCCCTCTGTTTTCAACCCACCTTAGGTATTTAGTTCCAGTGTGTGAGCCTCAGTCTGTAATGATACCGTGTTGATTCATCTCTAGCATGCAGTTCCATGGAGATGACCTTTAGACTGCAGTTCCATAATGTTGACCTTGGGTCTGCAAGTTTCACAGTGATGACTTTGGGTCTGTAGTTGCATTGTTGTTGCTGGGTCTATAACAGCACAGTATTTACCATTGGTCTGTAGTTTCACAGTGATGACTTTGGGTATGAAGTTCTATAGTGTTGAACTTGTGTCCATATTGTTGACCTTGTGTCTACAGTTCACAGATTTGATCTTGGGTCTGTAATAGCAATACTGACCATGGTTCTACAGTTCAACAGTGTTATTGTTGAATTTATAGAACTTTGAGACTATAGTGCCAGTGTTGACTTTGAATATATTTTCTACAGTGTACTTACATCACATTAAAACTTTTTATTAGGAGTAATATATAACCTGTGTTTGGAATGATCAAAGAGTAAATATGATTTGCAGTGATACAATCAGGAGATTTGGTTTATGAGCAGACCATCTAAAGAAGTCTTTTAACTGACTTTGTATACTCTGTATGCTGATCATATAGGAAAATGTTCCTGCAGGCACTCAAGTACAGACTTTGTAGTCTAGTATCATGCTCACAATAGAGAACTAAGTATCACTCTCCTTCTCTTGAGCAGATCTCATTTAAGTTGGGTGTCCATATGTGGAAACATAATCTTAAATTTTTCTACTCACCAAATTTTAGACATTAAGTGATGCTTAAAAGCAATACAGAAAGTGAGATAATACCTCTTATCTAATTTGTCCTTATGAAAACATCTTAGATAGCCTTAGAACAGTGATTAAAAAGAAACCTTTAACCTGGTATAGTATCAGTTACTGAAGACATATTTTTTTTTTATATATTTCCCCCTATTTACTAAAAGTATCCTCTTTCTTCAGGGTGTCATTTTAATATCAATGCTAGTAAATCATGATACATCCAGAAGAGGACCATTACAAGGTCTGGGACTAGAGTCTATAAGAAATGCTGAGAAAACATTTTTTCTCCCTTTCTAGACTAACATGGATAGACTTTTGAACATCATCATGACAATGATGATACATGCATGAAAATGTCTGAAAAAAATATTCATTCTCCATTTTGTTCTTCCAGCAGCTTGCCCAAGTTTATGCTTACTCTTAGACTTTCAGTCTTCCTTCTTCCACATCCAATTAGAGTCTTCATTTAGAAAAACATAGCATCTGATTAAGTTGTATACTGACACCCCTAGAAGTCTGGTCCTATTCATCATCTCTCTGTTATCTCTGCAATCCCTCCTTCTAGGAGCCTTAGAGTCACCCCCACACAATGCTCACTAATTTTTATGTTATGGTTTTAAAATCAGGCCAAGTTCAATTTCCTGAACCTTCTCATTTGGTTTGCTCAGTGCCTAATACATACTCAGTTCAGACAACTGTATATATGGCTCAGTTAACCCTAATCTTCTGATCATGGCAACCTAAGGTTATGTCTGGGCTCACTACTTAAACAAATGCCTCCATTTTCTTTTTCTCAACTTTGCCTCAGTACATCTACAACCCTCAAACAGACAATATACTGTAATGTCAGTGATTAAGAAGAGAACCTATTCTGCAATGTGAGGACTGCAAAGCTACATTATCTCCAATGAATCTATTCATTCTTATTTTTAATTTTCTTTATCTGGTATAAGGATAGTATAAAACCTAATATACAGGACTGTTGTGATAATTAAGTATGATAGTTAATGAAAAATATGTAACACTATTTGAAAATATTAAACACTCATGTAATATTATTAATTAATTTTAAAAATCCAGAAGCAATAAAGATCATATGCATTAAAAAACAATTTCATAAGTCAATAGAAGATGGGGCTCAAGGTCAAGACATTGAAATCAATTGGCCTGGCTATAAATATTAAATTTCTTATCTAGTTTTGTTTCCTTTAGCAATACAACTAACCTTTTTAAATCCTGAAACCATGAAATTGAAGCAACAACGCTGTCATCCATCATCCATTAACTAGCAATGGAAGACAGCATAGAATATTTTGTTCCCAAGATCAAGGACTTCTGTTATCATTTCATCTTTTTTTAATAGTCTTCTCTGATGATGAACCATGTCCCCGAAGCTAAACATAAATGTCTTAAATCAACAAGAACACTTATCTTCTATCTACTCCTTGGTTAGTGGGAAATACATCGACTGCATTATAATTCATTGATATGAGCAACTGATATTATTGGTCCATTTATTGAGTAAATGTATAGTGCACCATCTGTATGCTAGGTCTCTGTTCGCTCTTCCCTAGATACTACTGGGACAAAGCCTTGCAGGGTTTTTTTGTTTGTTTGTTTCTTGTTTTGTTTTGTTTTGTTTTCTATCTGGTTTCCATTCTAGTTGTGGAGTTTATCAAGTTAACTCCCCAACATTTATTATAAATGGAAGTGATCCGTCTCTAGGGAGATGATTCAGAGTGCAAAGTGCTTACTTCAGAGCCAGGAGCACCTAAGTTTGGATCCTCAGAATGCACAAAAAGCTAGGTACAGTGGGGCCATCTGTAATCCTGGTTTTTCAACTGGGAAAAGGAGGTAGAGACACAAGAATCTTCAGAAGCTTATGAGGTAGTAGTCTGTCATTCACGGCAGTGGGTACCAAAGAGAGACCCTGTCTCAGACAAAGTAGATAAAATTGACTGACATCCCAGATCATCAGTTTGCCATCTCACTCCACACACCTGACAGGACATGCCTGAGACTACACTCACACTCACATAGCACCCACCTTACATGCACACACATACAAACACACTCACAGCCTCACACATTCAAAGTCATTTTTAAAAGTAGAAAATCTGTTAGCAATATAAGGATTAATTGGATACACATAATTGGGATAAGAGGTCACTTGAGATAAATGTAGGGCAGGTACCTGGCACTGCTTTGTCCCAGGCTTCATGAGTTACACAGTCATCCCATATTAAGAAACACCTGAACATTTATTTTCTACTAAACAATCAGACTTGAGTACTGCTGATAATCATTTTGTATATTGTTACTACTGTAGTCACATTTTGATGATATATATATATATATATATATATATATATATATATTTTCATGGCTTTTCTTCTTTAATATTACAAGAAGAACCTAAATCTTTCAAACTTGTGATGCTTTTTAAAATATTGACAGTACCTTCAGTATTTAATTTCAAAATGTTGACTATAGAAAGTGCAATTTTGCTAGCAAATATCCATAGCTAAGGAGAATGACTGAAATGATAGGAGATAAGCTAACATCAACACATCATGATGACTCTGCAAGTTATTCTGAGTTCTTCACAGACTAGCAATACAGCTGGTTAGTTGGACATAGAGTTAGGACTCATCTGTTCTATTTGGGACATTGAGGAACTGAGCACAGCTTTGGTAATCAATTTTGCATGCTACAATCAAACCAAAGAGCATCACAAGAAGATGGGTGACATATTAGAAAATATATTATTAATAGCTTGCAAAATGTGTGAATGTCCCTGAAATATCAGTGGACTGAGATTGATATTAACACTGGAGACTCATCTAAATAATCTCTAAGATTCAGATGTTTTCATAGCATGAACCGATTCACAGGGATTCTTTGCTGTTCTCTGGCTAGGAAAATTGAATGGCATGGCCTTGCTTTGAAGTGGCAAAGCTAAGAAAACAGCTCCAGCCTCAGGCAAGCAGTATTGGTACAATCACAATCTCTACAGAGCTAATCAATTTAGTTGAATACACAGGTGCCTGAGGTCCACTACTACAGCTGGTTAGTTGGCCATTAACCTAACTTGATATCTATGAATTTAAGCTTTTCTTCTTCACATTAATGATGCTGAAATTTCCATCATTTGCAAGAAATTTAGCAAACTATGGAGCCTTGAATGTCCTCCTGCTTTTTGGCCATACGTTTGTATCTCTTTGAGTCTTTCTCTTATCCTAGACAGTGAATGACATTGTTATTCAACAAATGGAGATCCAAACTTGGTACCCAGTATCCACATGGTGTTTTATAACAAAGATTACTCCAGCTTCATGGAATCTAGTTTTTTCTTTTAACCTGTGTGAGCACTAGACATGGACTTCATACACACACATGGCCAAATATTATACACTTTAAAAGGCTGTAAAAATATATTTAACTATAAATTACTTAATAATAATCCTTAGATATAAATAGTAATTTATAACTGAATTAAAGTAAGAGCTTTTAATTCACAGTTCTTCTGTTTTCAGTATCATAAGCACCATCTGACCTTATATGTGTGCAGCACATATGAACATGTATGAGAATGTAAACAAGTTTATGTAATTGAGCCCATTAACTGATAGGTTGAAAACCCTGTTATATAAGACCACAGCAGATTATATGCTATCCTATAAGCAATATCAAGATCATTGATATTTCTATTCTGTTTTATAACTATAAAATGCATAGTTATATAATCTTTATTTCCTTATTTACCTGGTAGAAGGGTTTAAAAGTTTTCTAACATGGAATGTTTTTAAACCATTTCAAGGTCTGTAACAATGCTTAGCTCAGTCAAAGTTTACTTGAGGATAATGATATTTATCAATTGTTTTAGAATTATAAATGCTATGTGCTTCCAAATAATGCCATTGTCAAACCCAAACTTCTTTGTATCATTCTTCTTGCATTTAATTCTATTTTTAAGAAAGATACAATGAAATAAAAGTATGTGAGGCCAGATTTTTTTTCTTTATTGGTCAGCCAGCATCTCATTCCTAGATGCTGCCACTGTATTAAATATAAAAGTTGAAAATCCTGTTCTAGACTTCTGTTGCTGGGCAATATGCCATAGACCCATTGTTGCCAATCTCTCTCATGGATTGCAACTAGGATATCTGGACAGTAATAGAAAAAGCAAATCATCCCTCAAAGTTAAATGCTGACAGGCATTCTAAAGACAAAAGTAAAGCAACAAAAGAAAAACCTGAAGCATAAACACTGTGGGGGGCTTATGGCATTTCCCATTCTTTATTCTGACTCCAGCCTTTAACAAGTCTTGGAGCTCAACTGCAAAACATTACACAGTGGGAATAAAAAGTAAAAAGTGAAATAGTGTCACCTTTCTCAGAAGATCATTTGGAAACAGGGCTACTGAGAGGATGCTGAAAAATCCCTGTATGTATATGGATGCATTCATGCAAGTAAGAATGCAACATTTAACTTTCCTTTTCTGTCCCTGGACACATCTTGTGATAAAATACACTGAAGCAGAAGTGGAGATGGGGTGAGCAAAGTCATTCCTCTGGTCTTAAACATCAGTACACCCTAGGGTCCTTCAGAGTGTGACTGGAATGTGAAGGAGAGAGAGTAGACAAAACTTCCAGAATCTGTAGATGAATGGCAGGAACTTCCAAGCAGACTACTCTAAAACTTGTGAACATCATACCCAAAGAAGTATATTGCATTTAAAAACAGAACCATCAAAGAAAACATAACCCTAGTGCCAAAATATTCTATGAAATATTTCTACAGGGCAGGCATTAATAGCATAAAAAATATTTTTTGCTGTTGTTTTACTTTTATTTTTATGAAATAAAGCCTCCATATTTTCCCTACATAACCCAGGTTGGCTTTAAATTTGCACTGCTACTCTTGCAGTATCTTGAGACTCTAAAATCCAAGATGAAAACCACCATGCCCAGTATAACCAGAGATTTTTATTTGCTTTTTTAAAATTTTTATTTTTACTCTTATCTTATATATTATATCCTGACTACAGTGTCTACTTCATTCCCCACACCACCTCCCATCTACTCCAGATCTAACTCATGCCTCCCCTCAGAAAAGAGCCACCTTTCCAGGGATATCAACCATACTCAGCTTAACAATCACAATAAAACCAGTCATATACCATCATATAAGTGATGGACAAGGCAACCAAAGAGGAGCAACAGGGTCCCACAAGCAGGCAAAGGAGTCAGAGACAGCCTCTGTTCAACCCTTAGGAATTCCTTAAGAATACTAAGCTACACTTCCATAATGTATATGGACAAGACCCTACAAGATCCCTGGTCTTTGCAAGTCTTGCTGAGCTCCACTTAGTGTTGTGGAATTCTGTATCTGCTCCCAGCACTTGCTGGATAGATACTCTCTGCTCTATCTGGTGAGGATTAAGCTATGTTCCAGTCATGTACTTTGACTGCCAACATGTTGCTGTTGTTAAAGACAAGCTTTAACATGATGAGCAGGAATAAAAGTATTTCCAGGACAAATGGGCTAGCATGATCAAGCTATATATGCCATTCTTGAAGCTTCATCAAAACAGAAATACTGAACTCAGGCCATGGGTAATTTTATCAGCAGAATCTGCCATATCAACACTCAGCAGAGCAGCATTCTTGAAATTCATAAGCTCACTATGTAAAGTTAAAACATCCAGAAAGGTGTTAGAATTATGCCAAAGTACATGACTTGAACCTGAAAATGGACCCCCAGACAGAGTTATTATAATTAACAGGCTGGCAAGCCAAGGACAGATAAGATTCTGCACAGAGCCTTACCAAGCTAAAACAAAAATGTATTACTTCTGATAATGCATATTCCATGATGGGTAAGAAAGGCATTCTTGTTAGAATGACCTAAGACAGGCCTGTTAATGAAATAAAAAAGGGGAAGAGGTGGAGAGTCTTTGGAGCTGCTTGGCAAGAACCTGACATTGGACAAGGACAAGGAAATGGGCTGCTTGGCAGGAATATGACAAGGACAAGGAAGTGGGCTTCAAGCAGGAAGCTGACATGAGGCTAGAACGGAGAAGTAATTTCAGACAGGTATCTAAATTTCTAAATACTAGGCTAAAACAAAGAACTAATTTCAGGAAGGAATTTAAATTTTAGGCTAGAAAAGGGAAGTAGTCTTTAGAAATGAAAATGACCTTGCCCTAGGAAAGGGAAGTTGGCTCAGATATTTAGGTCATTCTGATAAGCCCTTAGAAACAGTGATTATGGGAGTATTAACAGAATTTTGTTTATTGCCTTGCTTGTTCTTTGACTATTTGTGTTTATTGTCTCCTTTGTTCCTTGACCTTACTACTTGCATGTAATTAAAATGGTATAAAAGCAGAAAGGAGAAGAGGGATGGGATAGAGGGTTTCTATGGAGAGGAACTGGGGAAAGGGGATGACATCCAAAATGTAAATAAATAAAATATCTAATTACAAAATTAAGAAGACAGAAAACAAACAAAAATTCAAACAAACACACCTATGCTCCAGTCTAGGAACACACTGTAGGCAGGACAAAATGTATGTCAATAGCTTTGTGGCTGGGTTGATGCCTCAATCTCTCCACTTGAGGCCATTTCTAAGTAGAGAAGATGACCAGTTCAGACTCCAAATCCTATTTCTAGGAGTCTTTTTGCAAAAGTTACTCTCATGGATTCCATGGAATTTTCATTGTACTATGTTTCTACCTCCCTCCTGAAATGCACCTCAAATCCAGATATTTCTCTTAGTATTTTCTCCTTCTGCCACATGAGGCATCCTGCTCCCAACCCTACCTATCCCCACTCCACAGCAAAGTTTATCCTAGTTCCCCTTCTGAAGTGGACACTTGGGTCCCCTTTAAACCCCCTCTTTGTTACTTACATTATGTGTGTCTGTGGACTGTAGCTTTGTTATCCTTTACATCTAATATCCACTTATATGTGAGCATATACCATGTTTGTTTGTTTGTGTTATAGTGAGGTAGTACACAGGGTGAATCTAGTAAAGTTGATTTGCTTTCGACACTCATCCTCTCTATCTATCTTTGTCTTCTTTCATTCTTAGGATTGGAATTAAAGCCAGAGTCTTAAACATACAAAACAAGTGTCATAACCTTACTAACTTATATTAGATTTGATCCTGTTATTCAACAGTGTGTGTTGTGTGTGCGTGTGATGGGTATGCACATGTCTGCACCTATGGAAAGACCAGATATCAACCTCAGGTGTTATTGTTGAGAATGTCAGCTACTCGTTTTGAACTGACAAGATCACTGGTAAATGTACTAATATATAGAGAGTACCATATTCTAAGTAATCAATATGCTATATAAGAAATCTACAAGAAAACTATAAAAAAATATTTTATAAAAATATATAGGCTATAATTTTCAAAGTACATTTAAGGACTTATGCCTTATAGTAAAAAAGAAACGCCCACATTAAGAATGAATGTTACTACCGCAAATAACTCTAAAATGCAAAACAAATTAAGTTCAAAGTATGCAGAAGAAATAACAAATATACTAATGTGCCAATCATAGCTTGATAATGAAATAAAAAACTGGAAAACAAAATATGAAATCAAGTGAATTAAAAGATAGTCCAATTTGAAAATGATTAAGTTGTTAAAATTCTAACTAAATTCACTAAAAACAGAAATAGAAAAATTGCATATGCTAATATTGAGGATATAAAGGTTACAGTACTAGAGGCCCTAGAGGGATTTAGACGACTGGAAATGCATGCTGCAGATGCCTGTAGGTGAAGTAGAGCTGTGATTTGAAAGAAATACATTAGCATATCTCATTAAGTAATTAAGTGAGAACCCCAAGAGTATTGCTACATCTACCACAAAGTCTAAATCTATGTTGAAATCTCTCTAACAACAACCTCCCACAAACTTGATTTTTCACAGGTAATTACACAATCTACACAAGGTCAATTCTGTATACTTTCGTACTAAAACACTTCACATTTAAGTGCATGACTTGACAATTATCTGCAGATACCAATACGTTTATCAAAAATTTTGAAGGAAGTAAAAAATATTCACTAGGTATGTTGGGTTTTGTCTGTAATCACAGCAAGGGAGAGTTCTAGGTTGATTGATAGACTTGTTTCAAAAAGCCAAGGTGAACAGTGGCTGATGACATATTTGAGGTTAAATTCAGGCTGGAATATGCACACATATACATGGGCACATAGGTACACACACATGTACCTACCCACCCACAGGAACACACATGTACACATACACACTCAATAAAAAGGGAAAAGAAATTGAAACAGAAACAAAAGGTTAAAGGAATGAGGATATAAAAAATTATTCACAGTATTTGTTTCAAAACTACTAAAATAATATTGCATGAAAATGAAGTGGCATCAACAAAAGCATTGATAAATATATCAACGAAACCAAGTAGAGTCTGGGAATAAATCTGCATGTGTATGGATAAGTAATTTTTCTACACATGCATTTCAACCAATTATATTGAGACAATTGAGAGAATAAGTATATCTGGTGTTGTAGCTCTGGGGTAAAATATTTGTCCAGAAGAGAAAGCTAGACACACACACACACACACACACACACACACACACACACACAGAGAGA
>JANHMN010000001.1:172666410-172687760 GCA_030674055.1 Rhabdomys pumilio | reverse complement strand
CACACACACACACACACACACACACACACACACACACACACAATCATATACATACATACAAAAAGTAATAAAAATAAATCTTTAAAATATTTTTGCTATAGATATTTTGTACTGTTTGACTGTACCCCTCTTTAATACTCTTTTCAGGGGTAAGAGTGCAGCAGGGTTTCAGTAACTAAAAAGAACCCCATAACATTACTTTTATAATTCAACAAATAATGTATGTGAATAACTAAGATTCACAAAAATAAGCATCAGCGTTAAGATGTATCTCAGGATGCTTAAAATCCCAAAGCAAATATTGTTTTGCGAATTTATCTAATTCTTTTCAGATTTATACAGGGATCAGATGGTAATGAGCCTGGTGGTATCCCAATTTAACATTATTAGGTATTCAACACAATTCTGCTTTACCCTGGGCTATGGCCATGGTCTTAATCCTCATTCATGGGTTCTCTTTCTATCAAAACAACACAACATTCTGCTGAAAATATTCCACTAGTGCATTATATTCTAATTCCAAAAAAAGAAGACACTGAGCCTTCAGTAAAAACACTGATCTTAACTGGCATTTTGCCTTTACCTATTGGCTTCTATGTTTTCCTCTTAACTTTTATTAAATTTGCTCAATCTATTAGAGCTTGGTCTTTACTATTAATCAAAAACTCTGCATCTCAGCAAATTAAACAAACTACATGAAGTCATGTAGTATACACTTCATTCTATGATTGTTCTTATATGCAAAATTTCTAATGGCCAAAAACAATAAGTAATGATTCAAGGTCATGTTTTGATTAGTAAGCTAATGCTACTATATCTGTGTATTTTTTTCAGAGCTTATGTATTTTCCTTATTTTCAAGTGAAAATAGCATGGTCTTCAAGGACTCAATATAATCAGTAGGCACACTCTGTAGCAAGTTTGCACATTACATCCCTCTGGAAGTTTATCTATCCTAAGACCATGCTGGAATGCATGCTCCAGAAAGTCCAAAGAGTGAACCCATTTAAATTTCATATGTCTTAAATTAGAGAGCTTGAAATTACAAGAGAAATATTGCAATGTCAATTTCAACTCATCCTCTGGAAGACAGCAAAAAGGCACACAGATGGGAAATGCCCTGCACATGATCACAGAGCTGTGGAGGCCCCACTGGAGAAAGGATAACAAGGCTTGGTTGATCCCATATGTATGGCTTTTACAATAGATATACCCAAAAAACAATGTCTACATCTTTATTTTCATGAAGAAAACTCTTTTAAAAGGAAGATGAGAGTGGTTAAACCTGCATCTTTGGCTTTGAAGAATAACTTTATTACAAAGTCTGAATCAACATGTAATGGAATAAATTTGCATAATCACATAAATAGATTAAATATTCTAAACAAATGAAAACCAAACAAATACATGAACAAACTATTCAACTGGTTTATTAGAAGTATGTGGCTTCAGAGTTGCCATGACAACTGAGAGGCAAAGGGTAAAGGTTTGTCCTACCTATCTTATGCCTATCAATTGTAAGCTGGGCACACACAAGTCTGCTTATTTTATTCTGCTCTCACTTCCTTCCTGTGGAAGGCCCTTCCAGAGCCATCTAGAGTCATGTGATAGAATCACATACAGCATTATCTCTGTGAAGCAGAAAGCATGAGGATCATATGCTGCTTTATGCCAAGAGTTATTTATAATCAATATGAATACATAGTGAAAAAGCTGCCACTGATTTGTCTCCAGGGCTAAATGTAGAAGTCTGCACACTAAACTCCATCATAAGATGGAAAAAAGAAACTAGATGCTACAAACTGTTTCTATCCTTAATACTCACAGGCTACTGATACTTATCATTCTTTATAGAAAAATAAAGGAATTCAAATTCCATTTTAAAGCCTTAACTTAGTTGACCATGTATCACTCTAAATCCTTAAGCATTAAGCATTTGTCCTTGTACCTGGATTTAGGACAAATCTCTAGAAATAAAAATCCATCATCACAACTATGAGTTTCATAATTTCAAACATTTGACATTTTATTTTCTGGCTTTATTGATCCTTCAAAAATAATTTCTGCTGATTTTTAAATTAAACTCCCACTGGGAAGGGAAAATTAGCTGTGACTCTGGCTGATCATGGAAAAGGTATAAAGACTATTAAGGGCGTTTGATAAAGCCAAGTGCTGACACTGTGATTCAAGCTTATTCCAAGAAAAAGTAAATCTTGTTTTGACGAAAACTGAAATGACTCTATCAAGGCAGAATACATAGAAACTGCCTAATACACTAGGCAAAAGTTGAGAATAATCAGTCCCAATGTCTTACAATAGCTGTTCAATTCAACAGCAAGCTAAAGGAAACAGTTTCCTAATTTTGAATATATACATAAGAAGGAGATTTGTTCTTCTCTGCCCTGTCTCTCATGTCTGCCTATTGACATAGCCTGTGAATTTAAAAACACCAGGATCACTTGTATTGAGAAGGAATACTAAATTACTTCTATAAACAAAGTACTCACATTATGCATGAATTGAGTTTCAACTCTCAGAGTAGACAAATCTATCTCTACAAATATGGACAGATATTTAGAAAAACTGAATACATTGCCTATATCAATAGTTTGCCATTGGGTTGTAAAAACATTAATTTTTCATAATAGTAATCTATGAACAAAGAACAATTATGTTACTGAACCAAAGAGAAAAGAGATAAATGCATGTGGTATATTGACAAGAGTATTTCTGGTAACAAGAGATATTCATCAGAATGGATGAACAGGAGGAATGAAGTAGGAAAAAGGAAGGAAGGAAGGTAGGGTTGATGGATAGAGGGAGGGACAAAAGAAATATAGGAGGTGAGGGAAGGAAGGAAAATAGGAAAGAGAGAGGGAAATAAGATAAGAGAGAAAAGGGGACTTAGCAAAGTTAGCAAAGAAGATGTGGGAAGCAGTGTGCTCTTGAAAGGTAAAGCTAAACACAGATGCCAAGAGGCTGTGAGTCAGCTTCTGTTGTGATTCTGCTGTTTCTATCACAAACATCGTACAAGAATTAAACAAGGACAGGCTCACCATCTACTCTGAGGTTTAGGCTCCCATGTACAAATGTGGCATTTCTTTTTGTTTTCCACTAGATTCTCTAACAAATTCTAAAACAAGCAAATATAGCCAAAGGGATATGACATGCTTGCTTCCATAGTCTTGATTGTAAGAAAATTAGCAAACAACTGGAATTACAGATGATGTCTAGGACATAATGAAGTGTTAAGGTTTATAAAGAAACACTCTCTCTTCTGATTATTTCTTACTTCTTCCCCCATATCATGATTTCCCTGATGAATGTTATATTATTATTTAAAACACATCTGCAATGTGCTGGCCACAACTGTGTTTCATAAACCGTACTACAGGTGAAGTAGAGCCTGCCACTAAAGAGAGTATACTACTGATGCACAAATTCAAAATAATTCCAAGGAGAAATTTACATGGGTCCTGGGGACTTTTTAGGTGGGAAATAAGAAGTGTAAAATAAACTTCACAAATGACACAGAAGTCAAAGCAAGGTTGGAGTTCATATATAACCCTTTCTTGAGGGTTTCAGCATGATTCCTTAGTAAGTACAATATCATGTCTGAGAATACAGATAATAAAGCATTAGAGAGCAGCAATCAAAGAAGGTTTCACAAAAGCAGAATAATTATGCAGAACAGGGACATTGATATCCTAAAAAATAAATGCCCAGCAGATTAAAACTATGTATGACTCTAAAATGAGTCTCTCATAATCATTTCTTTAAAGTCTAATTTGGCATATGTTCTAATGTCTTCCCCCAAATAAACAAAGGATTTTTTACTGTCCCTTCAAACTACCAACTTGTCTTTCCTTAATCATTAAATCTATCAGAGTTGTCCTCCATAAAGCCATGATGGTTAGATGAGGAAACCTTTTGCTTGTATGTGTCATCTGTGCTCAAAGAGGAATGAGACACAGATATTTACACAGAAGATTTTATAGCCCTGCCTCTTCTGGAGTATAAATAATTTCATGTGTGTTAAGCTGTCTTTATCCTTTCAGAAGCTCTAGTCTTCACTTACAAATGGCAACATTAACACTGATGCAGGATGTTGATAGATAATGACACCATCAGGTATTTCTGCATAAATTTACAAGACTCAAATGGACTGACATGACACCACATAGATGGGTAAGCCACTACCAATGCTCTACCTTGAATTCACATAACCATACATGAGGATGGCTATATCTTTTCCTGTAGCACCCAATGCATAATTCAGAGACCTGGGAAGCCACCACAAACCAGAAATGCATTAAGTCTGCAGAGTTTCCTTATGCTCTTTAGATTCACTATAATGATGGTTCTTTCAGTTGTGTTAATCAGAGATTATGCTGGTTCAAGACCCAGATCGATACAAAGTGCATCTGATTTCAACACCCACGAAAATCCAAGTATGACTGAAGGAGCCAAAAAAACTAAAAATCAATTTTTGTTTTTCTGGTTTTGTGTGAACTTCAGCAGAGAAGAGGAATGGATTCCCTTTTCTTTTTAAAACTGAATTGTGATCTCATTTTGTCATTTCAGGCTGTGGTAACATATGATCTGATACTTAGATGATTATTTCTTTTTTCTCCTGGAGTTTGATTTGTTGGGAAATATAAATATGTTCTTTTAGTGTCTCAAGAAAAGAACAGCATAAACTACATACATATAAGCCCACTTTAGATGCTCTATGATCTTATATTATGGTTCTATTACTTTGACTATCACGACTTCTTACTCCTGATTATCTTACTCCAGACTCTCCCAGGACCAGTTTAATTTTTATAGCCTTGCATCAAATTACAGACCTCTTCTTAGTAACACTTTTCATTCGTAAATGGAAAGTGATTTGCAGATCTACCACCTACCTTGAAAGACTAGACAGATACCCCCTAGTCGTTCATCTACACTTACATATTCCAATTTGAAGTGTAATGTCTTTTGCCTACTGTGCAGATAAATTGCACACTGGGGCAGGAGAAATTTCCCAAAAGGTTCTTTGCCCTCTATCATTTTTAAAGTACTATTCTCCTAGGGTAGAGAGTAAAGAAGAGTACAAGAAAATGTGGTTTATAGTGAATGTGTACCCACCAAGATCTTTCCTGGGCCTCTGGTTCCCTGTTACCCTCTATATCTCTATATGCAAGAAACCCATTGAAATAGCTGCCCCTTGGGGTAAACATTTCCTGTTAATGGCAGTTGCCAATTAACATCTGATACATATATAAAATCAGATGAGATTATTGTCAGGGGTAGTGGTATAAGTGATACCTCATGCTCATGTTTACAGGTGATCCTTCTGGAAGTGGTAGAATCATCCATTTTATAAAGTAAACATGCAGCTTGAGACGATGGTGACAATCAGTGATCTGAATAATCAGAGACAATGAGAACAGCTAATAATGTTTACAAGGAAGCAAACATGCTCTACAATGGTGGTGGGTTGGCTGAGAATATGCCTGAGAAGCTCATGTATTTGAACATCAGGTCCTAGTTACTTTTGCTGTGTGGAAAGACTTAGGAAGTGTGGCCTTCCTGGGTGATGCATGTCACTGGGGGCAGGAAACAAAAGCTAAAGACTTAGTCCTACTTCCAGTTTTCACTTGGCTTTTGCTTGCTATTCAAAGTGTAAACACTCCAGCCTTTCTGCCACCACACCTACCTGTGGTTTGTTTACAAACCCCCCTTACATGATGGATTTCTAACACGCTGGAACTATAAGTCCAAATAAACCCTTCCAGCTCTAAGTTGATTTGGCCATATTGTTTTATCATAGCACCAGGAAAGTACCCAATGGAGTAACTAACTCCCACTGGAAAGGAAAAGAAGAACAATGACTATGCACATGTGGATGGGACTGAGAATGATTTCACATGGATATATTAGATTTAAAAGGTTCAGGGAGATGCAGAAAATTAAAATAAAAGGATAAATCTACTTCCTTTCTAAGGCATTGCACGATGAAAATGATGCTACAGCAGTTTTACAGGGGAAAAAGGTAAAGGGTTGTCTCATACAGAGCCATGCCTATAATGCTAAGAACAGAAACAGAGACAAGAGTTTCATGTATTTTCCTAAAGTTAGGAGGCAAGATAATTAATTATATTCCTAGAGCTCACGAGATTATAATAAAGACATTGAAAAGCAGAATTATATTAACAGGAGCCAGTTCTAAATGATTCCATCATGAATTAAAAAGAGCACATTGAAAAACAGTATGCACTTTAGATTTCAATGAATGCATACAAAAAGGAATATGCAAAAGAGACAAGTCTGGGAGATGTTTAGAATTAACTAATTGATATCCTTATACATGTGAACTCAAATAATGCAAATATTACAGGACATTGGTTACAAGAGTAAAATAAGGTGGCTGACAGTCACACACATCAACTAGGTTCTACAATTATCTGGACTTGGTACCTAAGCAAATAGAAGGTTTCAGCTTCTATTTCTCTTTGCAGGAGAATCTCATCTGTCTCTCCAAGTATAGACACTCATTTATTAGGACTTCTGTGAGCTTATGCAAGCATATACTCAGGTGGAGACAAGGAGACATATCCTTCTGACATTAGTTCCAGGACCCCATTCTTACAATGTAGAAAGCATCTATAATTTGAAAATATGTACATTTCTATTTACATATGATAACAGTGTCCAAGAATGGTTCTAAAGCTTCTGAAGACTGTTGCTCCATCAAGTGTTGAGGATTACTTAAGAGTATCACAGTAAGGTGAACTATTATATTAACACCTATGTAATTTTCAAATATCTTTAATCATAAATTAGTGTATTTTCTTTGTACTTAGAAGGAGAACTGGTTGAACAATCTGGAACCTTGCATTAAGTGATCATTACAGGGACTATTTTGATAATATTTCTAAGGGAGTCTCCAACCTCTATAGAATGCAGTGAATTATCAAAGAATCAGAGTCTGAAAAATATTTTTTCCCTACAGGGCTGTCACTTAGACTTTTCTGGTTTTGTGTCTTTATTTCTACATCAGTCTTAGGCTTTGTAAAGATTGGTGCAGTTCCAAGTCAGAACTCTGAGCTTTGCTCATCTTTGTTTCATCCCCTTCCAGTGGTACCCTACTCGTGAACTGTGTTTCTGTGTACACAAAAGGATGGACCTGAACCTTTCCTTGACTCACTGAATGAATAAATGACTAAACACCAGATGGCTTTAATTGCATTACTAGTGAACGGATGGGTTTCAACTGAAAGCACAATCTAGGATTATAATGTAATGGATATATTACCATCAAAGTTTTTAAAACTTGACACTTTCCAAATTCCATGTGGCTGAAACACTATAATATATACTGGTAAGGTATTTTTTCTTATAACTGAAGAGGAAATGAAAACCAATCAGTTATATTTCTCAGACATCCATAAACAAATTCTATGTTGAACATTTTAATTTTTGTTATCATCAGTAATTTTGAGATTTTAAGAGTTTTAATAGTTTCTACTTCTTTAGTTTGACCATTATAAATAGAAACGGTAAGCTTAGATTTAATTACTGATACAAGAAATAAAAGGATTGTATTATAAAAAGATTTTGTGTTTCTCATCTAAGAAGTCAAGCATAAGTAGAATTTCCTTGTTGAAGTTCTAACTAGTGAACTCGACTAACTCAAAACAATACAACTATCAGGAATAGCTAATGTGAATGTGTGCACACCAAGAGGAAAGAGATGTCTAGTCATGTAACTGTTTGTCTCTGAGCCACCAGGTCCTGTTCTTTGATGAAGAACAAGGCATATGGGAGGACTTTCAAGAGGGTAAGGGAAGCTTTTCAGGGAAATCAGCCATATATATGCGATGTACTATGGGTTGTGAGACTGAGCCCTTCAGCATCTTTTGGAGTCAGACCTCTGTCATGGGTGGGTGTTAGGCATGGGAAAGGTAGACCGGTAAGAGAGACACACTAGCAAGGCTGGTGCTCATGCTGATCCAGACATAAGCAGCAATAACTTTGGGTAAGGGAAGTTTTTGTACTTCATGCTGCTGTCCCCTTGACCTGATATAATAGACATTCACACAAAGATGAAGACTTAGATGGCATATGAAAAAATTCCAGTTTCAAGGATAGTTGAATTTCACTGAGGAATAGATTCCACAGTACTCAACACATCCTGTTTCATAAAGACACAAAGTAGGATAAGGTGACAAGAATCAGGTTGGAAGGAAGGGTCAAAGAGTGTACAGTCCTAAATATATGTAAGCCTTTGCTGATGATTATGGTATAGGTAGCTTTCTAAGTATTGAATTACATATATGGCCCAACACATCTAGCCTAAATTCATATCATTAAGTGCAAGAACCTAAAGGAAAACAACATCATACACTATACGATTTTAATCACATGATGTCCTGGGAAAGGGAAAGCAGGTTATGCATTGCAACACTAGCAGCAGCAGAGAAGAGTGAATAAGTGGACCACAGTATCATATTTGACAGTTGCCTTCGTGCATTGTCCAAAGCTCATAAAATGCACACCACCAAGAATGGTCCAGAGTGTAAGCTATGCAATCTGTGTGACAGTGATCTACCAGTCTAACTTCATTAACTAACATATTCAATCCTGTTGGGTGGTGTTTATAATGAAAAAGGCAGTGCTTGTATGAATGAAGGCACCCATGGTTATTCCAATACCTCACCTCAATTTTACTGCATATCTAAAGTAGTATATTATTAGGCACAATTCATGCACACAATATCTTATAAAAATAACAAAGCACACGTATCTGTAATGAAAACTGGGCTATTCAGACACCTATTTTCAAAACCTAGACCATGCAAAGAAAATCAAGAACCAAAGGCTTTGCTCTGTATCTATCTGCCAATCTAATTAAACTTGTCTGTGTGCAGTAGAGGAACCTTTGCTGTGAATTTCACGCATGTGAAGCTAATCATACCTGTCTGTGGGCAGAAAATGTTTGGGGTGTTCTGGGCAGACTAATTCCTACAAAATACCTTGAAGTCACACACTACTGGATAACATTTGCTTTCTGTTACACTCCTACCTTGGTTTAAAATTTTTACCACTTAAAGATGCATTACGCTTTCAGAGAAAATAATTGTCATGGCCTTGGTGACAGACCTTGAGCTCTTTTTCATTTTCTGAGGCATTAGATATGGCTTAGAGCACATCTCTAGAGAGCAGTTGGGGAATAGCCACCTCTATCTCATGTTATTTTCCATTTTCCATAAACAAATAATCTACCTAAGCTGAGGGAACCTGGTAGGCCTGTCTCCCCTAACCGCAGGGTGGTTCTGTCTTTCTGTCTCTGTATTTGTTTCTGTTTCTTTCCCCCTCCTTTCCCTCCGTCCCCTCACTCCTGACCTCTCCTGTTCTCTTTTCTCCTCTCTTTTCCACTCCTCTCTCTCTTCCCCTCCCTGCTTACCCAATTATAGTTCCTCATAGTATGACTGAGTTCCCACAGACACTGTTCATGGATACAGTTATGGGATTGACCAGATTATTTTACTAATAAATTTGGATTAGGCATATTTGTGTGAATAAACATGCAGAGCTATGCTTCCAGAAATTTAGGAAAATAAAAGACTCTGGTAAAGACAACAGGACACTCAAGGACATGTGAACTTTTCTTTAGGGGGTGTCAATTAAAGGCACATTTTTTTCAAATAATAAAAGCACAGGTTGTAAGAATGAGGCTTGCTACTTGCTTGTCAGTTTTCAAGAGATTGTACAATACTTTTGTCTCTGGACCACAAGTGAGAACAAAAGATGAAACACATAAGTGAGAAATAATTAAAAAAATAAAATTCTTGTGGAGAAAAAGCAGGATACATAAATCATAATGCTTAACATATTTATTTCTCAGACCCAGTTGAGGATTGTTGACCTATCCCAAAGGCAGGTGAAGTCAGGGAATTGTCCTGAGGATTCACAAATTGCTGCAGGGCTGTTAACAATTAACCTCTGTGTCAGATGGACTAAAGGAAGCCAAGCCACTAGATGCCAAACTTAGATGTGTAGGTCCACTTTCCTTTACTATTGAGTGATTCCTTGTTGTTCTTCCAAGATATTCCTCCCTTCCTGTAAACACTATCCTGACATTATATGCGTGCAATCATGACACACAAAATAATGTAAATTTTTAGATGACAACTATGATAATAGTTTTCTTGAGAATATGGCGAAAAATCCAGCACCGAATACACTCTGGAGAAATGAATATTTTTACCAACATGTATTTGTTGATTCAAGGTCTAAAGGGGTGTTTTAATTGTTAAAGGCACATATTGATATTGTAGATGACCCAAGTTCAATGCTGAGAACCCATATGTCAGCTGGCAGCCACCTATAACTCCAGTTTTAGAGGATTCAATACTCTCTTGTGCCATTCATGGGCACACATTTGGTGCCTTGAGCAACATTCAAATGAATAGAAACTCTGTTTGTCTATATGTACACACACAACCACACACACACACACACACAACCACACACACACACATATATGTGTATATATATATATATATATATTACACAAATATATACACACACACAAACACAAACACAATTGCTTGTCCTTAGAAATTAGTCAATTTTTTCCCCAGCTACTGAGACAATTCATCTTCACAATTCTTTTAGAAAAATGTCCAACCCTGAAGTTCAAGCAACATTCACAGCTACAAGAAATAGATGTGTTTAATTTCTTGGAAAAGATAGGAGATAAGCAATTATTTAAAATAAGCAAAACTAGATCTTATAAAAATAACCTTAACAAATATTTGTTAAATTGAGCAGAATTTATACTCATCCAGGAATTATGAAATAAGCATTTAGAAATGGTAATTATATCAATTAAATGAGTTTAATTAAGGGTAATTAATAACTAAATTCAAAGAGATGGTGACTGGAGATGGATTAAATGTCATGGAATTCTGAGGTTTTATTTAGCCTGAATTTCAAATATTAATGTGTGATGAGCAGTATTTTCTATAGAGTTAGTAAATGTAGAAATTAACATTACAGAAAACTAAACCAGCTGACATGTGTTACTGTTTCTAAAAATCACACTCTGATCTGGTACATGACGATCTTTGTGGTTTTTCCATTCTAAACAGCCTTGATATTTGATAATACTTTGCCAAATCTGTATTATCCTAGGCTTTCTACATATCGTAAGCATCAGATTCATACATCAAAGAGACAATGGAAGCCAATCTTATCATCGCCCTTAGGGTAAACTACTTGTCAATATATTTGCTGACAAATGAAAAAATAAAACATTTTATGAGCCAGTGATTCTTAGGGACACTGCAGTACAGGTTTGTTCCTAAGTCATCATATAAACATTCTGTCTATTGTTCGAGAAAGTAATCATTCAATATTCCCATTGGCTAATGGGAGACCAAGCAGTCAGTGTAACATACACTGTACATCTACTTTTATGTAGTAGACCTATGAAAGAAGGATAGTCCTAGTGACATCTTCCTATGTTGAGATAATCTTTCATATATAAAAGATAGGGGTATATTGTGTTGAGTGTAGCTCATTGTTGGCATCAACATTGAGAGTATACTAAAGAATCACTATGAAGGCTCATAAAGAAGGTAAATGAGCAATCTGATTGAGTAGTGACTCCAACATGCATTATCATTCGGACTCAGCTATCCCCAAATTTTCTCTGTCTTCAGTATTTTCTGGACCGAGAAGGAAATAGTATGACATGGATTTTTGTAATACATTGGAACATTTGTTTCTACTGTTCTTGCAAACTTTCCTCCTCCTCCTCTAAGCCCTGGTACCTCGCTCCTTCTCTTTAAATGTCCCATCTTCAGTGTTTTGTGGATTCTTTTCTTTCCAGTTCCATTCTGACTTTCAGCATTTTCAACCTTCTGCCTTCCTACTGAAGAGCACTTAATTCTACTTTTCTCCCTAGGTCAGGGCATCCTGCACTTGAAATGCCCTTTAAGGGACATTTTGATACAGTAGTATCCCAGATGTCCATTATTTTCTGCTGGATTGTGGCTTTTTTAATCTCTTAAGACACATGCAATGTACACACATAAACTACACACACCATACAGACACACAACAGACACACATACACATGCATACATACACATACAAATGTACTGACAGAAAACAGTAAAAAACAATATACAAAATGTACAAAAATGAAAAATCATCTATATGACAGTAGTTTTTAAGATTTATCTTTGTATATGTGTAGGTCTCTGATTTGGAGCATGTTCATGTAAGTGAGGATCCCACAGGGGCCAGCGGAATCAGATCCCTTACAGCTCAAGTTACAGAAGCTTAGAAGTCACCCAAGATGAGTGCTGGGAACCAGACTTTAAGTCCGTTTGAAAGTGGAATAAGATCTTACCTATTACGCCATCTGCTTAGACTGCTACATGACATATTTTAACCTTAAGAAAAATTATGGCCATGCTTTGTATAGGATCCCAACATTGTCTTTCCCTTCTAACCCTTTGTTCCCCTCATTTTTTCTTTATCTGATGAGCCATATGTTCAGAAACTAACAACTCCTCATGGAAAGAGCTACCAACTGAGATTGAGTGAATTGGTTCCTACTTAATTTCTCGCTTAAGTCTTGAGTTTTCTCGGTGTACATCTTATACTTTACAGTAGAACAGTATCATGGGGATGAAAGACTATTTTGCTAAAATGAATGAAAAGCTAAACTAAAATGTACAAAACTTATGGATCATAATGGAATTTCTATACAAAGCTAAAATCAAGGTCATAGATAAAACTTGGTAAGACTGAAAACAAAACCCAGTAAGACCACAAACAATAATAAGGATTGTTGGGAAGGAGAGTATCCAATGAGGACAGCCTTTGGTAGTAACCAAGTACCACCTTATTAGTCGTAAGATAGCATCTCATATTTGTTTTTGTTGGGTTGCTTATGTGTGCACATCTATATATTCTGGGCATATTTTTTAAAGCTCCAACTGCTTTGCCAATGCTGCATGAATCTAAACTTCAGGCTATTGCTAGTGTACCTAAGTGTGACTAATATGTCCACACCATAGTTACCATCAAGACCAAACATTTAGAGTTGTAATCTGTGGTTTGAACAACAGCACGAGGAAAAATGTATTATTTTTTCCTGTGGGCAAAGAAAATACCAACCCAGAATCACCAATTGTTTGAAGCAATTGGTATTTCTACTTATAATACTCAAAACCTCAATGCAATTAGACTCTTGTTTGAACACACTAATACTCAAATAGCTTTGCTTGGTTAGTTGACATATTTAAAATATTTATAGGATTCTATTGTGATTTTGTGAAAGCAGCACTCTATCTTACTGTATATTTATAGCATAAAGATTGTTTTTTGATTATGTTAAATCTGTTGTACTCCATATAGTTAGGTCTGAGGACAAAGACCAAAATCTGTTGGTTGACTAAAGAGGCCAGCATGACCCAGCATAACCCTCAAATAGTATCATGCTTCCTTGGCATTCCTGGGATGTACTTTCTTTTCCCTGCCCCTCTGAGGACACCTTCTTCAGCAAACATATCCAGTTCTATCCTGTCAATGTCTGAGCTATTACACTTTCGCAGTGTGCTGGATTTTTCTACTTTCAACCTGACAGCATAAAGTCACTTTGGAAGGGAATCATGAGTCATTTATCCAGATAGTATTAGTCTGTGTGTGTGACTATAGGTTATTGGTTTAGAAATAACCTGGCCCATTTTAGACAGTGCCATTTCTTGGGAAGAGAGCCCTGAATAGTACAATATAGAAGAAATCTTGCTAAACATGAGTGAGCAAGGAACCATGGTAATGTTGTATCAATCTTCCCCATGGTTCTGTGTGGTGACAAGGTACCCTAGAGGACTAGAAGTCGAGTTTGGAGTCTGAATGAGAGTTAATGTTTGTCTTCCCCACATTGAAGCATGGTAACCCAAAATCTAAGCCAAATAAACCATTTTCTTCCCTAAGTTGCTTTATGCCTGGATAATTTGTTATAGTGACATAAATGAAACTAGGGACCCATGGGAAGGTCTCATCACTACCCTGTTGATCCCTTCTTCCCCATTGCACTCGGACTTCCTCCACAGCAGCAGTGTCACATATCATGGAGCATCTATCTGAATTCATGTGATAAGCAAATTTCTTTACTAAGATAGAAGCTTCAAGAGAGGGGAAAAAGTATGTTTACACATTGATCCCTACCATAGAGTTTATCATGGCTGTATTTGACAATTTTTACTGAATAAATGGAGGGGAGAATTTATGTAATGTTCTTCCATCACAGTGAGTGTTTGGGGTATTATTGTTCTCCTGTCAGAAGAATATTTATACTGTTCTTACCATGCTTTTGTGTATGATAGAAGAATAGTGGAAATCAAACGCAATCCTAGACACTGGTTGTTAAAAAGCCTTTTAGAAAGTTTCCTTCTGGAACAGTATTCGATCCAACTGTCACTTCCTCTAGGCCATAAACAAATGGATTCTCATTACAAAATAAGTCTTCTAGTGCCTGAAATTAGGAACTGCAATGTGCCTATTCTAAACCAACTCATTCAATTGCTCTTCCATAATTGAAATATTCATCAGTTGCTTATTTTCTTAGAAGTTCATGTGACAGAGATAAATCAAAACAGGAAAAGTCATATGCTTATTTTGTGAGGGATACATACTGACCCTATTTATTCCAAAACAGAAATACTTTAATATCCTTTTAGACTGCATCTCACAATCCTATATCCAAAGGTTTTGATCTATAAAAAATAATTTGGGGAAGTGCAATTCAAAGGAAACAATGAGGATTGTTTGGGAAATCAGAAATCTAATGAGCAAGATTTCTGGAGGGAATAGTTCCCTTTCGCCATTACATATTAAAAATATCTGTGTGGAGTCTTCTAGTCCATATCTGTTGATGCCCTAGTTTACATCTTTGGGTGCCCTAATTCACATCTGGTTTTGCCTACTGAGTAACAAATGGCAGTCCACCGATGCCATGCAGAAGTGTAGAATAGTGTTGGGCATGAGGAGAAGGCAGAAAAAGAGAAATGTGATAAAATGGTAGACTATTATTAAAATAAAAAGAAAATACACGCACATATTTCATATACATGTTATTTCAAATTTTATATATATTTAAATATATATCATATATGATATATATTTAAAGAAAATATTTGAATCTGAAATCTCGCTATTCTAAGATGAGAATCACAATAGTTGATGACATCAAAAATTAATGTTTATATAAAATACACCACTACTTCCAAATTATCATGCAGTCTCTTATCTTTCGGAATTAATAATGAAACAGGAATGCTTCTATATCTGTAGACTTGTTAAATATGGTATTTTTAACTTTCCAGTAGAGAAAAACTAAAGAAATATGTGGGAAATAAAATGCCAATGTATTACTTTTATAATACCATTTTCAGTCCTTAAAAGACACAGTGGATGAGTGCTCTTGCCTTGCATTTATCATCCCTTAGACTACTGATTAACAGTGATATTTGGAAATTGTGTTGGGCACAGATATATAACACATGAGATCTAAAGACCTAAGAGAGCCAACTGAGAAGGAGTCACTGTTCATGTCTTTACTCTAACAATGTATCTTATGATTTAGAGTGGGAAATTGGTTTCTGTTTGCACCACTGAAATGCCTCTTCTAAAATGTTTAAGGTTCTAAGACACTTTTAGTCCCTGATGTGAAATGAAAAAAACTATTCTCTTCAAAGAGGGTTTAATATTGTGATATGCAAATACTTTAATGAAAAATCGCTATTGAAATATTGCCTGTGTAACATGCCTTGGACAAATACACAGATTTTTAGAGAAGTATTAATATTGTGTGCTTATAGGTTTTGGTTCAGCTCAGGACCTAAAAACATCTCTAACTGAGAAACTCAGAAAGGATTGTGTGCTTCTAACTTCTCCATTTCAATACAAATAGCTCAAGTAACTAGAATTTCAATGATCAAGTATACATTCCATAAATATGTATGTATATATATATATATATACACACATATATATATATGTATATATATATAATTCATGTATATTTGTACATCAAAGAACAGATTTTTACATGAATTGTGGCTTTAACATGAAAATATATGCACATATGTGATGTTATTTTTCCATTTCTCATTGACTAAATTAAATATATATATATATATATATATATATATATATATATATATATATACTTAAGCCAAGTATATTTGCAAAACGAGTAAACTAAAACATATATCCATTCCATATGACAACTATTCTTAGATATTTGGAAAAATGTATAAAATTCAAAACTATATTTCAATTATCACTACCCACATTATCTCTGAGAAGATATAGTAAATAGACAAGATATATATTATTTTCCATTTTAACATTTTTTTTCATACAGTGAATTTTGATCACACAAACCTCCCACTCCCTACTCCTCATATAACTACCTTCTGCTCTCTACTAAGCCAACTTGAGATTTTTTTTCTTTCTTCCCTCATGAAATCTGGCTTGTGTTGCTCTATTTCTTGGGAGTAGTTCCTAGCATGAAATGCAGTTGACCTACTACAAGTTAACACCATCAAAGAAATTTAAGTTGCTTCCTAACAACCTCCAAATTCTAATATTTTTTCACTTGGATGGGGTTTTCTGCCCATCCCCTTCCATGTTGAGATTTTTTCTGACTTGAACACATAGTCCAAATGGAAATAAGATATGTATTTTGCTCTCTTGGGTTGACAAATATTCTATGTGGTGATATGTATTGCCTTTAACCAAAAAGTTATTATCACAAACCTATGCTTTACTTTTCAGTGAACTCATACATATCAGAAGAAAAGTGTTAATAGCTAAGGATACCTTGGTAAGAGGATGGTAACTGTTCATGCATACCTTCTGACAGCAATTTCCTGGTTATGCTTTCCAAATGGCTTCTCATTACCCCTATGCATCCCTCTCTGCACACTATCAAGTAAATATATTTAATACAGAAGTGTAGATTCTTTTGAGAAAAGGCAGCATATTTAACAGACCTTGAAAATCCAATATTTTAGAAGAAAAATTGGAACGATAATGTATATTGAGATAGGTGATTATTTTGAAATGAAAATTTAATTTGTCCCTGAAACTGCTCAGCTTCTACACACAAAAGATTTCCAGGAATGAGTTCATTATGTGTTAAATAATGGGGCAGCTGATGTACTAAATTCATTACATGAATCCTTGCCGAGTTGTTATGGGGTTGAGAGTTTTTTAATCATATTGAGGATCTTGGTTGAAGTTTATGAATGAAGTGGGAACACATGATTGCATTTTCTTTGAAACAGCAAAGATATAGATTCTCGCTATCCTCAAATTCACTATTTGTCACACTTCCATGGAATGAGAACACCCAGCTAATGGAGATGTATAGATCCCAGGTGTAGCTGCAGTCAATGCACCCCAGAGCCTGGTGAACCTTGGTGCTTTTCCTTTATTCAGATTCATCTGACAACAAAGCAATAGTCCTCAGTGTCTGGCCAGACACCCTTGTCTCCTATTGTTGTGCAAGGCTATTCTGAACCTGGGTTAAGGAGTTGACGTTTACACATCAATGGCTACATTTTATTCATGTAGTTAACCTCTTCTCCTTAATTGTTTTTCGTCAAGTTTGTAGGTTCTTACCCAGCCATAACCTCCTAGCTTTGTTTAATTTATATTTACCAGAAAAATCATGATTCTAAAGAATTTAATGTTAGTGAATAATTGTATGCCTTGTCATATATTATTGGATATATATTTGACATTTTCAGTAAGATGATTTATACTATAATATTTTATTGACTGCATATGGTTTGAAAATAATTCATTAAAACAAGCCTTCACCTCTGAGTCCTCTGAGGTAGACTATATAAACCTCCCCTTTCTAATGTGACTTAATTAGGTGAATACCTTGTGCTCAAAAGCAATAAAATATGTATCTAATAAGCAATATAAAGTTATTTTGATTCCTTTCATTTGAAACACTCATCATTTACTGATAGAATTTTCTACTGGAATATGCTAATTTTGTTTTCTCTCTATAAAGCCTTGTTGAGCAAGATTATACTTTGTGTATGCAAGAGATACATTATTTTTCAGTCAACATGATAGAAATATCAACTGGATCAGAATAGGAAACAGAGGTTTTTCCTCTAGAAACCGACAGTCATCATTTATCAGGCAAAACACTGCTCTGAGGAACTATCACCACCATGGAATTTATTTATAATAACTGTGCCATGGTATGGAGTAAAAAATATCCAGGTACAAGAGTATAAAATAATAAAACCTAAATGTACTTTAAGAAGTAGGAACTGAAAACAGACACAAAATACCCACAGATATTTCCAAGGAAGAATCTGAAAAGGGAATAGGAATTTTCAAAAGAATCATGTGATTGAGGTGGAAGAGACTTTGGGATTGCCTAGCACAGTGCTTCCCACTTATAATGCAGTAAGAAACTAAGATGCAGAAAAACCTGTACCTTCTCAGTGTGAGGAAAGGACTTGATGTAGGTGTTATTTGTTGGCCTATTCCAATAGGTAACAATGATGGCACAGAAGTTTAAAGTGGTTGAATGGTAATATTAGCCCTCTAGGAAGGGAGCTGGTGATGACCAGCCCACACTCATCAGAAACCTGGTCCAGCAGCTATAGTAGTGTAATTATATTTCACCCTACTACAAAGGAAGAGATGGTCCTTCTTGGTATATTTTTAAAAACTTCTTTAGTTTTGGGTTTCACTTCCACATTTTGATGATATTACTTCTCCAGAGAAAAATCTCAGAGCAGAGAAAGCAAGCACAGCTTGCTGGACCATGTCAACTTTCTTTCTGGCCTAACTCACTGGCAGCTACAGTCATGATTATAACTCGCTTTTTGTTGTCTCTTCTTGCAGTACAACCTCTTTTCTTCCCATCTAGAAGGGGTTAAGATCTTCAGTAAATACCATAAGAGCTATTCTGAGCTCACTATAACAGGATGCTATTGGAGAAGACTGGGTACATAGAACAAGCTTCAAAGATAGGAGGACAGCTTTTGTTTGCTTACTAAATCCAAGTTCTTTTGGCGCATTGTGTTTAGACCACCAACTACAGTGGAAACCCAGAGCTCTCCTTGGATAGATAGTCTTTTGCCATCTCAGCAAAGAGGAGGAAAGAACAATGTGAATTGGTATCGAGTAACTTACTGACATTATGAAAAGTTACCCTCCTCCTATGAGATATATCAGTACCTTTATCTGTGAGGAGATGAAAGGAGGGAGAGAAGGATGAAAAAGCAAACAAGATGGGTAGTAAGTTTGAAAAGGGAAAGGGAAGTTTGCTCAATCCAAAACAAGAGAAAAGACAGAGGAGGTCCAAGCAAAAGAAAAAAATATAGACAGTGACAGTTAGTTCCCTCAAATTATTTGTGAAATCACTTAATTTATCTCCCATACAAATAGACTTTTAGCCCCAAGTTGGTTAAATATTTTGATAGATGTGAGATAATATACAGTAATAATCACAGCCAAAGGAACTGAAGGTAGAGGGACAATGTATTATAGATACATTGTAGAAATCTACAGATGAGATTTGAAATCTCAAAAACAAAAATAAATGGCAAAACAACAAAGATTCTGCACATCCTCAGGAAATACATGGAACCCACATTACATTAGATATTTTAAAATAAATTCACTTAAAGCCATATCTGGGACATACATGGAGTAGAAGGGGAGCAAGAACTCCAGAGGGAGTTTCCCTCTGACCTCCACCTGAGCACTGTTGCTAGAATGCAAGCACATAAACAAGAGTAGCAAATGATTCAACTGTTTGTAAAGTAAGAAAGGAAGATGCAGGAGCTCAAAAGCTGGCTTGGAGGTTAAGCACACTGGCTGGTCTTGCAGTGGGCCTATTTCTATTTTCAACATTCACATGGTGACTCATCTATATCTCCAGTTCTAGTGGATGTTATAGTCTACTCTGGTCTCTTCAAAGTACTAAGAATGCAATGGTGAACACATATGTGAATGAAAAACACACACACCACCACCAGCACACAAATTAAACAATAACATCTTGAGTTTAACAAGCTATAGAATGACAAATATAGGACCTTAGCAATGAAGGATAACTCAGGTTGGCATGACATGAAGCTAAACTCCTTCCAATTTCATTTTTCCAAAACTGACATGGATTAAAATATCAGAGTTAGGAAGAAATGATTCCACCACTATGCTCAGAGCAAGCTTCCTTATCTTAGTCTCTGAGGAAGGATGCTGGGTAGACATCATGTGTGCATTTCCCTTCAATCAATAGATGGGTCAATGTAAACATTTTTCCAATCAAAATGCATTTAATAAGTCTTCTAAGAAAGTACAAATCTTGTTATCTAATCCTGATACCAGGAAATTCATGTACATGGCATTTTCCTTAAAAATTACTATTATTGTCTTGGTTATGATTTATATTCACAAGATAAAAATGAAAACAGAATTGATAACTAGATGATAGTCAATAAAATTAATGTCTTCCTGAAATCATTATTTATAATACTAATTAAAATGTTCCCTATCAAATGGTTGATTTGTGGATAACAACCAGAATTCCTACCCACAGGGAGAAGATAAATGATGAATATATCTCCGTGCTTGAGTTCATCCTCTTGAATATTAGAAGTGCAGCTTATACTCTTGTCTGAAAACTGAACTTGGGATGCACATGTGGCTTCTTCTCCATAACACAATTGAAAATGATAAAGACTAAAGGTGCTTGGAATTATCCTTCCTCTAAGAGACTGAAATATCATGAAAAACCTTTATACAGACCACTTATATTTGTCCCGAAATTACCCCAATATAAACAAATGTCAAGATATTAAATTATGAACTCATAACATCACAAATAATTTCTTGAGTTGAGAAATTATCTGGTGTGAGCAAGCACAAGCAAAACCCATATACTCTGAAAGAGTTACTCTAGTAACTCTTCCAGTCACTGCAAAGATTGAGATTGTGACAAGAGGCTGCGAATTATGCTTGCATAATAGGCTTATAGAACTGATTGAGATGATTGGCAACTTGAATGAGAAAAGCTGAACAAAACTGACCATGGATACTGGACAACAAACTAAATGACTGAAGATAATATATATAATATATATAATATAAATATATAATATATAATATAAATATAAATATAAATATAAATATAAATATAAATATAAATATTAATATATAATATATAATATATAATATATAATATATAATATAATATATAATATATAATATATAATATATAATATATAATATATA
>JANHMN010000001.1:172652948-172666157 GCA_030674055.1 Rhabdomys pumilio | reverse complement strand
TATAATGTATAATGTATAATGTACAATGTATAATGTATAATGTATAATGCATAATGTATAATGTATAATATATAATATATACTATATATGCTATATATGCTATATATGCTATATATGCTATATATACTACATATAGTGTATATATAGTATATATATACTATATACATAATATATATACTATATATGTATAGTATATATATTAATCTAAATATGTTCCTTAAAACAAAACAAAATATATTCTTTAAAACAAAATAATTTTAAAGAACTTATTAGGCAAGTCTGAAAATCAAATTGGAAAATTTAAAAAAATTGAGACAAATATGGATAATATGGTTCAAATGTCCACAGTAATAGAAAAGAGAATATAATATAAGAAATGATTACTAAAGTCAATATCAAGGTTAAACATGAAAGGATGAGAACACAAATAGATCATAGGAAGGAAGGCAAAGGTGACTACTTGGAGGCATACATTGCTCACAGGCTTTCTCAGTATGGCAGAAAGTGGTAAAGCCACTGGTGACAAGCCCATTGCTCCAGTAAATAATTGCATATCCGTGCTCAAATAAAATAACTCTAAACTCAGTTGAACACACATATGCACACACAAAAAAGAAATGTATGCAAAGAATGCTATGGGAAGAAAAATGATTTCAGCAGCAGTAAAAAGGGAAAGACTAGGGTAATCTGAATTTATATGCTAACATACATTAGATATACTTGTGCAATGGTTAAACATTGAATAAAATAAGGAATGAATGCATCAATGTTCAAAGTCAGTAAATTATGAAATCTATAACATCACAAATCCTACAAAACTGTGGATCACAAAGGAATATGATTTAGAGAAAAATGGCTGTACTGCAATAATATTATTTATTTTAAACAATAATGAGATGATTGCTTTCTCAATAGCAAACATGCAAGTCAGAGGGCCATGGAACAATGATGCCAAAATGCTAAGAGAAAATAATTATCAAGCAAGGATTCTATTCTATAAAAGCATCTTTGAAAAATGAGGTCAAAATGGAAACACTTCCATTTGAACAATAATTCAGAGGTAACTTCAACTAGACTGCTGAGAAGGAGCTTTTAAATGAGGCATTTGCAAAATCTGAGACAGAAGGTCAAAGCTCTGAGATTTTTAGTTCCCTGCTCCGTGTCATCCAGCACTGCTCATGTCAAAATGCTCAGGATTTAAATGAGTCTGAGGGTACTCTTCAGACTTCAGCCTCTTCATTCTGTTTTCCTTTCTACCAAAGATTTTGCTCTGCGGCCATCTTTAGCCATCCATTTCCATTGTTATTTCTAGAACTTTCTATTTGAAACAGGTATAATCACCGAATCCTCTTACTTTCAAGGACTCTAGTCTTTAACTATATTAACCCCAGAACTTTCATTCTATTCTTCTTAAGCAAGTGATGGGAAAACTTCTGCAAATACATAAATCTTTCAACCTTCCTAATCCTCCACTTTCAACTTCTGCTGCCATCATTCCTACTGTGGTATGTGTTTAATTATGACTGGCTAGTATATTAAATTCTTCTAGCTGCTTCTTATTCAGTTTGACTGACTGAAAGAAAACGCCCATCTTGCTGAGTATGCTTCTCCACACACACCCTGGCCACAGCCACACTATAATAGAACCAGATGAAAGAAGGGCAGCTGGATGAACAGGGATGCTCTTCACGTGGGTCCTTGGAACTCCCTCACACAATTTCTCTTTTTCATTCACTCGTTCATTCTATGAAATGGTAACTTTGCACCTTTTCCTCTTTGTTCTAAATAATTTATTTATTTTTTAATGAAATGAAAGGACAAATCAAAGCACCTCCTACAATTCCATTTTGCATACACATACCCCACTTAGCCTGAGCTTTTACAAAATTCCTTCCTGGCGAAACCTTCTCAATGAAGGTTTCCTTGAGACTGCAATAACCTCCTTCTTTCAGCATTATAAAATTCACTTTATGAATGTCAATACTTTCGTCACTTAACAATTGCAAAATTGGCCTTCATTGTCTTTACTTCCTGTCCCAATTCACACCCTATTTCTTTGCTTTATAGGGAAAAAATTCATATGTGGCCACTGCTGCCAGAGATTTCCTGTCCATCACTATTCTTAAATTGCTTGTCAAGATAACTGAAGGCCTCTCTATTTCAGACTCTCCACAGCTCCATGTGTAGACAATCTTCAGTTCATATTCTATCAGACCAATTTTCAGTAACTGACACTGTGGCTCACTAATTCCTTCTGGATAACACCCTTTTTGACACTAGAGTCTCCTGTCTTGTTTTTACTGCTGTCTTTCCATTCTTATTATCTGGCAAGTGTACATATTCACACCCTCTTAACTATTAGATCTCTAAAGGCTCAATGGTTCAAAGGCTGAGACTTTGGCACTCCATCTCCTCACTCATCTGAGTAGTGGGTCAGGGGCTCAAGTTTACATTTATTCCTTATCTGCCTTAGCTACCCTCTGAATTTCTTCTTAGATGTTAAAGTCATCCCAAATCAAAATCACAACAGGCTCTACTCACATCTAACTGAGGTCTCACTACTGCCTTGCTCATGTCACAGAATGGAAAGCTGTTCTTTTAATCAGTCTTTGCTGCCTCTAAGCTTGGCACCACCCTTGACTGCCCTCTTCCTGCACACCTCTCGCCTCTCCATCTGACAATTCTGGTGACTCTACCTTCTAATTATGCCCAGTAAGTGATACTTCTTACTATCTCATGTCTAAGCTGCTATGGTTTCTCACCTCAATTATTGAAAAAAAGCCTTTTAATGGTCTCCCTGCTTCTGTCCTATTTCACCACAGTCTATTTTAAGTCCAACTGCTAGAGTGATCCTTTTAGAACATAAATCAAACCCTTTCATACCTCTGCTAAAATCCTTCTAATGACTTCTCCTATACCTCACAGTAAAATCTAAGTTCTTCATGCACTCATGGGCTCCTGAGAGATTAGGCCAGAACACTCCAGATCTGGCACACTATCAACTCTTTTGCTTACTTTCTTCCTGTTCTATGAGGACCTGATTATTCACCAATATCCAAGACACAGCTCAACTCGCCATGCTTCCCATGTGGTCTTTTAGAGGCCCTCCCCTGAGATAACATGAAGTCCTTACACCCACTTTATCCAGATAATGGCTAAAATGATTCCTTCACAATGAGACATTTCCAAACCATCAGTTTAAACTGGACACTTCCAGTTATATCTATCGTTCAGATTTGTATATTTTCATATTTATCGCCTAGAAGCAAAGTGCTTATTCTAATTATTGTGTCAAAATGTGATTGTCAGTCTGCTCCAACTAAAAATGAATTCCAAAAATGAACCATTTTGTTCAGTTTTCCTCAGTCAACCACCATTTAAAAAATAGAAATTAAAATAAACATAAAAAATAATAAAAATTTTACACTTGTTTTATTGTACAGGGCATTGTGGAAGAGCAGGGTACTTCTGCTAGCAGGGTACTTCTGCTAGCTATAGCATCTATGTATATATGCACACAATATCATCTAGGATACTTTCTATATGAGTGAATTAATTAATTAATTAATTTCTCCTTCACTATCTCTCTACTTCTTACTTTCTGCTAGAATTTGAGACTAAAGAGACTTCAGGAGTGCCCTCAGCCTGGATCTCTAAGTGGTTCTGTGGATCTGGGCTTCTCCTCCTTAACTACATACTCTCATCATCAGTTTTAATCTTCTTGTCTATAGGAAACACATGATATGGATTTCATTTGTATAAAGCTTTACTTTCATAATGTTGAATTATTAAAATGTCAGTTTAAATACTATAGGCCAAGCAGTATGCTGACTCCCAGGACTCTTAATCCACCAAACACTAAAATGCTCAAAAAATATTTGTTGAATAAGTAAATGGAGAGAAGGAGGGAGGAAAGAAAATGTTAAATACATGAATAATGCAAATCACAGTCACCTTCATCAAATCAGTTCCTTTTAGAATCCTCACGTCGCATTTTCTTGGGTAGTTGTAAATAGTATTCTATAATAAAAACAGATTTCCTTTAGGAAACATATGGGAGCCATTTCCTGTGGTCAATTTTACTTTTCCTTACATAAGTATCATTTAGTGTTCATAAAGTTAGTTACTTTCATCTGCATCCCATTTAAGAAAGCCATTGCTTCCTGTTTATACTTTTGAAATATATATACACTATCACTGGTAGTGCCATCTACTATTATTGAGACTCACATTTGTAATCTTGTTATAAGTGTTGACAATCCTCTTAATCGTTTTTCTCCCATACCTTACCTGTACATGGTATGTCATGATATCTATCTTAATAATAAACACTTGGAGTAGCATAATACTGACAAAATATGACCAAAATTCTACTTTTATTTTGGCCTTGATATACTAGATACAACTGGAATCTGTATAGATTCCTCAGGCCAAATTCAGTATTCTGTTATCTCAAAGAAGATTTCTGGTACTGGTCAAGTTGAGATATTTTTAGGGGGAAATAAAAAGCAAAGTTTTGATCTCCAGACAGGCGAGCTAGCACATTCTTTAATGTGGTTAGTAGGAAAATAAGTTTATTTAATTTCAGTGATAATACAGCAATTGGATATTCATTATAAGCAGTTGTGAGAAAGGCCTTAATTGCATATTGCTCATGAAAAATTCTATCAGTCATTTTTAGCGAATAAATTGGAATCACTATTTTTCTAAAAGCTGGATATGCAGTGATGCCTAATGATCCTACCTGCAATTCCAGCTGCTCAGAATGAAAGCTGATGGGTGATTCCAACTTCAAAGTTTGCCTCTGAGTTATAAAGTATATTAAAGGCCAGCCTGGAAAACTGAGCAAGACCCCACCACACCAAGTAAAAATAAGAGAAAGAAAGTAATGAAAGAAAGAAGGAAAAAATGATGGAAGGAAGGAAGGAAGGAAAGAAGGAAGGAAAGATGGAAGGAAGGAAAAGGCAGCTGAATTGTGGGTGTAGCGAAGTTTTAAATGCTTGCTTAGATGGTACAAGTTCCTAGGCTCCAGGTTCAGTTCAAAAACAGTCCAGGGATAGAGAAATGAATCTACAGTTAAGAGTTCTAGATATTCTTGAAAAGGCCCAGCATCCATTAACCAGTAGTAACCTCAGGCAGCAATCTAAATCTTAGGCCAGAACAAAGAAGTAATCTCAGACAGGATTCTAAATTTTAAGTTAGAACAAAGAAGTAGGTTTCAGACATGAAAATGACCTTGGGCTAGGACAGGGAAGTAGGCTCAGATACTTTGGTCATCCTGATAAGCCTTTAGAAACAGTGATCATAGGAGTGTTCATGTAACTGGGTTTAATGCCTTGCTTGTTCTTTGACTATTTGTGTTTATTGTATTGCTTGTTCCTCAACTATTGCATCTATTGTATTGCTAGACCCTCAACCTAAAACTGACCTTAATAGAAGCATGTAATCAAAATGGTATAAAAGCATAAAGGAAGAGGGGGCATAGGATAGAGGGTTCTCGGGAGGGAAAATGGGAAAAGGAGATGACATCTGTACTTTAAATAAATAAAATATCCTTTAAAAAAAGAATAAACAGATGTCAAATTTATATAAGTATTTAATTCAAAATCTGAATATTCAATTTCATTCTTCCTTTAAAAGGAGATTGCAATGGGCAGCTTCATATCCCACTACACATACCCTTACAAAACCATGTTTATGCCCATTCTACTATAAAAAATGAAAATGGAATCATCCTAGATGTCTGTCAACAAGATGGATAAATAATGAAATTGTGCTACTATTTACAATGGAATTTTTCTCAGCCACAGAGAATATATTGATGAAAGACTTTGCAAGAAAAATAGACAGGACTCAAAAAACATGATTTTAAAAAAAGGAACCCAAGCTCAAAAAGATAAAACTATATACAGAACTATCTGAGGCTCCAGTTGTCATATGGGACTGTAAATGGGAGAAAGAATAAGTCAGGAAAATAGAGAGAGGTCCATGAAACTAGAAAGAAGGCTTTAATGGAGTGATGTATGAAAGACAACAGAGAAAAGTGAAAAGACAAGATAATGACTGTGAGCAAGGAAAGGAGAAAGAGAATCATTCGAAATGAAACATTTTTGAAAACCCCCAATGTTGGAAGTGATTGCTTTATAAGCAAATGATGTTAAAAAACAATTAAAACTTAGAAAAGGAAAAAAAAACAATTAAAAATTAAAATTGGCAGTGTTGATCTGCAAACTAAGCTATCCTTTTAGAGTAAATACTGACTCCATGTTTACCCACACTGGCTCAGGAATACGGCCTAGGTTCAGAAATTGTCAAGAGACAGCTTTCCAAACATAAGCTGAGCATCTGGGATGATGCTGAGCTGTAATGAGATCCTTTCTCGGCACCAGGAAGGAAACAAATCAACTTTACAGCATCACTCGGCACTTGTAGACAATGGAGAACTTGGTTATTTTGGAATAAACTCCTTGAAGACTTCTAATGAAGAATGGATCACCACAGAGGATAAGAGGAATAGATTGGACCTGGGCCTCTGGTTTCTTCAGATTCACCCGCTCCCTGCCCCCAAGCTCACCTAACCACCATGAGGGAAGCATCCACTGTTTGATTGAGTGGCCTCTTAAAAATTAATATCCTTTGATTGGTTGCTTCTGAAATAGGAAGCTAAAAATCAATTACTATGTATAGTTTCTGGTAATAAAACTTACATCTGTGTTAAAATGGATGAGGGTGGATGGGAACAGATAAATATAATTTTGAAAGATTCAGGATATACTGCTTTGCTCATTTTACTGCCACTAATAGGTCTCATATTGATTGTAGCCTAAACTTCCTCACAATTCCAGAAAAATACTGGTGACAAACTTAAAGAACCATGTCTCCTATTTGAAAGAGCTGAATAGTAATATTATCAAGGAATGGTTCAGTGGCTAAGAAAATAATTGGGGCTAGCATGAAGGAGAGCAGAAAAGAGAATTAATCAGGAAGAATCCCGGCCTGACAGGAAACACACAAGAAACAGTTTGATAGAGAGCAGTGGGAAAAGACCAGAGAAAGCAAGAAGAAGAAGTAATAATTTGAGCCTCGGTGGTTCACATGGTGTCTTGTTGGTAGGGTGGCTGTCTGATACCAATGTTTATCAAGGCAGAGAGAAAATTTTATGGCCCTAATCTATATTGTGAGATCCAAACCAAGATACTATCATGTAGAATGGCTTTCCCTCCTCTGGATCTTATCTGTCTTGTATAACAGAAACACAAAGCCCACACCAAATGACCCACAAACAACCCATTCATCCATTTCCTCATCCATTCATCTAACCAGACATTCCTCCAGCCAGCATTTGTTAAAGCAATTACTATGTGTTGACATAATAAAATGATTATCCAGGATATTAAATAAAAATTTTATATGAGGAATGGTGCTAGAGTGACTGAAAACATCAAGTCCAAGAACTTGCCAGTGTCTGGCCATCACTAGGCAACCCCGAATGCTGCTTTTGCCCTATCAATGAGATTCATCTTTTCACATTTAGATACAGTTGGTATCTCTAAAAAAAGGACTGGAAAGAAAGACTGTTAAATTACTCACAAGTGTGTAATGGGGTGTGGAAGGAGGGTGGATTTTAGAGAAAATGAGAAAACACTTCATTTTACAACTAATCATTTCTATAGATTAATAGCGAGGACTCATTGGGGGAAAAGAACTAGTAGACCTCTGGGAACTCTGATTACTACACTTTCATTTTTAATTTTACGTATTTTAAGATTTTAGAATGTCTGGTGTCCAGATGGTTAAAGAAAAACCAAACATCTCAAATCAGCATGGTCATAATTGATCAGTGTAATTTTGGAGGTTTTGAACTGCTCAATGGCTTCTCACAACCACCTAACATTTAGCTACTGGTTTGAGGAGGTATATCAATCAGTGCTCTTGTGGATGGAGAGAGGGATAAGTGACTTCTCAGAGACATTCTGTCTTGGAAACTATGGGGATTAGAATGGATATGAGAATGTCATCTGAATATACAGGAAATAGTACGTAAAATCTAAAAGTAGCTTAAAGGCTGAATAATGGTCTTTGGAAAGTTATTTGGCATCCATCTTTCACACACACCCACACCCACCCACCCACCCACACACACACACACATAAACACACACACACACAAACACACACATAAACACACACACACACACACACACACACACACACACACACACACACACACACCATATACTCATGATATAAACAGTGAGAGTTCTATAAGTCACAATGCAAACAACAGAAAAAAATCCATTGGATATATTAAAAGATAGACTTTGCTTAGTGAATTATAAAATTTGATACAGAGAACATTCAAACATTTGAGAAAATGAAAAAAGGAAAAATTCCACTGGGTAATACGACAAAGGGATCTCTTATAACTGATGATGTTGAGGCACACAACACTTTAAAGAACTCAGACATAAACAGAAATCTTAAAGTAGAAGCAACAAACAAAGTTTGACTTAAAAAAATAAAAACCACTTTCCTAAGCTGAATAATTTTAAACAGATTATGCGAAGCGTTTGCTATGCTATGTAAAGAATCCATGAGAAGGTATGTCAGTTTTCAGCATATATAGCTTCATTTTATTTTTTTAAACATACTGTTATAAGAATTTGAAATTCAAAATATTTCATAAACCAAAGGAAGAGCATGGACATCTTATAATTCTATGGATTCACATGTGGGTTACATAAAGATATGCCACATTATAAGAGGAATTCAACAAAACAAACCATGTGAGGAAGGATGGTGAATATGAGGTAAAAATTGGAGTTTACTCTTCTAACCCAAAAAGACAGCCCTGGAAATAAAGATATTTATCACTAAAGCAAGTCTTTATGGATCTGCAGTATCCAAAGCACAAACAGGCCACATTTTTCATTTCCTTTGAAATTTCACTCTGAGTTGAATCATATTTGGACAACATAAGAAACAGAAACATTTAAAATTTAAGGAAACACAATTTTAGAAGCCAGGTTTGCTTATTTTATTTCTTCTCCCTCAGGTACAATCAATAGAGTGCACATTTTTACAGAACCATCACACAACACTTGAATTAAGCATTAAAAGAATCATTAAGATGTTCTGCTATGCTTCTCACTGTTAATAATTCTGGGTTTGAAAAGCTCAAAGTCCTAATGTTATTTTAATGACATCATTTATTTCCCTGAGACCATTGAGAATTCCAGAGATTCTCACACATTTTAAATAAGCAAGCAACAAACTATCTACATATCTAACAATTACATCATAGAATAAAATAAATTTCAAAAATTTATGTTCTCTAAGGGAAAAATATCTTAATAAAATATTTCACAAATATTACCTTTGCATATCAGCTTGCATTCTGTTATGCAAATTCTTAATATATTCTGCTTATAATTTTAATGAAAATATTTTGAGCTAAAATTTACTATCCCTTGATATTACCAACAAATAAAATAGTAAATGACAAAATTATCATGAGAAATGTCTTACCCATATTATTTAAATAGTCTAATAAAATAGTAGCTGAAAAGTTGTGAGCACTATCATTTGGAGATGAGAGTTTAAGCTTCCAACACATTACAGATACTAATGAATTCCCAACCATAACAGAACATCCTGCAAAGACAAGTCAGGTTCCTAACTGACATATCTAATTTTCATCTGTATTTACAATCACATTTTCTCTCACAGAGGAAACCATTAAATTTAAGAATAGGAATAGTAAATAGTGGAGAAAATAGAAACCTCAAGTATTTACAATTCTAGTTTTTACATTTTGGGTCATACCTTGATCAAATATAGCATATAATTTTGTGGGTTTTGTGATATGTGTTTGCAGTGCAGGGGAACAAGCTCAGAGCTTCTTGGCCACTAAGATATACCCATTGAATATAACACCTTAAAATTTTAATTTTAGTTATGTATTTTCAGTTTTCCACTCACGTCTTCTGAACTGATAATATGAAAGTCACCCAAATTTTATGAATATGTATTAAGATTGAAAGTAATCAAAAAATATTAATCTGCCTTTAGAATTCTGCTTTGTATTTTCACTTTCACTAGAAATAAAAGCAATGACAACAAATATGATATTCAAATTATTTTTATTAAAATAAATACATTTCTTTCAAAATAATTCATCCACGTGTTCATACTTTAACCCTTATATCCAATATCAACATATTCCCTCAAATTTTCACTGATATTATTTTGGGTAGGCAATACATGCACCTTCCAAAATCCTAGCTTCCCATCTTTCCCTGGCTTGTCACCTTGACAAATTTACTTCAAAGTAAAATATCCTGAGACTAGAGTCTGAAAAATTTTCTTAGTGGTTAAGAAACCTTGTCCCTGTACAGAGGACCTGAGCTTAGTTCCTAGGATTCATGTATGGGCATACAATTCTTTGTAACTGTACTTCTGGGGTATCTGACACCTTCCACTGACCTCTGAGAGGGCCAGGCACAAACATGGTGTGTGATATATATGTAGGCAGAACAGTCATGCATATAAGTTTTAAAAAATTGCTCCGACTTTTAGGTTTCCAGTACTGATATTATTTCTGTTATTTTGTAATTTAATCAAGCCAATTTATTCCAGAGCTGGTTTTTCTTGACTATAAAATTTAAAAAATGGAAGAGATAATACTGAATTCTAGTGTTAGTTTTGGGTAGTTCACCACATAATATTATTTAATGAGTCCCTATGTCAAAAACTGTCATGTATTTAAAGAAGATGGGGGAAGGAGAGAAGAAGAAATGTGAGGAGGAACAGAGGGAACTGTACCTTTGTCATAAACCTTGCTGCCTATCCAGGGGCACTCTATGATGCTTTAGCCACGTACTGGTGTTTTGAGGAATGTAACACCAGACCAAAGTAAAAACTGTCTTCTGTTTCTGAGAACATGAATGTGTTTTCGAGCAGCTGTAGCTCACAGATGAGAGAACTTGTTCATGAGTACCTCCCAAAGGTGATCTGGCACAGTATGCAAGCAATTAGGTTTAGAGCCAGATCCAAGAGCTGAGGCAGATTTACCGGAAAGAAAAGGACAGCTGCAACCGGATATATGTATAATATTAGCTACTCTTCTCTTATGAAGGAAAAACATCCCTGCTAAAGACATTAACTCACAGACAAATCTAGAAGTGAGAGTGGGTTAAGTTACTAACAGAGAGAAGTTAAGGCTGATGAAAATGGATGATCCCACAAATCCATAAACCCCACAAGCCTGGTGCTCTTCTAGTGACAAGGACTCCATTAATGCATCAAAAACTGGACTAATGAGAAGGATTCATGGACAAGAGTATTTATAACAAGTGTGAGAATTTGAGATAAGTACCCATGCAAAATCTGGGCATGGCTGTGTGTATTATAACCCAGCACTGGGGGACAGAGACAAGTAGATCACAAAAGCTTGCAAACCATCTAAACTAACAAAATGTACTATCTCAGAAAATGAGGTGGGATGAAAATAGAAGATCTTCCTCTGCCATCTATTTTTCCATACACAGGGAAGTGCATCTGCACAAACACATGTACATACACCACACCCACATGTACACAGAGCTAGAGTCAAAAATAAAATAGTGTATATAATCTATAATATATAAAATATATCCAAAAGTAAGAATTACTATACGATATTAGAAAATATGCAAACCCCCAAATTTTTATGACAGATATTGATGTCGAGAATAAGGTTATTTGCAAATGATCTGACTTATTACTTGTGGCTCACCACTTTGGCAGAAAGCAGTACTCACTCAAAGAATGGAATTTGTTTTCCCAAAAATTAGTGAGTCACCATTGGTTGTATGTAATACATCATCACACTGAGTTTCCAAACAACTTATTCATTACTCGGTAATTCTAAAGAAAATGGCTCTCTCAGAAAGACTTCACAAGAACAGATATTTGCGTGGACATGCACTGTCACTCAAATACATTCCACCTGAGACACATTGGGGCATGGAGAGAACAATTAATAATTTATCATTTTCTTTTTGCTACAGAAGTATGGTTTTTGTTTGTTTGTTTGTTTGTTTTGTTTTTTTGTTTGTTTGTTTTTTTGTTTTTTGTTTTTTTCGAGACAGGGTTTCTCTGTGTAGCCCTGGCTGTCCTGGAACTCACTCGGTAGACCAGGCTGGCCTCGAACTCAGAAATCCGCCTGCCAATGGCAACAGGATGTAGGTTTTGCTCTGGCTGAACTTATATTGGCTGCATCATTTGATATCTCCTGGTGTCTAAGGGTAAAAAAAATGCTTAACATTTTGTGTGTACCTGTGTTCCAACTTTTAACTGCCTTACTGTTTAGCTTTTGCTTCAGAACTTCCCTGACTGCCCTAGCCCTGAAGGGGACTTTGAATGCACCAAAGAAATGTGATTTTGCAAAGAAGACTCTTGTAAGACATATATATACCTGAGTATTAGTGAAGAGATTCCTAGTTAGGTCAAAATTTAATACAAAAAAAATAAAAAGTGAAACTATCAACAAAGATTGAATATGCATGGTATATTATGCATTAATAAATGTCAAGATGTGTATATTTGCCTCTTTGTCTGCTGATATGTACACTTGGAAACATTGAATACTATGTTGAATGTAGATCACTGAACAATAATAAGGTAATTCCTGTGGAAAACATGAATTTATTTCAGACTTTGGTATGCCTTAATACGTACTGAAAGAGGTGGTAGTGAAAATACTTGTGGCAGACCAACATGTCCACCTAAACTATTGTCAGCATTTATCTGTCTAGTGGAGACAATAAAAAGGATGAGTGTCTATGCATACATAGGGCTAGCTGTTGCTAGATGGTGCTTGGCAATCTCACTAGTCTACTTTGGAAGCATATACTCCAAAATCTATGTCTAGTTTACCAGACAATATTCATACTATATGGGAAGAGTTGTTGAATATTTGCTTCCAAACTTCCTGAATGGAGATTGGGAACCTGAAGAAATTCAGAATGCTATACTTAGGTGACATAGGGAGAAACATGCATGGGCAGAAGATAGAAACCTCTTAGGTGAGCCAAAGAAGAAGAAGAAGAAGGAGGAGGAGGAGAAGGAGGAGGAGGAGGAGGAGGAGGAGGAGGAGAAGGAGAAGGAGAAGGAGAAGGAGAAGGAGAAGGAGAAGGAGAAGGAGAAGGAGAAGGAGAAGGAGAAGGAG
>JANHMN010000001.1:172568888-172642000 GCA_030674055.1 Rhabdomys pumilio | reverse complement strand
ATATATATATATATATATATATATATATATATATATATATATATATTGCAGGTTTAGCAACAGAATAAGAATATAACGGGATCATACTTAGAGTAATATAATTGTTATTCTTAAAAGAAGCGGTTGGAAATATATAACAATCAAATGGAAACACAAATGAGAGAATTTCATTCATTTACTCCCAAGGTGGTTGTACATCATTGCTACAATTACTGATAGCAACTTCTCATAACCAAATCAGTGACTTCAACATCATAGAGCTTGAACAGGCAGTATCAGGATCCAAAGGGCATTTGTGGACATGAGATAACTACAACTGCATTTTATGTTCTTGCAATTTTAAGACAAATAACATTCTTTTGAAATGTTTCATCTACAAGAAGAACTAAAGTCCAGCTGGAGGAATCAAAAGGCAAGGTCATGAATTTATGTAGACCTCAGACATTTTAGCCAGAATATTGAGAGGACAAAGAAAGTCCACAGATGAACATAGATAAAGAACAAGAGACTTGGCAATGAGAAGTCAGTTTATTTTGTGTTAGAGAACTATCACTGCTATTTTAAAGAAGTGAGGTTAGACAAAGATAGCTAGCTTGTCAGATTAAGGCATTTGCAACCAGGCTTGATGACCTGAGTTGCATTCCTAGAACGCATAAGTACCAACACCTTGTAAGCTATCCTCTGCTCTCCATGTGTGTACTATCTCTCTCCCCTCCCCCACTCAATTACACACACATACATGCACAAACACACACACACACACACCACCACCACCACCACCACCACCACCACCACCACCACCACCATCACCAGTAATACTGACCTCAACAACTCAAAATAACTCAATATAAGAATATTTAAAGATGTGATATTTGTTATATACATTTTAGGTAATTATTACTCCCAAAAGACATCAGGTCTTTTTAAATGCCTCTTCAGAAAAAAAAATAAATATATTTTTAAACACCATAGCATATTAGCAATGCTGACTTAAAAGAACATATATAGACAGTAAAACTGCGTTCTATTTCATTTGAAGTGTGCATTCACTTGGATAATCAAATAATTTCTATCTGTATCACCTTGAAATTATTAACAGTAACTAAGAATAAAGACAGGGTATTATAATTAAAGGTTGAAAGAGGCAGAGCTAACATGTAAAATATTAACCCTGACAGATGCTTTCTAGAGAGTATGTTCTGAGATACCCATTCAAATATTTAATTAAAATCCCTGGTCCACCTAACACAGGTCCATGGGAATAACAGGGCTTCATTATCCAACACAACGTAGCACTAATAGATGCGTGCACTGGGCTGGAACACTTTTACCTAAAATAATACAGTATTAAAGAACACTGATAAAAAGCTTCAATTTAAAACTGAGACATGTTTTCCATGATAGACATTTGGTAATATTTTATAGATAGTATATATGTATAAAAAAATCCAACTGGTTTTCCATACTGGGAGTCATCTCTGTTTCATTTTCTTTAATAGTGACATAAGAGCATCTGCATATTATCCTCCATTTTGCATAAGCTTATTGTGAGCTTTCCAAATTTCAAGATTTGTATTTTTATTTAAAATACAATATATTTTTAATCATGTTATTTTTTCTAATTAAATGCTACCAGGGACATATCACTCATATGTGCTGACCACAAAATGCAAAGGGTGTGTTCAAACCTTCTTAGTTCATACAGAGCCTATATTCATAAGCTTGTCTTCCTTTATTTCTTGCATATTTATTTTGTTGTCTGGTTTCTCATTCATATAACTCAGCAGGTTATTCCACAGGGTGCACTCTGATTCAATATTCTTTCCTATGTCTTTTCTCCATTAGATGAAAGATTCGATTATGACATTCCATGGCATTTTAAAATTATTTGAGTTAAAGTTGTTTTCCATGAAGCCAATATTTCTGCTTCACTTTAGGTATATAACAAAATGAATATCATTTGTTTTTTAATGAAAACAATTTTGAATTACAATATGGAAAGTTGATTATAGATGGCATTTTACACTGGGCAGACATTACTTTTTTTTATTTTACATAAATCCAGCTAAGCAGCAAGGCATCCTTTAGAGCTGTGTCTAACCTTTCTTTTAGTCTTCTTGCCCATATCATATCCTTGCACATATTTCTCCACCTTAAGTGTAGAACATCATGAAAGTAACTGGTATTCCATCTATTAGATGAAACTCACCACAGATACAGCCACATTATGAGACAAGAGAATTGTAAAGTTGTTCCCGTTGCACCTGTTTGGTGAGCATTCTTCCAACCTGGGTCATTCTTTGAACCTGATCATTGTTCTGTTAATATTATCACCACTTCCATTTTTCTGTGATATTTTCTATTAAGGAAATAAGCAAAGGTCTCTGGAGCCAAACAGCTCTGCTCTGTCTCATTGAATAAGCCTGCCTCTCGATCTTTTTCTACAGGACACCTTTGGCTGCCCTCCCAGTGATGCCTTTCTTCACTGGAAACAATCAGCCTCAAGGCAAAGATTTAAGGAGAAAAGCCATTCTCAATCCTCACTGACCTCTGAATACCTGTGCTGGATTGAGAAGTAACAATGGGTCTGATAGCTTTGCCAGTGTTCCTTCCTATAATGTCTACAACCAGGGATTGTATCTAAGGCTTGCCTCTTTGGAGGATGTCTTGCCAAGGTGGTTGGGTGCCAACACAGAGATACTCTCCTATTTTTAAGTGATTTTTAATTCTCAAAGGCCAATTCATTAAAATAACTCTTGAGAGAGTATAAAGCCCCCTTCAGATAATTAAATGTGCTATTAAAAGTAACAAAATGCCCCAAAGTCCTAATTAGCTCATTAGAGGTGAACATTAATTAATCATTTTTGTAGTCTCTGGAAAGGTTACCATCTTCACTTGAAGGATCCTGGGAAGCCCCAGCATGAGAAGGCATTAATTTACAAATCAAAACATTCCCAATGAACACCAACCATCCATCCATCAATCAATCAATACTCCCTCAAAATTCCTACTACTGAGCTAAGAAACTGTACTTAATTTTTTTCTTTATCTTAAAAATGTTCTATTAATTACACATAATGACATCTCTGAAGCTGGTGATCTATAAGGCTTCTAATAGACTGCATTGCAAGGTTGGTAGAGATCACAGTAAAGTATTGAGTTTACATCTGTGAGCGAAGCCTAATGAATAATCTAAAACATCTTGGGGATAGGAAAAGGTTATCATAAAGCAGACCTATTCTACTATTGAAATATTCTGGTACAGGCAGAATGATTATATTTTTTATTTTGGTCTGACAAAATCACATTTTCCAATTAAAAGTGTGGAATAAGCATTAATATAACAACCATCATTTAGTAATAATAGGTTACTAAATAATAGGTAATAATGTCAAATACACACACACACACACACACACACAGACACACATGTCAGGCCAGGCACTGTCATTTTTATATGTGTTTACACAAAGAAAAGGGAAGCTTGCTAAGAAAATTAACTAAAGTTTTTAATCACAATACCAGTGAAGTCTACCAAGCATTGCTCTACTTTAATTCAATAGCCTTTCTGGTAACCATCAAGATATGCTGAATCTAAGAGGGTGTGAGAGCATTTATGACTCAACACCATATAAACTCTTAGATTGTAAACATTCCTTATTAGTTTACTTTATTCTGGAACAGTTGATTTCTGATTTTTTTCTTTTTGTATACCAACTTTAAATGTAAGTCCTACTAGACTTTGCATATACTACAACAAAATTTCAAGTTGGAATCTCATATTACAGAAAGTAGTTTCTATCTTCACTTGGTGACATAGTACGACTGGCAATTTATTAATTTTTAGTGGTGAAGTTCAAACCACATTTAACTAATTTAATTATAAAACAATTTACCTTCTTTGAACACATCTAATTCCATCCTACCCCAGACATAGGGCTACTATACATACGTCCACCTATGTTCAACATGTTGACAAAGTCATAAGTGTTTAAGAGATGACAATGCTATATAACCCACCACTGAATTTTGACTTTCTCTTTGATAATCCTGAGTCTTTTACTTCTACTAAAGACACATTTATAATAGTTTATTTTAAATAGGACAGCACCCTCCAGTTACCAACATCTTCTGTGAATAAAAGCTCATCTAGGATAAAGGTGCTATCCCATAAATATGAGCACATCCATTCTACAGTGCAAGTCCTCATAAGTGAATTTGAAAGTGTAATTTCTAAGTAATGAAGAAGACAAATGCCTTAGTGACCTAATAAAACCAAGTTTAGAAACCTAGAAATTCACTTTAGTGCAAGCAGCACACACACACACACACTCAGAAGTCTCAGTCTTTATCTACCTCTGTCTTTCTCTCCTAATTACTTCTCCCCTTCCTCCTTCTCTTCCCTCTATCATCTCCTCAGATTAGCAGATACCAAGGGTGGTCAGAAATTCACTGTTTCATGAGAATGATATGATCTATGTTTGTTGTTAAAAAGATGACTATGATATATGACCCATAAGTATTTAAGCAAAGCAGAAAAGCAGTCTGAGTCCATCTCTAAACTAATTGTTAAACATTGTTCCCTTGAGAATTTTTTATTAGATATTTTATTGATTTACATTTCAGATGACTTCCCCCTTTTTCCATTTCCCCTCCCTAGAAACCCCCTATCCCTTTCCCCACCTATGACTACCACTGTAAAATTTAGAACTAACATGAATCCAATGGTATTTGACAGGACACTCGAGATGGCTCCTTACCCTTAAATTCTGAACCTCCTTCCAATAATTTGAACAGGATAAAGAACATCAATCCATTCTTCCAAATGCCTATCTAAATCCTCTTGAATATTCAACAAATTAGTAACATCTTTTGCTAAATGATTAACAAAAGTAACTGTCTTAACTTCTTGTGTCAGCAATTGTAGAAGCAGTGGTTCTAGCAATTAATGTAATTAAAGCTGTTATACTGGTAATAATCAAGCCCACTGCCCTCTTGCTTCTGCTTAAAACCTGACTTAATTTTTCTAGTACCTGCAATCTATTTTTAGAATTCGAAGGTTCTGTGATACTCAGGGCACTAAAACCAAAGCCTTTTGATAAACCTCTGTAACTGACATGCCAGACTTCAAAGCACAAACACAATTAGAAGGTGTACAATTAATGCAACTTACATTAAATATTGTTGAAGGAACAACAGTAATTTTAACTTGACAATTAAAGAGCCTTAACACATGTACTAACATTTGTTTGAAATCCAGATCCTACCCCAAATTTATCTCTTGCTAACATAACATCATAGATAACCACAGCTAACCTCTAATCTGTCTTTGAAAGTGTCCAGAACCAGACTTCCAAATGAAGATTGGTATTTCCAATATTGGATTGCTTTTTAGACCAGTACATAATTGAGTCCAAATAACTGGTCACATTTATGAACAATATAAGAGTCATTTGAGAATTTTTACTCCAATGGGAGCTGAGGAAAATATTCTTCTGATGTCATACCAGAAACAAAACAAAATAAATAGAAGTTAATGCTAACTACTTAACTGGACAATTAAGCACATATTGTATAACTCTGAACTGAGTAAAGTCTAACATTAAAAGGAGATCCACACTTATTTCTCCCATTCTTCTCTTATTCATCCCATTCAGTCATCTTTAATGAGGAAAAGCATACATCTTGGGTAGATGCTTTATCTATTTATTTAAATCTTATTTAAAATTTTTCATAGAAAGTAGTCTGTGATGCCTCACTCACACAGAAATCCTGAAGTAATTACCAGTTAAATTTCATCCTGAGGGAGAGACTTGATGACGCTGTTAGGAATTAATATTGGATTCTGAGATGAAAACCACTGAAAGAAAAATAAGCAAGCTATACCCACATCTAAGCAATAAGAACAAAGGTGGTCTAAAATTTTCCTGATACTATTTTTTAATGCATAAGAAGAAAACCAACTGATCTGAAAATTAAAATCTTCTCTTCTAAATTTTTAAAGAAGAGTTAAGAATTTTTAAATGGATTCTTTAACATAGTTAAAAATATTGCCCAGGGAGAAACATTTTGAATATGATAGGAGGCTATACTACTCAATGCAAACAGCCCTACACCATGTTTACTTAGCTACATAGCTCTCAGCCGACTTCCTTTATTGTAAAAGGGTAGAGAATTTAAAGCACATGATTTGAACAGAACATTAATAAGTATTAACTATCAGTATTAAAGTCTTCATTTATATCTTAACTTTAAAATCATAGTTCTATTTAAGATTCTAGAACCTGTACACAACAATAGCTTTCAATTATTTCTAACTGCTATGACTCATAAATTCCCTCCAGTACCATACCACTAAATAGTCTCAAAGGGCATCCATTAAGTTGGTTGATATTTACAAATGAGTCTCATGTTCTTTACTTTCCCTTGTGGGAACAAATTTTTATTGCATAGCAAATACACAGACATGAACTAAGAGACCGCTACCTGGATTAGAGAAATGTCCTAATTAAAATAAGCAAACATACTTAAAAATGTGGTTAAGAAATAATTCATGTAAACTTCACCTTTTAGCACAATGGCAACAGGATTCTTTTTTCTATATGTTCTCCTGTTTCTGTAACAAACTCAGTTTGTGGCATGAGTCTAGAAGTCTATGAGGCCTTTGGGGGATCGGTTCCTAACTGGTTTAAATAGGTCCCTAGAAGTGGAATGTGGGAAGTCTCACTCTGAGCTCTTCTTATATGTTGTGATGTAGTCATCTGTTAACACACTCTTTGGACACCATGAACCATTCCTTGCCTTGCCTGCCTTTATAGACTGAAATCTTCCAAAACTCTGACCTACAATGAATCCATCAAGTTGTATTTGTTAGGTATTGTAGTCACAGCTACAGAAAAATATCAAATGATAAAGTAATATTTGAAACCCTAAGAAAGACTGAAATGTCTGAGTGCACTATCTTAAGAACAACCACCTCAACCAAAAAGAACCCAGGAACAAGCTATCTATAAGAATGGATTATAAACTGGCAATAAACTCATAACAACAGTTCTTATTTCCCTACTAACATGATAAATAGAAATTGCAACAAGAATAAAATACTTAATTTTATTTCAACTAAATAGTATTTTAAATCTTCACTTTAAAACTTTGAAAATTGCATGGAATAGCAAGTTTTACCATGCTAAAAGAAAAAATGAAAAAGTGACCTTTCTGATATTTTATAAGAAAGAAAAGATGTAAGATACTCATGTCCTTTATTTAGCATTTTTCTACTAAGTAATCACTAAAAGAATTATTATGACCACATGATAATTATATGCATTATTTATACATATAGTATATTCTAAGTTGCCTTTCCTTACCAGAATAAGACAGTAGTTTTTAAAAATGTAATATAAAATGCTGTTTATAAACAGTTATGTGTTATTCACAGATATGTTTATATGAAAATTAACATATGGGGTTATGGTGATTCATATATTTTATGTATTATTTGAAGGTAAGTAACAAGCAATTCTTATTACTTCTAATGTAAAAAAAATAAAATTAACCATTAAATGTTAACTTATGCATTTACATTAGAAAGTTTATCCAATATTGATTTTAAACTAAGAATAAAAACCAAATTTTTTACTGAGTTTATTTTTTTTAAATGGTGTAGTAGAAACTGTTTGGACCAAAGGAGACCAAACGCGATTAATTTTCAGACATGCCTTGAATTGTTTCATTGTACTGGAAATTTCCTTGCAAAACATCTTTGTCGGATACTCATAAATCACAACATGTTCAGTTGTTTCACTTAGCAGAGCACAGATTGAATGATGCTTTCTCTATCCAGGGGCAACTCAAGAAAGCTCCAAATTACAGTAATTACAAATGTAACCTCTCTTAACTAAATTAAGAATTGAAATGAGAAGGACTGTTTTGTCTGATAGGACTTGGGAAGACACTGCAATGGTTACTAATAAAATTTGATGTCAAACCCCCCAAGGAAACTGAATTTAATGTGGGGTAAGACTGAGTCATTCATTTCTGAATTATTTCCATGGTGCCCAGATTGAAAGCCACAATCCAGAAAAGAACAGAGAATGACATGAGCTGGAAGCTTCAGAATGCAGTCTGGCATTTGCTCTCTGTACATGAATCCAGGGTTATAACCTTGGTTCCCTGCTTAGGCATAATTTTTTTTTAAATCATTCTGAGAGCACTATCCAAAGATTGCTCTCCTCCAAATTTTGATAGGAGCTACATAAATAACGTGGTTTTTTTTTCTAGGAGTTATACTCAATCGAAGAATGGCTAGAGTAAATCTTTAACCACAGGGTCTATGTAACTCAATTTATAAAGGTCTCAATACTTAAATATATATTTTATATGAAAAGAAAAATTAGATCTTCTTAGGTTGAGTAGCACATATTTATGCCTCAGGGTAGTTTAATACTTCTTGTATATTTCAACTTAATTTTGAATGGTTCATAACTACAGAGGCTAATCATTCCCACTTTTGACTATGCCGATAATTAGAAAAGTTGATTTTATAACCTTCTGCAAAACATACTCAATAATAATGTTGATCTGTAATGGAAACGTTTGTAAAGATCATCTGAGAAGGTGTGGCAACAATGAGTAAGGGCAAAAAAAAAAAAAGAAAGGAAAAGAAGAGAAAAAAGAATCAAAACCTCACTATATTGTGGAACAGGCAATCCTTTTGTGCTTTGGCTAAGAGCATTAATTATTAACTTATCCTCTTAATATGAAGTAGTATTGGTTCTTTTAACGAATATGAAGAAAAGTGAAAATTCTCACAACTAGGAGAAACTAAAATCACAACAAGGCTTATTAAGGCTTGTGAGAGATAGAGCCTTATGTTATGTTCTCCACAATGATGATAATATCTGCTCATCTAACATTCTCTTCCTTAAACTTTCTAGGCATTTTCTTCTTATGCTAATTAGTAGCTGACATGCAATCTCCCTGTATAGTTGCTTTTATGCCTTGGCCTTAAAAAGTAGGGTCCCGTTTACATATCTAATTTGTCTTATTGGAAAGTAGCCCACTGCACTGCAAAGACCAGATGTTCAACAAGCACTGACATCCATTAAGAAGTTCACATTGAGTTCTGTAAAATGTTATAAGGATATCTCATGAGTATAGAAAAAAAAATGCCTTATTGCAAAACTTCTATGTTTCTACATAAACATAAAAACTTGGAATTTGGGAGAAAATAGAAACAGATGCAGTGTCATGGGGCCAGGCTGATGAGGCAAATTATCTGAAAATATTCTTTCAAATAATGAAAAACTGAATTTCAGAAAATGCACACACATATACAGGCACACAAAATAGAACTTCAAAAACCAATTCTATTAAGTTGATACATAGTTTTTTTTTTTCAGTACCTGTACTCATCAACAAATTGTCACTTAAATGTGGAAGTAATAAAGCTCTTGAGAAATTTCAAAATATTCAGAAATTTTTCATTATCTCTGAATTATATTGGGTCTTTGACACAGTTTTCGTGAAGTAGGGCTATTAAGAGGCACTGTGGTGAAATCTATGCTGAGCCAGAGCCATAAACCTAGCAATAATTTCTAGTAAATACTATCTCAACACTCTGTTAATTATCAAGGTGGGAAAGTGGGAATGGCCCAGGAGCAAATCTCATAATCAGTGAAAAATAATTTCTGGAATGTATGAGGAAAAAATCTACAATTTAAAAATAATTTCTAAATATTGTCTGCTTGGACTTTCTTTTTATCCTCCAGATTTCTCTTTGGTGAGTTGACTTAATTCTAACTTCAGAATCTAGGAATATGTATAAAACAAGCAGATAAAAATCTACAGAGCAACTATATTTCTCAGATCAAAGAGGCCTTGCTTTCCATATTTTACAGAAAGGACTGAAGGAGCTGAAGGGGTTTGCAACCCCATAAGAAGAACAACAGTATTAACCAACCAGACTCCCCAGAGCTCCCAGGGACAAAACCACCAACCAAAGAGTACACATGGAGCGACTCATGGCTCCAGCCACATATATAGCAGAGAATGGCCTTGTTCGTCATCAACTGGAGGGGAGGCCCTTGGTACTGTGAAGGCTTGATTCTTCAGTGTAGGGAAATGCCAGGATGGGGAGGTGGGAGTGGGTGGGTGGATGGGGAAGCATCCTCATAGAAGCAGGGGGAGAGGGAATGGGATACAGGTTTTCCAGAGGAGAAACTGGGAAAGAGGATAACATGTGAAATGTAAATAAATAAAATATCCAATAAAAGATAAAAAAATTTGCAATAATAAAAAATAATGATAATGATAATTATTATAATAAAAATAACTCCCAGTTTATAAAGAGCTTATTTATAGTCTCAAGTACTTAAGAAAATTTAATTCCTGATGAATATGGATATTGTTAATAGTATTATTATAACAAAAAATACTTCAAGTTTCTGAAAAAAAAAAAGATAAGGAAAAAGAAAAGATTACCAGTCTGCCATTTCTCTTGTTACAGTCTTAAGTGGATTGGATTTGCCAACTACAAGGCTTAGATGGCAAGGATTAAACATGAAGAATATTTTCCATGAAGGCCCAAGCTCTCCATTGCAGGAGATGGTCATTGATAATGCACTGTCATGAGTCTTATTACAAAAGGCCAATAATCTTAAATTGGCAGCCACATATACCTCCTAGAATAAAAGAATAATAGAATCAAAAGGGCACTATGGGGCACCTGATGTAATGGCACACAATTCAATTTTTTTCACTTTATTATTTATTTATATACCTTTTCATTTATTTATATCCACTTTCCTGATTGCCCCCATTCTTGTTCCCCCTTCACAGAAATCTTCCTCCATCTCTCCTTCCCCTTCACCTCTGAGAGGATGCCCCATTTCTCCATCCCCCCATATCCCTCAACCCTGGGGCATCACATCTCTACAAGATTAGGTGTATCCTCTCCCACTGAAACTAGACAAGGCAGCCCTCTGCTATATAAGTGCCAGTGGCCTCAGACAGACTCAGGTATGCTCTTTTGTTGGTGGCTTAGTCTCTAGGAGCTCCCAAGGGTCTAGGTTTATTGACACTGTTGGGCTTCCTTGAATTTTGATAATTCAAGAATGTCAATCAAGTTCTCAAAGGCTCAGCTTTGAAGCTCATCATTCTTGATTAGTTACGGGTCATTATGGTCTTTGAAAAATCTAATAAAAGTCCCATCTTAGAATATTTTGCCTGGGTTTTACTGTGATCAGAGCAACTTCAAGTTCACACCACCCTTTTCAGGAAATAAATGAAGAATTATTTTTATAAATAATTATAAACCAAAAGTGTATGCTATATGATAGAGCCACTAATCAAAAAAACTTCTAGTATCTTCATACTCAATAGCAATTTGTGTAATGGGAAGAAAATTGATAAATTGCAAATAACCCCCAAACATTCTTTTATATTTGTTAAAGTAATTAAATGCCATATGTTAATAATTTAGTAAAGAAAAAAATGTAATTTATTCTTTCATACATAAAACCTATTTTTTCTATTAATATTGAATTCTAACTAAAAATTATTGTTTTAAATGGCATTTTTTAATTTTTGAAATTATGCTAATATATAAAAATTAATGAGCATCTATGTTCCCACCATGAAGTCTAGACATATACTTTGCATATCCTACACATAGCAAGGTATTATTACTTTGTCAGAGATAGATCTATAATGCACCCTCTATGGGTTCCTGTTTCTATTCATAACTCAGTTGCTGGTATGCTCTGTAATCTTCTCAGGTACCTACTATCTGTATATGGTCAGTCTTCATGTTCATTATTTCTCAGTTATAACATAAAAGGCCTAAGTTCACTTCTGTTCACTAAATTTTCCATTTAACATTTCAAGACAATCTTGAGCTCAGATTATACATCAAGTGACTCTAAATAAAGGAAAGCAAATGCTGTTCTTCCTTGTCTGGCTTGAGTTTCTACCCTTTGCATATTGTCCTATATCCTAGACAGTTAACATTTTCTAGTATCCATCATGTTCTTTGTATATTCAAGCTTAGAGTAGTGAGAGGGGGCTCTGCCTCCAACATCTTAAGCCTCTAATTTTTTATGTGGATTCTTACATATTCATGGACACTCAACTAAATTATTACTTTCCTGACAACTTCACCCATCAACTGGACACTCAGCTCATTATTTAGAGAATGTATCTACTTGGTATTTACATAATATTTGCATATAATCATGACATTCTCACTACATGAACAATATTCCCCATTTTCTTTCTTCCTACTGGTCTACAAGTCTTCTGAAAACACATCTGACCCATTTGTTCTGCGTTTAACATGTGCATTGTTATTGGAAACACAAATTTATAAATTAATATTACTGATAAAGATAATATCTCTGAATAAAAGACTCTAAGTTCCTGACAACTCTAATTTTCATCAAAGGTGGAAGTTTACCTCCCCCATACATACATAAATACATCTACAGGAACACAATTTACAGCGAAGATGCTGACTAATGGTACACGATCATGAACTGACAGACTGATTTTAATCACCATACATGTATTGATTTTTTAATCCACTTATCTCTCCATAAGATGCATTAATATAATCCTTTTGCACAGATTAAAAAATTGAGGTTCAATGAAACTCAATTGTGTATTTGATGCCACATAGTTAGAAGAAAGTAGGAACAAGCATTGTTTCCAGAAGTTTTGATTGTTTCAGAAACTGTTACTCTCAAATTTGGTGGTGAAATGAAGATGATTATTTTACTAAGATTTTACTTTGGAAAAGAGTCTAGAAAAGTCTTTGAAAATACATGACACGTGTCAAAGCTTTGCATTCCTAATTTGGTGGCAGACTTATCTGGTAATACATTAATCAATTATTATGTCTTCTCTAGAGAATCTAAGTAGGGATTTTATATTTGCATTTCTCACAATCTGAGTCTGTGCTAATTACAGCACTGTTACCCCCACCTCGAAGCATCTACAAGTTTATAATCATTCAAATCCAGTCTGTAAGACTTGAGAAAGACAAATTTAATACATGTGGAGCATCCTTACATTTCTATTTCTACCTTAGAAAGTATCAAAAAGAAGCTCATGCTTCCTAATAGGTGAAGACCACAGGCCTCATCTTTTTCCCTTATTCTATCTCCCTTCCTTGCTGGACATTTGAGCCCTCCAGAATCCCATAGGACTTCCCATCTTTGACTAATTTTCTTCTGCCTAGCCTGTTCTTACTACTTCTTCTTCATGAATTCCTGGCCCATATTCTTTGCTTTGGTCCAACAGTGACATCTGCCCATTCCAAGCTTCTCTCTACTTGGTCACAATAGTTCCACAGTGCTTCTTCAATGTTGACAAAGATAGATCACCCTAAACAAATGATCATGTATCATCCAAAATACCTCGCTTTTACAAACCATGCCAATGTTTCAATTCAAAAGCAGTCTTTCGTGATATTTAGTGCTAGGCAAGATACTCAGTATTCTAGATTGGTTTGTCGGTAATTAAGTGAGATAACACATGAAAAATACTCAGCACAATTCCTGACCCATGAAAGATAAATAAATAATAACTTCTCATTTAACTATTTTATCATTCTTTCTATAAATTCAGCTCTGCATCAGTGAGAGAACATAGCACACACTGTGGGTAGGTCCTTGGGCAAGTTACCAGAGCCCATGATGCCTGCAGTGGTTGGATATGGCTCATGTAGAATAGTGAGTAGACAGTCCACGGTCCTGGAGCTGTCCAGAAGCATAATATGATCTACACAGTAAATGATATTTACATTACCCAGAGCCAGAAAGTCTTGCCCATTTTTAAATTCTTAAAAGTACTGTAATTTATTAAGCATTTCAGTGATGGTGAATGTTGCATACTACCTATACATGAGTTGCTTCAGAGAGGATGCTATTTCCATGGACAGTCTGAGCTCTCCAGGTCCCATCAAACAAGGAAACGTTGGAAACCCAAATGCTACAGATTAATAATAAATACTATTAAACTAAAGAAAATATGGCTTAGTCAAATAACTTTTTACTTGTTTGTGTTCCTAGATGAAAAGAAGAAAAATAACAATACACTGTTATCATGGACTCTAAAAAATGTCTTGAATAGATTTTTAGTACAAAATTTGTTAAAGTGAATATGAAAAATACATTAAAACATATAACTACTATAGTATAATAAAATGCAAATGTTAGAGATAATGAAAACATCACACATAATAAAGTTCAAGCGTTAAAAGAAAGTTCCTACAAGTCTGATCTAATACCATAGCTTATGATTTCTAAACCACATAATATACTACAGAAAGCTTTTTTCACAAAGATGCCGTTTTGAACTGTTTATTATGTTTAAGTTTTACATCATGTACCCAGTCTCATTCATTCCCTATTCCCTCATATCTGATCTCTGCCCTGGCAACCTCCCCCCATCACACACACACACACACACACACACACACACACACACACACAAATAAGAGAATAGAAATCATCTTGTCACGGAAGCTGTGGTGTCCTACATTATACTCTCTGTCCACACTTTTAAATGTTCACAAATGTCACTTTTAAATGTTCATTGCAATGAGTCACTGGCTGGTTGGAGGTCTCTGGCTTCTGTGACACCATCAATACTGGATCCTCTACATGCCTCCTATCAGTTATCTGCAAGAATACCTTTAATCGATTTCCAAGTAAGGGTGGGAGCTTTAACGTGGTAAATCGTGTGCTTACAATGATATATCCTGGATATGCACTCCAAGATCTGAGCACCCCCTAATCTATTTACATTACATATCTTGAACCTGTGCAGTGCCACACCCACTTCAAGACTAAGGTTTCTCACCAGTAAAACAGAGCTGAATATTTCTTCTCAATTGGTGAACAATATGCATAATATGGACATTTCCTTGGCTATATGATGAACTAAAATTTGAAAAAGAATTACTTTCATTGCAAATAGGTGCCACAGCATTGGCAGATGTCACACAAATACCAATCACTTCTGATGTTTAAAAATGTTAAATCCTTTCTATCTCTACTGCTCAGAGTACGGTAAACATAAATAAACTTGGCTTTTGCCTACCTTGTTGGTAGTGCAAAACCTGGGAGCATCATGGCCTTACCACATGAAACAGGAGAGCAAATAACTTTGATATGTTTCTACTAAGTCTTGAGACCCTCATTGTTTTCAAATCCATGAATGAATCAACCCAAAGTGGAATGTCTTGGGCTTGGAGGACCCAAGTCTTCAGTCTCACCTATTAACTGCTGTCCTCAGTCCATGTATATATTATGTGCCCTGTATTGTTCATCATCTGGTACTTCAGGAAACTTCAGGTGTACATCAAAAAAAATGAAAAAAAATGTTTAGTTAGGCTTCATGGTTTTAGTTGTTTTGGTCTGTAATAACTGGTCTAATTGCTATGGATATTTGGTGACAAAGTACATCATGGTAGAAGAATATGTCTCAGGAAGATCATTTACTTCAAGGAGAGGAATCAAATGCATAAGAAAAAAAAAACAATCAGGAACTTCAGTTCAACAAGATTTCCCAAGGCATCACACCTTTTAAAGCTTTTACTGCATTCCAGTAATGTCACATACTGGAAGCCAAGCCTTTAACATGAGACTTCTGGAAACATTTATAAGAGGATAGTGATTCCCCCCAAAATGGCAGTCCCCAAAGCATGGCATTCTCTGAAAGAGTAGGAAGATCTCCTTTCTTCCAAATCTCTATTCCTGATCTATAGCGAATATGCTCCACTATGTCCTCTCTGACCTTGGGCACACTTCATTCAGCATTAAAGGATCTATGAAATTAAATGAAATCACAGCTGGTGACACCTAAAAATGGGCTTCGGTGAAGGCAGCTTCAAAATAAAGAGAATTAAGGATAGGTTCAGATTCCTGTTTGTTCTCAGACTCTTGTTTTAATTTCACACTCTGTTAACATGCTAGGAACATGTGCTTCATGAAATGCTCAACATTCTAACCCCATGAAAGAGCTGAGAAACACTGAAGGAGGCCTGGGGGACACCACTTACAGTGGTGTCAGTTAGTGCAGCTCTACTTCGATTCTTAGCAAAAATACTTCTGGTCCAATAGAGAAAAATGGAATCAAAAAGGAAAGTTTTTCTTCCATCCAGAATGACAGAGCAGAATAGTCACAGGTGATCAAAAAGGTCTGCTTGTGTGGGCTTGTCATTCTGTGTTTTCTTTTCCTTTGTTTTTAGTTAGAAGCAATTATGTATCTCATTTTACACCTCAGAAATTTCTCTATTACTTTCTCTCATATAGCTAAATATATATTGCCATTTTATTACCACCTTTTATCCAAGAATCATTGGTGGATAAAGACAAAACAGTAATATGCTTTTAAAGAAAAATGCATGTTTCATATATTTACATAATTAACTGCAAGTGGGAAGACATCTAAGGAAACTTTGGTTACATTTTAAAATTAGATTCACAATTACAGAGGAAAAATGCAACCAACTGGTCAGCTTTACTGGGTGGAGCTCTCTCCATGGGCCTCTGCTTTTCTTCAATAGGCAGTCTAGATCAGCACATGTCTGGAAATGGGCCCTGGCAAAAAGGCTGTTTTAAAATCACCCATCTGCCCTTGCTCAAACATTATCAACAAATTGACATTATTGAATTATTCCCAATGACATCAATGGACCCAATGAAATTATTTGCTAATGACGATTTTCTCTTGCAAATAAGTTTTCAATGGACATAATTTAAATCATCTTTGTTTACATCTATATTAATTATTGAAGCACTCTGCCTACTCACAGCCCCTTTACCTTTTTATCCTTTTTACTCACACTCCTCATCAGTATAAAAATACAAATATCTTTTTCTGTGTGTATAAGCATCCACTGGGGAATTGAACAAGACACCAATGGCCAGGCTGTCATCCCATAAACAAACAAACAAACAAACAAACAAATGAACAAAAACCAAGTGACTTTCCTCTAAACAGCCATCAACTAACATTTAGCTCCTCGGTTGTGAGTGAAATGTCAGAAAACCCTGCAATTCTTTGTTATTATTTTAAAGTTTTCTTTATCTTATGAAGGCCTTGTGGAAGTAAACACAGCTGATGATCCAGTAGTTATCTGTGTAACTATGGAATAGTTTATGATGACTTAAGATAGAATACTTACAGCTGACTGAGAAAGAACACAGTTTAATCTTTCTTTTGCAGTACACTGTGAAGCAAGAGATCACAGGTACTATTTAAGGTTCCACTTAGTATCAAATACCATTTTAATTTATAATAGGAGAAAATATGCTGGGCATAAGTGAACCTTTTGTAAAGTATCCTGAGTTTTCTACAGATTTATATATTTCTTTTGTTACTTCTCAAACAGCAGCTCAAACGTTTTAAAACATTGAACCAGGTGTATGATGTGCATAGTTTCAACATGTAATAGAAAGTTGTAGGAAGACTTAATATCTGAGGTTAGTTTGAGTGATATGTTATGTTTAAAGCCCACTTACCCTACAGCAAGACATAATTTTTAAATTAAAAAAAAAAAAGGAATTGAATGAAGTTTACCTGATGTCAATGCATAGAAAATCTAAGAAAATGCAATGAGTATTTGATTATAATGAATACGGCTTTTCGTTAAGGTTGCTGATTCCAGATTTGTAAATATATAAGTTATATTTTTACACGTGTATAAAATTGACATTACATTTCATTTTGAAGGTTGATACTTCTAATAGCACAGTTGGGTAAAGCTGATGATTACTTTAATCCTTCAGTAATCTGCACATCCTATTCCCGAGCTATAAATGAACTAATGAACTAAGAATGAAATTTCAAGGTCAGTATAATCTTAGTTTCTCCATGTTCTGAATCAAGTGTGTAACATCTTCAGTATGTAATAGTACTGACAATACTAACCATAGAATAATTTTTCAATTAAAATAATAAAACTATTAAATACAACACGTAAGTAAATTAACGTATCTCATATTTATATATCTTAAATTGTTTAACTCTTAAAGGTAATATAAAATCAAATATATAAGTCATTCCTTCACGTATCAATAAATGTTAATACCGTGTCTATCTTATTACTTGTGCTGTTTGGGGGGTATTTTAAGTCTTATTTCAAAGAATATCAGAATCTGGATTTGCAGAGAAATACAATTTTTGGAGCCAATAGGTAGGCCAGGGTAGAGTTGTACCTACTACAGTAGGCACAGCACGACTCAGAACTAATACCAAGGTTTCTGTCAAGGCGAGAGCACAGCCAAGGATTTAGGAAACTTCATTTTGCACTCAGCAGCTTGTTGGACTCCCAGCCTTGGGTAAGTGATGTCTTATGTTTTCACCTTATTTTTCTCATCTCTTAACAGGTACTGATGATGCTGGGCCTCCACACCTCAGCATGTACTAACAGTCAGAGGGCACAACATAAAATAGAAGTTGTGACAAGGTCTGTCCTATTGCTGTGCTGGCATAATGCCAAGTCACAACTGGGTAGCTTCAACAGCTATGTTTATGTTTTCATTGCTCTAGAGGCCAGAAGTCTAAGGCTAAGATTATTTTCTACTGATGATTTGAAGAGAAAACTGTATTTCAGGCTACTGCTTTAGGTTTATAGATCTAAGATCTCCCTGTATCTTCTTATAGTTATCTGGAATTTTTTTATGTCTTAATTGCATTTCTTATAGTTAGTCTGCTATATTGGACAAAGGTTCACCTTCCTGATCTCATTTTAACATAGTGTTCTCCACAGATGTACATCCTTATATATAGTAACATTTTAGGGCATGGCATTCAGAATGTCCAGAAACAAATTGAGAGAAAGATCTAGTATGAAGAGGACATAACAAGGACCACATCACCATTGCAAGTTAGTACTGTTGAAGATTTAAAAACTATTTCACATATTTGTGGAAACAAGAAGCTTGATCAGATAGATAGATAGATAGATGATAGATAGATAGATAGATAGATAGATAGATAGATAGATAGATAGACAAATAGATAGACTTAATGTGATTTTTAATGTAATTTGAAAATATGAAAGAAAAATACACTTTAGGAAATGAGGATATAGTTCTCTAGCAGAACACTTGCATAATGTGAGTGCAGCCATCAGATTCACACACACACACACACACACACACACACACACACACATCACTTAATAGCATCACTCTATACATGCTTATATTTATGGGCATATAATAATATCTGAATCTTTCATAATAATGCATTGCATAGAAATAAAATGACCTTTAACATCTGACATGTATTATTTTTGACTCTAATACTTAAATGATAATTATCACTCTATAAAATTAAAATTACTAATGATTCACAAATTATAGTTTAATAGATGCTAAGGTAATGAATCATTGTAAAAAATTATTTTGCTATATATGCTTTGTAATGATCACCTAATATCTCTGTTTTTCTTCTCTACAATTTCAGAACTGGGTCTTAAACAACTATTCTACATCATATTTTCTATCAGCAACTAAGTTCTTTCCACTTGTTTTTTCCTCAGCTATATCATAGGACATCTTTGTCTACAGTGCTCACCAGAGTTGTCACATGAACAAATCAAAAGCACATTCCAGGCATCTTCCTCAATTCCTATCAATTTCTCAGGTTCTTTGTCCTTCTTTCTCATTTCCCATTGCAGTTCACCATCTCCCTGGGACATTTAGGCTCATCTTTTAGCTTACCCTCTTCCTAATGGAAACCCTATTCTAGATGCTTCAAAATATGAATAAGTATCATATATTGTCTGTATAATCGACAATATTTATCATCTATTATTACCAGTGACCACAATTTATATATTCTGTTTGACACTTGACTTCTCATTAGTGTAACTTATGAATTTCAAACCTGATATGTAAAAATTCATGATTTTATTAATAAATCTGTTCTTCCAGTGTCCCTGAGAAAATATATGTCAAGTACCCAGGATCAACCTGCCTACCTCCCTCTTACTTCCCTGTCTCTAATATTTATAAGCATGGCATGTTCTTTTCTTGAAAGTAGATGTCAAATTTCTTATTTAAACTCTACCTAATCATGTATCTGCATTCATATGGACTCTTCCTCAATACCTCTTAACATTTTTCACAAGGCAAGGGGAGAGAATCAAATAATATCATTGCTCTTTTCTTTTCCAAATCAATTATACAAGATGCCCAGCACTCGGCACTCAACTTTTTTTTTCTTCAAAGAATGAACAAATCATGTGCTTGCCACACGGCCTTGGTAGAGACAAAAGAAGCAGAAGCAAAGTGCTATTGGCCTTGGAACTGTTTACTTGCATCTGTGGCTAGTAGGCAGACAATGAGAGACGAAAAGGCAGGGATCTCTATGAAAGCATTATTTCTGGGATATTCTGATATAATTCAGTGAAGTAAAGAGCATCTTCCTTTTAAAATGTTTGGAATAAAAATGATTAGAAATGCCACTGTAAGGGAGCACAAAAAAATTCTTCAACTATTCACTTAGAAACCCTGGAGATAGTCATGCATGAACATCTGTGTTTCTGAGGCCAAAATATTAAATATAAAAAACAGATTCTCTAATCGCACAGTACAAGTTACCACTTCTTATAAGCACAGTCATTTGCTGAAACCTCAGAAAAGACTAGTCATTTGAGGTTATTATCCTCATTATTTCAATGAGAATTACTCAATTAACAAATACTGATGAACACATCCAGCACATTCCTCAATCTTATTTTAACTCCTAGACTATTATCTATCTCTGGTAACAGAGAATTTCAAGCATGACCAGGATATTCAAAGGGACATGATGCCTGATACAAAGGATGCAATCAGGTTTATTTGGAAATGAAAACCATGTCATAAAAGTCACAAAGCAAAACCAAAAACTGATGGTTATGGTATGGATGCTGAAGTCCCTCCTTAAAGTTGTTCTAATTGAGAAAACAGATTAAGGCATTATGGGTTCAAATTGAGTACCAAATTGTTTGACTTGTTGTGGGTGGTCGTAGTGCCCACACTTTAAGCACTTAGTGACACTGTTTTAAACACGACATAGGAAAGCTGCTTATCAAAACCAAGACACAACTGCATCTTCTGGAATTTGAGTGGGAAGAGATGTGATATGGGGGAGTTAGCCCAGGAGTTTCAGTTTATAGAAACTGTTCAAGTTCATACACTCAAATTCTACTGGAGTTGAGATATCACCCAGGTTTACTTACTTTAGGAACTTGGCCTTTGGAAAACTACAGTGTGCTAGGTGGTCCTCATTAGCATTCATTCAGTACATAACGTTGCCACATACAGAGAGTTGTTAAAGTCCTAAAGACTCTGGGTTAAATTCATCTGTTAATATTTTATGAGCTTGATGACTTCCTTAATTCTCTAAATATCCACTTTCTAATCTATGAAATGAGGATAATAAAATTATGTACAGCATAATTTGTAGGGAGTGTGCTTAGCACATGGTAAAATTCATCTCAAGCTTCCATTTCCATTAGTTTTACATGGGTTTCTCAGATTAAAAAGAAAGCAAGACTGATTTTTTTGAAGCAAAAGACAGAAGCATATATAACTCCAGATGGATGTCAATCATTAGTGGTATGTTCTGGTTTTTCTTACACCCATTTAAATACTATCCTAATCATGGACCAAAATAAAGAAAGAGAAACAGCTAGTATCATTATTGAATTCACCGCCACCTCAGTTAAATATACACAATTCTTTTCTTATAAAGAATCTTCCTATGAAACAATACTGCTACTTCTCTTTCCTCAGTCTCTGAGAAATGCAAAAGATTTAAAGGGCGGACAGCTGGTTTATTATGTGCCTCCTCTTCCCATTGCAAAATGTAACATCTTATGGAAGATAACAGCAGCTTCTAAGGCAGCAGGGTCAAAATAGTTGGTAAATGGTATAGACTCTGGGGTTCATGTACAAGGGCTATGCTGCCTTGGTAGAGCAAAGCTCAAGTGTTACCCAAAGGAGACTATGTAATATGGGTTTCAAATATGGGTTTAAAACCTCAGGCTTGTTTTATGAAGATCTAGTGTGATGAATCACCATTTGCTTAGATGTGGGGTATGATACTCTGAAAAAGAGAAAAATACATGTGTTGGTTTCTTTGCAGTAGCCTCCACCAGCCCCATTGCTTGGAAGGGTAAGTTGGGAAGTTCTTCCCACCACTACAGTTTCAAGAGCTGTATTTGTTTCTTACTTTAAGCTAATCTGGTCTCAACCAGTGGTTGCTGTTCCCTTTCTGATTTTAATTTCCTGAACATTTCTAGTGCTTCACTTCTTAGAAATTTAGAAGAGATTTTACATTTATCCTGAAATGGAGCCTTCTCCTTACCCCATTGCCTTCAGAGGCCACAGAGGCACAGCCAGGAGAGGAAAAAAACAATTTCATTCTAAGATGAAAGGTTGTGAGGAGATGTCTTCAAAAGACACACTTAAATGGTATTAACTGAAGCTAAAGAAAGCCAGAAGTCAGAGGCATGCTCTGTACATTTCTGATGACTGTCACCCATACTTATAACCTTCTCCAGGCTGTCCCCTAAGAAGAATGTAGTTACAGTTCTTTACATTGTACTAAATGCAAAACAGTACAAAGCAGAAAATAAACACAGTGCTACTAAATTACAGTTTATATCTTTATTTATAGCATCTATTTACTAGGGGCTGAGGTTTGAACAAAAGGCACCAAATGCTAGGCAACTGCTGAACTGCTGAGCTACATCTCAAGAAAGTCATTTGTATTTAAACAAAGAAAAATATGTTTTGATATATTTAATACTCCCAGACTTCCATCTATGTGGATATAAATTAGAAAAAAGCTTAGGACTCATTAAGTTGAATAAGGCTGAAATCAAAGGTTAGATGGGTACTGAAGGTGGCCAGAACATCAAAGAAAAGGCAATTTGACTCTTCAAAGAGACCTGTGGTGTGTCAGGCTTGAGTCAAGCCTTTCTGTACAAATACAAAGACAAAATCATGTTTGTCAATTGCAGGCTTGATCTAGGTGTCAGGATAGTCACATTTCTTCCCCTTTCACATAATAAACTTCATTTTTGTCGTGTAGAAGGTCAGCAAGAGGAGAAGGACTGGTGGCTTTGGCTCTGAATCCTTCCGAGTTTGTAGACACTGCTTTGTTGCTTCTTACGTATGGCTGCCATGGGATTGAAGGGGTTTGGATGGCTGAAGTCAAAGGGGCAAAAGATTCCTCTAAATTGCTAAAAATAATGTGATACTGGTGCTAAAGTACAATTCTAAAACCAAAGGAAGTAAAGAAAATCTATAATGTGAAAGAACCAAATGGCTTGGTGTTTTAAAGAATGAAAACACATGGTCCTGCTAACTCTCAATTTGGGTGTTACAACTTTTTTTTGTTTTATATATATATATATATATATATATATATATATATATATATATATATGTGTGTGTGTGTGTGTGTGTGTGTGTGTGTGTGTGTGTGTGTGTTTTATTGGATATTTTATTTACATTTCAGATGTGATCCCCTTTCCTCATCCCCCCCCATACAGGAACCTCCATCCCATTCCCCTTCCTTCTGCTTCTATGAAGATGTCCCCCCACCCACACACCCACTTCACCTCCTCACCCTCGAATTTCCCCACACTGGGGCATCCAGCCTTCATTGGACCAAAGACCTCCTCTCCCACCTATGCCCAACAAGGCCATCCTCCCCTACATATACAGCTGGAGCCATGGGTCCCTCTCTATGTGCACCCAGGCTGGTAGTTTAGACCCTGGGATCTCTGGTTTGTTGGTATTGTTGCTCTCCTCTTGGGGCTGCAAACTCTTTAAGCTACTTCAGTCTTCTCTCTAACTCCTCCACTGGGAACCCCATGATTAGCTCAATGGTTAGCTGTGAGCATCCGCCTCTATATATGTCAGGCTCTGACAGACCTCTAAGGAGACAGTTACATCAAGCTCCTGTCAAGACAGGATTTTCTGTGTAGCTCTGGATGTCTTGGAAATCACTCTGCAGACAAAACTGAAACTAGAACTCAGAAATTTGCTTGCCTCTCCCTCTACCTCCCAAGTGCTGGCATTAAAGACATCAACTGCTTGGCTTCTATTCAGAAAATATAAGATTTGGAAATTAGAAAAATATCAAAACAATATCAACTCCTTTGGCTTTTCTGAGTTTTCAAAGCAAGGCTAAGGATTCATTTCTGTGTCATATATAGAAACTAGGGCATCATGTTAAGGCATATGCATGGCTTTAACTTTCTCTGGCCTCAGCTAATACACGAATCCCTCTGTGTTTTGTTCTATTTTCTTCCTTCTTATATCTTCTCTTATTTTCTTTTCATCCCTTTGCTTTTTCCTTTTATGTTCTATTATTTATTTGTTTGTTTTAATGTATAAGTATGAGTAATCCTCTAGAAGCTTTCTTCACATTGTGACAGAAAATGTCTTTATAATATAACCATTATCTTTACCACAATGGAGAAATATACCAGCAGCACTGTCTTAATCAGAGCAGAAAAGAGAAACTAGAAATAGCATATTTCAGTGATGTTTATTTCATTTTAATTTGCAATTTATATATAACATCTGTTGGAATATTATATTAAAAAATCAAATCAAATTCTTAAATGGAATAAATTATTTTAAAAGAGAAAACCAAAACCAGACCTGTATCTATGTTCTGACAAGACCATTTAAACATTGAACAGTTTTGCTACAGAATTCAACATATAGCAACATATTGCACTGGGTGTGAGATTTTCTTTCAAGCGGCTTATTAGCCAAATTTTATACTTAAATGTTAGGCCTTGCTACAGACATATAATTGTGATGGTAATATATTCATTGGGAAGTTTTATGAATACATTAAGAAGCTGCTGTCGATGGGTAGAGTTGACAGGTTGAGATGAGGGATATAAAGTACTGTCTTCATCAGTAGCTGGCTTACTGATGACACATGCTGACATTGTAGCTCACAGCTTTCCTGATGCATGAAATATGGGGATGACTTGTGACAGAAAGTCACGAACAAAGGACAATACTTAGCCTGGCTTCCTAGCTGTATGCCATGAATTGACCACTCAGGCTGAAAACTTATCTAACCTTCAACTTAGCCTCAGCACCTATTACTTACTAGTCTTCAAGTATATTGTATAGATCAAAGATGGAAAATGCAGTTATGTGTAGGGCTTTATTATGTGAATTATTTTCTGTGCAATTCTATACAGGAAATGCTAATTAAAGGAATTCAGGAGGTATCTTTGTAAAAGGACATTTGACAAATTTTCTATGATATGTCAACTTTGACCAGAATAGAAAATGGGCATGCTTTATGGATGTAAGAAAACTATGATCCTAAAGGTATTTACTAGAAATAATTAAAATAAAAAATACAACCAAATTTGCTTAAAATATTTAAAGCAATCAAATAGTTCTAGGATTTAGATATGGTGGCCTCTACCCAAATTATTTCAAATTTCCTTCTCATTGCAAAAGATGTTCCCAGCTAGTGTAAGTCACAGAGTAATATCTTCAGAGATGGATTAATGTCTGCCTCACATATCAGAGTCTGTTTGTTTTCTGCAGACAAGATCAAGTCTCAGTGAGGATAGTTAGCTTGCATTGCATTTAATTTTTACCACAAGACAAGCTATTTCAATATGCCCAGGACCTTCCTCCCAGTCTCCTTTTTGCAGGTACTCTTTTCCACATTCCTGCTTCTTCTTTTCACATCGCTGCCACCCAATGGTGCATCCCAGTGTTCACTTGAGTCAGATCAGATGTGGTGCACGGTACAACCGAGTGAAAGAGAACCTTTCTTCTTAATTGTGAACCATCTAGTTTCCTGGAATTTATTAAAGCCACAAAAAAAAAAATAAGAAATAAAATGATACAGAAAGCACATGATTTCATGTTCCTAGCCAATGTGTTAGTGGAAAAATGTGGATAATGTATAACCAGAGAGCTAATAGTGTCAATGAAAGAAATGAATGACTAGGGCATCCATTCCATTGGAGTCATTTCTGGACTTCTATTGAGTCAGCTTCCCAATAAAGGAAACACATATGCACTACTATGTAACTTGGAGATAATGAATTAGCAGAATAAGAAGGTTTAAGACATGAATGAGGCTCCATTTGTTAGAGCTATCAGAGATACTTTCAAGCATAACCATATTTTATTCAATTTTATTCTTGTCTTCTAGTTGTTGAAGGCATAATGAATTCATTTTATATCAGCACATATGAATCTACTAGTAATTAAGAACTCATTTCTTCAGATTTGTTCTAACTTCATAAGATAAAGATAAAAGTTCTATGTAGTCTCATTATAAACCTGAACACTTTTAAAATACTCTGACCTCTCTAAGGGAAGCAATCTTTCTACAACAATAAATTTTATTTTAATTAATGTCAGGCCATTGGAGTGTGTGGGTGTGTAGCCCCCTGGTAGATTCCTATTCTAACATACCCAAAGCTGTGGATCCTATTCCCAGCACTAACAAACAGAAAAAAAGGAAATAATTATAAAAACATATATGACTCTCATAGCCATGAAATGCCAATTTTAACTCTTAATTCAGTCAAGCAGCTTAAAATTAGAAGAAAGAAACTTTTCTCAGAGATTTGAGAACATTTAGCTATAAAGTTGGCTATAAAACAAATTAATAAACAAGCAACTTTTAGGAAAGAAAAAATTATCACCCAGATGCACAAGTGATTTCAAGAAATTTTTAAGATGAGATTTGGAGTTATGGCAAAATAAATGTAAATCTATACCATGAAGATAACAAAAGAAGCCTCACAATTAATAGAGATGTTAATCTTTACAAAAAATGACACAGTTTGTACTATTCCTATATAAAAGGCAACCTTTGAGTTTTCAATTAGCCAGTACAGATTCAATTTAGACATCTAAAATGGGTTTGTCTTTTAAAATAGTCTGCCATGTTATTAACAGTAAAGATATTTAAAAGAGACTGGACAGATGTATCTGCAACCCATGCCCGTTCCACTTTTCTTGGGGTTATTTATAACCTGGTCACAATAGAAAGCAGAGATGAGAATTCACAATCAGGATACATTCTTTATGCCTCATTGTGCTTCTCGATAGCATTTATTATTTTCTACAGACCTGGAGATGGTCACATTTCCATTATCTTCTCAGAGGAGGAGGCTGGAACTTGGAGATTCACCAATACCCATTGCTTCAATGATGATGTCAAGATTCATTCTCAGGTTTGACTCTCAAGAGCCATAGCTGTCCATCTACATTTATCAATAGAGTCCAGGAATATCAGAAAAAAAAGAGAAGCTTTAAGTGGGTTCCTGACAGGATTAAATGTAATCAACTCCACTCAACTCAGTTGTTATGAACAGTGAGAAGACACAAGCTCAGTTACACCAAACATTGTTTCTCTTGAACCTAGAAGATTCCAGCTACATCAGCACTGCAGTAGCCCTAGTCATCAGTTAGCTCAAAGAGAAGAGTGGACTTCAAGCTGCAAGTTCTTCAAAGAAAAAAACCAAATGCTCTAACCTCGGTAGCAGTAGACATGCATATAAAAGATTCTCAAACCAGTTGATCACAAACTATAGTAAAGTAGAAAAATCGGATGAGATGACACTAACTTTTAGTATTGAATGATAAAGACCCAAATTTGGTGCAGTATAAGAGAAAGTCATATTCTTGGTGAACAGAAAGGGAAGCCAAGCTTTGATTCCATATAAGACTGTTCTCTAGTGAATTACATATAGAAAATTGCAGCTGTCCTACACAAGAATCACAGAATTTACTGGGTTTATTAAAACATAGTATGATCTGTAAGATGAGATGGAGTTTTGACACTTTCCATGTAAGCATATATATAATCAACTTTATTTCTCAAGATGCAAAGAAGAAATGGTATTAGGTATTTCACTTGTAATACTTTATGCTATATATATTTATTGTAATTCAAGGCCTTCTAAACATATGTGCAAAATTCTATTTTTCAATGGACAGTGGCAGAGATAAAGAGATACACAGATAGATATCAAAAGGGGGGAGGGAACATATTCAGTCAGTCCACAGGATAGAAGGAGGAACATGTTGATAAGTAGTTGGAGTTCAAGGTATACAGAGAAAATTGGTTAATGGATTACAGACTCAGGGGACACCATAGCACAAGAAAGCCTGTATGCAGGGATACAAAGGTTTCCTGTAATTACAGTCTCTATGAGACCCAGAAATCCCTAGCAGATGAAGAAGATAGCCCTATAGTCTAATGAAAAATTTGATAGCAATATGCACAGGTCAGGAAAATGAGTACCCTTATAGTTTTAAAAAAAAATGAATGCTGAAAAAAACTTACCAATTTTGAAATGAATTTAAGTACGTGATTTTAAGGAGGAGCAAATAATAACAAGTAAGTTACTATGCTTTTGTTTCGATCTATGCCTATAAGGGAAGATTTATGCTAGGCACCATTTTAGACATACCCAGAATTAGTGTAACTCAGTCACAGCATTGCATCACTTGGTAATATTCCAAAATAATGCTATAGAAAATTCAAACTTCCAAAATTATGCATGTGTCACATACACACAGGCCACCCACACAGCAATCTACACCCTCGCTCTTTTCATTGCTTTGATATTCCTTAACTCATTTGCTTTTCCTTCCTCTTTCTTTTTATCGTTCTTTTCCTCCCATGGGCTCAGTATTGCCAGCAATAATCAGAAACATTAACAGAAAGCATCCGTTCATTTCCTAAATATGCACTCATCATTGTTTATGTGAAATACAAGATAATGACTGATTAGCAACAATATGAAATATCTTTCATTAGTCAGAATACAGTGTCCTGCATCATTGTATCTGACTACACTGATATTAAACTGTCATTAGGCATATGCTTCAATGAAGAATGTCCTAGCTCATAGAGTTGATAAAAGGTGAGTGTGGGAGAGACAGAGCTATGTGTCATTTGGTTATCTCAATTCCAACAATATCACTGGCAACAAAATCCAGCTAAATCATAACACTTGAAGGGATACAGAAGTTACAAAAATGCATAATATGTCTCCTGCCTTGTATAAATGTTATGACATACCACCACTACCTAAAAACAATAGACAGAATGATCTGACAAATGCTCTCTTTCTGTTATCTACAAACTGCATTATCTGTTACAAATGAGCTAACACATACGTGATAATTTTAAAATTTTATAGCATGTCAATACTCAGCTGTCCTCTTTTTATTCTAGGAATCTGAAAGTGAATAATCACTGCAATATATGGAAAAGATCGTGTGCAGATTAGAGCAGGGCTTTTTAATTGAGAACAATAAACATTTCTCTAAACATTACTACACAGAAATAATCCACAAAACATGTAACATTAGCACCTGTGCCTAGGGTCATAGTGATTACACATCAGAGCTTTCAAGAGCTCTGAAAACTTATGAAACACGGGTATTCTAAATAGCTGAAGGTCCTTTCTTGACTTCTTAACTTTCAAGCAGTTGTAAAAGTATAATCATACAAGGTTTAATGAAAGTAATGCACTTTGATAAATGCGACAAAATGGTATTTGGCTGTTGTGTGAGCATGGATCCAGTGCACTTATCCCAACTCATAAAGGTTAGGTCAACCCTCATCATGATCACTCAATGAAAACAACAGATGCAGTTAACACAAAATAAGACACAGTGAGGTTTTGCTGGGATCATAGGGTACAATACTTATAATATTTTTTGAGTAAGCCAAAGAACACACTAAAACAGCAGGAACTGTAGGATATTAGCCCATAGCTCTCAGAAGCAGCAGCATCCAGCCATTAGGCTGTATGCATTCTTTCTTTGTACATATTTTATTTACCTCCTTATACATTGTTGATCTAAGCAGCCACAAAAATATCCTAGAATGATGTAAGCTCAATTGTTCCTCTGGTTTGCTCAACAGAACATGTTAGTGACACATTATTGCTGAAAACATCACATATGTCAGTTGTAAAATACAGAAAAAACAAGCTGCAAATGAACTAGAAGCTCCCTTATTGTTAATACCAGAAGTTGCTAAGCAGGATACTTGGGGAGAAAAGATATTAACACTCTCACTCAGCTGTGAACTCTATAAACTACAGTACCAAGCTGACAGGCAAGATGTGCTCATTGGTACAATAGTAGCCTGATTATTATTTCAGTAACAAACCACTAACCCCTGTGCTTAAATTTGAGTCCTGCTGCACAAGAGAAAACCAACGTACAAAGAAAATAAACCATGTTAAGGTAAGGTTTGAGGTTCATGAACTATGTGCAGCAAAACTGACTTAGCATCAAACCGCCTTCTAATTTTTATGTTTATAGCTATTCACAAATGCAACTTTCAGTCTTAATCAGAGAGAATTCTGGTTGTGAATTCATAGATTCATGCCTGTTCAAAGCACCAAGAATAAGTATTAGTTGAGATGTTTAGTTCCAAACAGGGACATTTACATCATTCCCCTTCAAGCACCAGTGAACATCACAGAATAATAGAGCCGAAAGAACTAAGAGCCAGAACACAGGGAGCATGACCCTGTAACATAGGAATGGATCAGTCATTGGAATCATGATCTAAAACAAATGCATCTATCTTCATTGGGTCTGTACAATACTAGACCTCTCACAAGTCAGTCTTGGATCAGAGAGAGTGACTAGGGCCTACGCTTCTCTGCTGAAGTACTGGCTACTGATTGATTCAGGATAAGGGGGAATTATTGTCCTCATCATGGGACACACTAATGAACCCACCAAGGTTCAATGGATAGTGCAATTGGTGATGTTGGTCTTAATTAAACTCAGTTGCTCAAAACAAAATAAAATAAAATCAGACTTGAAAGTATGGAAGGGAGAAAGGAGGAGGAGATGATACAATGGGAGGAGATAAGACTCTATCATGTTAGCGATAATGGGAGGAAACAGAATGCATTATATACATGCATGGAATTGTGAAAGGTCAAAATGATTAAAAATTTCAAAAGTTTTACACAACCAGTGACATACTTGCCTATTATCATCATGTATGTTGTGCAATACTTCCTTAAATATGCGGTGCATTTGTGAAAAAAAATCTCATTACACAGGGATCATGATAAACACACAGTACATGGCTCTGTGACATAATCATGATACCAAAGCATTAGGGAGTACAACTTTTCCAGTTCCATTAAAATATTATTGTCCCACCATCATCTATGTGGTGTTTGTGTAATCTAAAACTTCCATTTATGGGACAAGAATACAGAGGAAATATTCCATTACTGTTTTGTGATATCCTTAAATATTAACACTCAGGTTGGATCTCACTGAAAACCAACACACACAAAAAAAATTATGACATAGAAACTTTTATGTTAGTAACCACTTATTTAAAGAAAATACAAAATGGTATGGTTTCACTTATTCAAGCTTCCCTCAGAACAGGTAACCTCAACTAGCATAAAAGCACCTGAGAGAAGAGATGCTGTCCAGAGACAAAGGCCATATATAGAAACCAAATATCAAACAGGGGTTATTGTTGGTCATATGTGAAAGTACTGAAGGAATAGAGAGTACCGTAGGAAAACTGAAGACAGTTCTTTTAGAGTTGCTTTCCTTTGTCTCTTATAAACACTCATTTTATAAAAACATATGGTTTTCCTTGAGTTCCATATACATACTGTTTCTCTGAACCACCATAAGATTAAGAAACATTTAAAGTTCACAGAAAGTATCATTTGCCATTTACCATGTAGTGTGTTCAGAAGATCAGGACACAAAAATGCTAAGAGAATAGTAAACAGGGAAGTATATCCAAAAGACGTGATTCAAAGAAGTAAGAGAAGATCTTGAGAAGACAGCAAAATCGATGAGCAAGTGCAGTTACCAGGCACAGACAGAATGTTCCTCAGAGTAAGCAAAACTTGCCATTCCCAGCACACAACTTGAGAGAAGCCACCAAGACAGCTGCATGAAGAAAGTAAAAAGCTAACACAGATGCCCATTAAATCATAGCAACAATTCTTTTACAAGATTTTTAAAATCTTAGAAGTATACAAACAATTTCAGTTTCCAGGCATACAAATTAAAATGGACTGACTGAAAGGTTGGCATCTTCTCAAACAAATACCAAGAAAAAAAAAGAAACAAAATTTGCAATCTTTTGAAAAAAAATTACAACTCTAGAAATAAACACTCAGAAAGTTCTTAATAAACTGAATATCTAGATGGCCTCATATGAAAAATTCTCTCAAATTGTTCAATACACTAATGAATATATAAAGAAAATAATACATATGCGTTTCACCTAAACAAGAAAAAACAGAAACTCAGTAAATAGCAAGCCAAGTGGAATAGAAAAACTTAAAAATCTGATCAAGTTATTGGGTGGTTCTTTATTTAATGTTATGTTCCAGGTTCATAAGTATCTCAAATAAGGCCCAAATGGTATTTCAAATACAACAGTAGCAATTAAAACCATAAATGAAAAATGTGAGCTTGGGGAGATAGTTCTGGATAAAGAACTTCCATAAGGACCAGAATTTGGATACTTAGAACTCATAAAACAGACAGGCAGGCACAGTGAGTACCTGTAAACCTAGTAATTGGAATGCAGACACGGGAGGCTTCTAAAGCGGACTAGATTGCAGGGAAAGTGAGAATTTTTGAGTTCCATGTTGATGGAGTAAAGCTAACTCAATAAATAAAATGGAAACTTTATTTATTTATTTATTTATTTATTTATTTATTTATTTCCGGGTGAGGATACATCTAATATCTCAGGCACCCACAATATACAACACATAATCACAATCACCTGTTTGCATGTGTATTAACATGAATAACCAAATGCATACACACCAGACATACACAAAAAATTTAAAACACAATAACAAGATGAAGATATTTGTGAAATACTTTAAAAGAGCAACATGCATGCCAAGTCACTCATGAACAATTACAATAGTCTCAGAAATGGAGATGATCTGCGCAAACTCTGCTTTCTTGGGCTGTAAAGAAGAGGTCTCATGAACTACAGGCAAAACAAAAGCAGACAGAATTTCCTATACTACTGTTTGGGGACAGGGAGTAAATGCCAACATTTATTCTACTTTCAGTATATTCAGTAAAATGCAGTTTGACATAGGAAAACTCTTGGAAACAAGAAGGAAATAGCTAAATAGCTAAATAAGAAGCTGATGTTTTAGAATGATAAAGGAAACAGGGAAAATCATCACACTTGAAAATAAAAAGGAGGTTCAGGAAATATATGCACAAACACACAGAAATCAAGGTGCCCTTGTAAATGTTTCCACATTTGTACGTGATTGACAGGGACCATGTGCTGTATTTGTAAACAGCAACATTAATATCATGAAGAAAACCATTTTCAAAATTAGTGCTTTACAACAAGATTACTATAAATACACCCGTGTTTGGATTGAAATAGCTTGATTTTGCAGACGTGACATTAATTATGAAATTGTAAGACATGAGTTTAATTTACCATCTCTGTGACTTGTGTAACTGAATGGTTGGATCACGGCCATGGGTAACCACTCTCTAGATGTTTGCTTAAGAAAACAAAAAGTGTTAAAAAAAAAAAGTGTAGTGTTTAAAAAAGTGGGATTAAACAATGCCTTTCCCATGTTCTCTTGTTAGGATGTTTTATATGTTGACAATAAGAAAAGAGATTAGGTCGTAACTAATGTCACTTAAACTCCAGTTGTAAATTCACAATATGAGAGAAATTAGGAAGACTGAAGTGCTTGGACCAGTCATTTTCAGACTGGATTACTTCTTCGAAGCTACTTTGCTAAGAGTTGAATGGCATCTCTCTAACAACAGTCCAGCTCCTGGGTTCCCAGAGTATGAATATCTACTACAGAGTAAGAATTTCATGATAATTTAGAGGAGCACAGTTCAATAAGTTTCTTTATTGTAGAGCTCACAGATATTTGTAATACCTAAGTAGAAGTCTGACCTTTAAAATGGCTACAATTTGACCAGAGGATCCTTGCACTGTTTGGGTACCTTGTGGCATCATTGGTGAGAAACACTACTTATCTTGCCCACAGTTTCAGGAAAGAACTTCAGGCAGATAGTGTTAGAAGTCTGTATAGCATAATTTTAATGATATAAAAAATCAAGTCTATAGTATAGATACTCTTATGAACCATTACTATTGGCTTCAAAGTTAATGAAACATATCATTTACCTGAATCCTTGTGCCTGGGATTTACACATTTCTCCTGCCCAGTGAAATGAGATATGAACCAAATTCTCCTGCTCCTCCAAAGCATCCAGAATGGAAGACGAGTGAGAGGCAGATCCAGTGTCACACATTGTAGACAGTTATTCACAGAGTTAAACGCTAGAGCTTAGGGACAATCTTTATGAACAATATCCATTATATTGTTAAAAATTGCTAAGAGAAAACAAAATTCCTAATAAAAACCAACATGCTGTCCATACACAGTCATTTAGTAACTTCTGAGAAGTTAAATTTGAAAGTATAGAACAAAACAATTTTACTAAATGATTTTTTACTGTGAATATACTATCAAATTATGAATTAATATTTTCTTCACATACCAATAATGATGTGAATTACTGATTACTGAATTTATACATTGAACTCTGGAGCTGAAGAATTACACAGTTTAAGACATTAATGGCTACTACCTATATTTTCATTAAGAAAAACTAACAAAGGAATACAGGTTAAAGTTTCTCCTAGGAAGACCAGATTGTGACACCTTCCTCTCTCAAGTACCCTTAAAACTACTTAGTTATCCACAAAGAGAGAGACACAATCAAACTTTCACAACTATTTATTCTAATAATCCCCCCAAAAAACCTCCATACAGACTCTTTTCAACAAATCTTATGAGAGGTGGTTCATTGTCAATATATGGATTTGCATTTTACTAGTATTAAATACTAGGCTTGTTCTCTATAAATATGTATAATGATTTGTTTGCTTGTTTGTTTGTTTGTTGGAAAAACACAATCATCTTTACCAACATAATTTAAGCAATTTCTACTAACATATTGATTGTAAAATAAATGATACAAGAATGCTCTTTGTACCTGTTATTAATGTCGCTGCTTTAATCCTTTGCAGAGAACTTCATCTGAAGATTTTTAACAAAAAATAGAGGAAAAATATCATTCTTCACATATCTCTATAATGAACATTATTTGAAAATTATATTGCTTTTAATGAGTATCTCTTACTTAAATCTTCATGCTGCATCTGTCATATGGTTCATTGGAAAAGCAGTGAAAGAGATATTAAAGTCATAAAACAAATGTGGAAAATTATGGTCTGAAATTTCAAAGAATATAACAGTTTCTTCAGAAGGATAAGCAATCTAAAGAATCGATGACACCAGTTTTCTCACAGAATGCAATACAGATGACTTCATAAATGAAGCATAAAAAATATTCCCTTAGAGAAAATAGACCTAAATATCTTTTAGATTCATCTTCAAATTTTCTACATTTAATATAAGTGTAAACAGCCTCAGGATATATTCCGTGTCTTCATCATTGCTTAAAAGCATAAGGATAAGAGCCAAATAAATCTTAGAAATATTCAATTTAAAAAGAAGCTCAGAAATAAGTCAGATCCACTGGTTTACAGATTAGAAGACCAAACTAAGTCAGGGCACTGGTAAGCACATTTAGGAAGAAAATCGTCTCATCATCCTATGACATGTGTCAATCATGTCCTAGTACACAACTTGGATCCTCAATATCTTTCTCCAGCATCAGTTTCAAAAGCATCCTCCACAGTTTCCCCTGTGAGGGAAAAGTGTGGCCTTGACCAATTATTCTCCTCCTACAGCACACATCATCTGTCTGATTCTCCTCACATGAAAACACTTGGAGAAAGTTTTCTTCTCTTTCTCACATTCTAGGTGTATCTTTACCCATTACATTCAACACTAAGTCAGTATCTATTCAGAATAATTTTTCTTTAGATCACAAATAACCTGTTTCCAAAGAAAAATCATACCCCTTCCATTTCCCAAGAGTAATGCTGCAATTGGCATGGCTTATTTTATTAAAAAGTTTAGTCTATAAGCTTGTAGGACCTCAGTTGATTCTTGGATGATCCCTGTCTTACCATCATTGCTTGCTATTTCTTCCTTTTCTGTCCAGTTTCTAAAGGTTGATATACCAGACATAATACATGGAATAAAGAACTACATTTTCTCCTCAGATGATCCCATTTGATCTCTATATGTAGGTAACTATCACACTTCAACTTTTCTCATACATTGGCAAATAGACAGAATAATGGCCATACTGCTACTAGCATAAAGGACCCTGAATATCCCAGAGATTTGAGTAAACAGACTTTCCAAATGATGCTACAAGGCATGCAATGGAGTAAAACTTCAATAAATAGTACATCCATACACCCAAGAGTTAAACTAGACTCCGTCTCTTCAAGATACAAAAATTAGCTCTAAGAGAATTAAATCTTTAAAGACCTAAAATATTGTAATCCATCAGAAATCATAATCATATGCTTTTGGGAAACTGGAATAGTCAGGATCTACCATAACACAGAAAACAAAATTCATCAAAATTGTCTTCAGCTCCCTTACTCCAGTATATTTAGAAGGTTCATTTGCTATATTCTACTTTTACAACATATATTAAACACAATTTAATAATATGTCTCCAACATATTCACAGAGATGTCACGTAATGCCATCTCACTTGCATCTACGTGATTCTAGGAACCATCTGCTGGATCTCCAGTCTTCAACTCTTTCCTTTAATCCATTCTTTCTGTGTTTATATAAAAAGCATGTTTGTTAAATTTTTTTGAGATTATGATACAATTGCATGATTTCTCCTTCTCTTTCCTCCCTTTAAAACCCCCTATAAACCTCTTCCCTTGTTCTCGTGTATGTGTGTGTAAATATGTATTCCAAAATATATAAATCCTGCTTGTATGCACATATTTTCAGTGTTGACTATGTGGTACTGAATGACTGATTTTTGTGCTTTTCCCCGGTGAAGACGTGTTTCCTGCTCTCAGTATTCCTTCCTTGTCTGTGGTTCTTTAATGAGGATTAAAATCTCCTCCTGAGCGTTTTCCTTTCACAACTAGCATGGTTATTGGTATTAGCCTTTTTAAGCTACCAAGTTTGTAAAACTTCTCTGAGACTCCTAGGGAACACAGTCTCACAAGAAATTTACTTTTTCCAAGGGCTCTTATAATTTCCCTGTCTTCCCTTCTGCAATGATCCCTGAGCCTTAGATGAAGAAATTGTCCTTTCCAAACCCACCACTGTTTAAAATGGAATCTGTGTTCCTTAACACAAGCTACGTTTCTCCTTCCTCTGGCCCTTCTGTGGTTTCTTTCCTCCACAATGCCTCTCGGACCGTGGGTTCTAGTCATGCTGGAATCCTTTCACCTAGTCAGCCACATCACTTTGATGTCTCAAGATGTTGCTGTATGTCTTTTAAACGCCATAAAGCACTTTTCCCTCAATTTCTCATAGCCTTCCCTTAGATTGTAGGTTAATGTTTAATAATCTGCTCAAAGCACTATCTCTTTTGTTGGTGTTCTTCTCTTAGTACCTCATTTGTGGCCTTCACATCTTCTTGGGTTACTTATTGACTTTGTATTACCATATTTTTCCTAACTTATTCCCCTATTGCTTTAATAGTATTTCAAGCAACCAAGTACTATATAGATCTGCTTGCCCCTATAAATATTAAACACATTTATCAAAACAGACAAGACACTGAACATTGTACATAAAACACTAACTAGTTATGTTATATCACTGTAACTAGGAAATCCATAGCATAACAAATATTATTGCAATTTCCAGTTTCTTAAACTATAGTTACAACTCTGTACAGGGTCTCAAAACAATGTATGGATTAAGAAAAAAATTATCAACAAGTAGAAAGCTTCTAACATGAGATGACCCAAGCCTACTTAAAAATCAAAAAATGAAAACCAGGGTGTTCTGGGAGCTCTCAACTCTATTGCACTATTCAACTTCATTTTGTTCTTCGTTCTGAATACACACATGCACACTATATTCTGCGGGCTGTCATACCAAGCAATGTCAACACACAGTGGCTGTATAACCTCAGCTCAGATATGTGCAGATAGTTGTCTGCTATGAATTGCAGTGTTTTGACTGTATGAACAAAACTTTCTGTTCAATAGAAACATACTTGTTTAATTATGGAAAAGAAACATAATTACCATGAGGAATAATGATCAACCATCATTCCTCAGCATGTTAGACTCAAATTAGTATACCTGTGGGACTGAATTGTGTTAATGTATTAGTTTAAAGATTGCTGCTGGAACTGCTGACCTGATTTTTTATTTTAAAAAATAATTAGATGCCTTTATTTTGGGATTAGAGTAGATTTTCACTAGTTGTGAGATAATTATGAAATATTTCTGCCATTTTCACTAACTTCATGTAAAGAAAAATTCTAAGCATTGATGAATATTGAATTAAAATTACATTCAATATATAGAAATCTTTGAGTATGTTCTCTGTCCTGTGATATCTAGTAAATTTTAATTTCTTATGTAAAAACACATAACAGTAAACATTTCAGTATATAAATTTTATTTCATCTTCAGGAAATCATACTTATATCAAATATTGTTTTGAGATTGATTTCTTTTAATTAATTATTATTAATTTTTATAAATCAATTTTAGATCTTATATATCCAAGATGATATAACAAATTTTCAGGTTAAAAGAGTCACAATTAGTCACAATTGAAGAACTGTAAGGATGTTCTGAGTCTTTACCCAAGCTGAGCTTAGATAGTGCACTAAGATTCTATGTCTCATGCTGAATTTAATGAAGCAGAATTAGGCAGCACTTCCGTATTGGCCCGAGAGGGGAAATAGATAGAAATTAACAATAACAGGGGTTATCATCAACCCAAAGGATCTTTTATTTCCCTAATAAAATAACAGGAATTTAAAAAAAAAACATCAAAGTTGAGCATACTTGATAGCTAAGTCCTGGTTTCTTCTCATCTTCTCCCCTCACAGAGGGAGGGAAAGATGGCATTAGCATAGTGTTTGAAGCCTTAATGATCTGGGCTCCTATCTTAGCTCTGTCACTAAATTTCCTTTCTGATATAGGAGTGTAGGCACCTCACAGCACTGTTTGCATAAGAACATATAAATGAAGAAGCTGCAATTAAAGCATTTATTAAAGCACATAAGAGACAGTACACCGTCATCCCTGGATGTGATTGACACACTGAGATGAGATTTGTAGTTTTTCTAGCTTATTAGATTTAAATGATATGAAATAAATTGTGTAACATATAAAATTATTTTTCAAAACAAATTTAAAACACTATTCTTAAACCTCGTTATTATACATGCTTTTGCTTCAGACGTTCAGTCATAACAAGAAAGAATGAGAGTAAGTACATTTATCTCTGAGCAAAAGATGTACATGAACTTTTACTTAGCTAGATTAAACAATATCACCATTTTCACTATCACAATACATCCATGTGATGCTATCAAATTATTTAGATATCAAGGTTTGAGATACTGTTAACAAGCGACTTAAAAAACCCCATTATATGTAACTTCTGACAATTTTCTAAGCTCAAGTGTAATTGATGCAAAAATTTTGGAATGCCACTGCTTATTGGCCCTCAATGCTACTAATCAATTCCCAACTTTATTTACTCCAATGTTATGTTACACATCCCCCAACACTTCTTTTGATACTTGATCTGCTAATGTCAGCTGCAAGTCCAACATTCTTCAATGTTATTTTACTCAAAGTTTTTCATATGATCTACACTGTATCACAGGAGTGCAGACTGCTTCTCAAAGTTAGGACAAAGCTACAAGTATAAGGGTAAATGTACTAGTTACACTTAGTATGAACACAAATCCAAACACCACAGTGCATCCAAGAAACATACGTAAATATATAGCCACCAAAAGATAAAACTCAAATTGAAGAAGTTACAGAATATGACAGTGGAGGAACAAAATAGCGTTCATTCTTCATTAACATATATCAAAAGTAATGATTTTTCAATAAATATAGGTGCCACTTTTTCCTTTATTACACAATTAGTCTCAGATAATGGTGTAGTAAGAATTCCTCATTAAAAGATGTGCAATAAATGACACATTATACAAATGACTATATATCTCTTTCTTCCTTAGATATAATTGGAAATTATTAAAAATAAATAAGATTTGTGTCTAAGTAGACATTTCTATATAAAGTTTTACATTTTCACTTGCAAAAACACTATTGCAGATATTGTTGGCATTCCTTCTAGGTTCTGCCCAACAGTTACCTGGCAACACCCAAGTAGGCCTGGCTTGCTTTAAAAGGAACTGTTTGAACCTTCCTTGCTCTCTCTGACCTCTCAGTCTCCCTCTCTTCCTACACCCCCTCTATCTCTCTCCCTCTCTCTCTCTTTTCTATGATCTCTTTCTCCTTCTCTCCTCTTCCCCTCCTCCCTCTCCAAATGACACTGGCTAGCCTAGCCTCCTCTTTTTCTCTTTCTTTCTCTTTCTCTTTCTTTTCTTATTAATTATTCCACACATTTACATCTTAAATAATATCCCACTTTCTGGTAACCACTCTACAAGCCCCCATTCCACATCTGACCATGCCTTTCTCTCTCTCTCTCTCTCTCTCTCTCTCTCTCTCTCTCTCTCTCTCTCTCTCTCTCTCCTCTTTCTATCTCTGCCTCTACATCCTCAACTCCCCTTTTTATGCCCCCAAATAAAATCTGTTCTATACTAGACCCATCTTATGGCTGGTACCTCTGGGGGCTGGGACAACAAATGCCTCAGCATAGGCCTGCTGAGGAACTCCCTCCCTCCCTCCCACCACACCATACCATGCCCTATAAAACATACTCTTGACTTAAAAAAAAAAAAACAGATATATTTCTTCATCTTCACTGTCTTCTTCACTGGGATCGTATGTTTGATTTAAATATGTTTAAAATATCATTTTATGCCTGGCAGTGGTGGTGCACACCTTTAATCCCAGTCCTTGGTAGGCAGAGGCAGGTAGATTTCTGAGTTCAAGGCCAGCCTGGTCTACAGAGTGAGTTCCGGGACAGCCAGAAACTCTGTCTCAAAAAAATATATATATCGTTTCATACTTTTAAAAAATTTTATTTTTTTCAGTTGCTTCTGATAAGACTATTTCTGGATAGTCTATTTTTCTAATAGTTTCAAATTTTATATTTTAAATACATTTAGTTGAAATTAAATATATACCTTTTGTATTTAAATTCATTCTTTCTACATAATTACAAACCAATCACCTTTAAGAGTAATTTATATTATATTTACTAAGATGTAGCAGTTCTTCAAAACTCAATAATGGTTTTTCTTGGAAAAAATTAACAGCACACAATTGAATAAAAAATCTTGACATGCTTATTCACTATAGAAAAATAATTCCTCACTTTGTCTTGGAAGTAGTAACCATTAATCATGTTATTATAACAGAGAGCTGCACCTTTTTTTTCTAACAATGGCTCTCATAGATCAGAAAAAAAAATCATTAAAGAATTGAAGTGTGAAAGACAGAGTAACCCATTTCTACCCAGTGGTATGATGGCTGTCCCCTCTCCACAAATAGACTCTTCTATCCTATGAAAGGCAACTATTGCTGTATGTTTTCCTTTTGCAAGATATATACCAATCTTTGTAGAGGTCTATGCAAATATTATTGTACAATGCTGTTACTTACTATGTATTATCCTGACCCAATTTTTCTTTCTTTTCTAGTTTTAGATGAGGTTTTTTTTTGTGCAAAAGTGGTTTCATACTTCACTCTTGCAAGATAAAGAGAATGTTGTAAGAAAAATTCCTGTTCTGTGATCTAATCTAGCATACGGGAGGTACTAACAATGTAGTCATTCCATATTCAAAGCTCCTGTCTTAAACAGGGGACTTTCTGCCACTTCATCTCTTCTCTATGACCTCACTGCACACATCCCAGTTCTGAGGTGTTGCAGAGTTACAGTTCCTTCCAATTGGATTATGATTGTCTAACAATTGTAGGAATGTGTTGTTAAAAGTACCATAATTAGTAACTCTAGACTTTAGTAGTTGCAACTTGGAAATAAAGAGCACTATTGGGAGATCTTAAGAGTTACAATATACAAACAATGGTACCCATAGATTCCTCTGAAGATGAGGGTACATTGTTTATCATTACTGTGTGACTCAGGTTATTCAAGACAGCCAACAAAGTAACAAAGCCGACCCTCCCAGGGCAAAAGAGTAAGCACACAGCTTTTCACAGTTTGGATATTTCTGGGTAGTATTAATTCGGTCTTGTCTTTTTAATTACCTTAAAATTGAGAAACCTCATGGATTTAAAAGGAATTTTCATGAAATTAACATAGGAACACTAGGAATAGTGGTGGTATAAGCAAGCATCCAGTGAATGTCAACATCACTATTTATTTTTTAATCATTTCATCTCTCCCTAAGTCTGTGTACACATAAATCTTTAAAAATATTTCTCTAATACTTTTTGGAATTGTTAAGATACATTTGCTGATTTCTCAGTTGTTTATGAAGAAAAGACATTTGGAAGTTTGCGTTTTGTATTTCTTATTTTTGCCTCTTGTTGTTTGTTTGACTTTTTCTTTTACTGGGTGGGTGAGAAAGATTCATTCTGTAGTTCTAGCTAACCTGAAACTCCCTATGTGGATCAGACTGGCCTCAAACTCATAGAAAACAATGTGTATCTGATCCCTGAGTGATGGGATTCAAGGCACCCAGTACCACACCAGGCTATGATACTTGTTTTCCAATGCTCCCTCCAGAAGGTAGTTGAAGCTCTTGTGTTTGATCATTCGCTCATCTGAGCTTATTTATTTATGTGTGTATTTAGCATGAACTCAAGTTAAAACAGTAGCAGCTGAAGAGCAAGTCTGTTGAGATGAATATACAAACATCCATGCATCCATGTTTGTATGCGTGTACATACCAAGTGAACAGGAGGAGACTGAGAGTCCTTTACACAATAATCTCAGGGTGTCTTGAGCTTTGACTTTTTGCAAACTCATATAAATATATAATCCTTATGTCTATGAAACAATTTAGTTAAAATGTTGATTGAGTCTCCGTGTTGAACAAGAATTCTTCAAATATGCAATGAACTTAAGCTATTTTATAATGTTATTTTTGTAGTGTTGAAAAGTGAATAGAACTTTCTGAAACTAGAAATAGAGGTAGCAAGTGAACTATGGCTATCTTGCTTAGAGTTTCTATTGCTGTAGTAAAACAGCATGACTGACAGAAATTTAGCATTTATTTCATCGTATACTTCCACATCACAGTTTATGATAGAAGAAGTCAGGGCAAGAATCCAAGTAGAGCAGGACCCAGGAGACATAGGCTATGAAAAAGTGTAACTTACTAGTTTCTTCCTCCTGCCTTACTCAGTCCAGTTTCTTAGCAGCCAGAGACACCAGCGAGTAACAGGATCACACACAGTGAGCTAGGCACTCATGTATTGGTCATCAATCAAAAAAAAAAAATTGTTTCAGTCTAATCTACCAGGGATATTTCTTCAGCTGAAGTTCCCTCTGCTAAAATAACAAGAGCTTGTGGTGTTAAACTCATCATAGAATTGCACAGGAAGCAAGTTGCTTTATAGAAGTTACAAGGTGTCAAACAGAAGTGATGAAACGAGAGCAGAAGAATTCCTAGGTATCGGTGGAGACTGCGGATGAAAGCAGATGTTAAAGAGAACTGGAATAAAGGAGTTAAATCAGATTCCACAATTCTCCTATTGCTGCTACAGTGTTCCGCTTAGGGGCATAAACCAATAGAAACTCATTGTCTCATAGGTTCAGTGAATACAAATCCAAACTCAGCCTGAGAAATAAAGTCAGGCCATCCACAGGACTGGTTTCTTCACTGGGCTCTGTGGTGTAGGTCTCTCTCCATGATTCACACACAGGATTTCACTAATCAACATGTGTATTCCTTGGCTTTCAGCCTCTTCCCTTTCAATAGGAGCAAGATGTTCTGCCTTACTACTGTGCAGCAAGCTTCTCTAATGTAAGATCTTCAGATCTCTTCTAAAATTCTTCTGGGACTCCATCAGGACCATCTGCTTATCCAGGGAAATATGCCTTTTCAAGTTTCTTAAACTAATCAGATTTTTTTTAATATAAATATTAGATAAATACTAGAAATTTCTATAGGCTAGGGTAGGGTCATATTTTCTGGCTATTATGTAGTTTGCCACAGCAATACACGGGAACCAAGTCCCAGAAGAAAGATGCCAATCACAATTGAATTGCACAGTCTATCAGTGCATATGATACACGCCCCTCCCCCCCCCCCACGCCACAGTTGATGAGGTAAAATACTATGCATCAGACTCCGAGACCTTTGGTGGAGGCATTGTGACTTCATCAAAGCAGAAGCACAGAGTGTTGGGCTTGAAACATAATAGGTGTCAATTGTATATTTTATAAGAAATGATATGTAGAGTGAATAAATCAGTATTAATTTTTACAAAAACTAATGCTAAGATCTAGATGTCATATTACATATCTTTTGAAGTCTGACAATTAAAAATCAAAAAAAAAATCTTAACATGAGTTTTCACATATTAGTAACTGAATTCCTTCAGAGAGAGGCAGTCTTCAAGGAAGAGAAAGGTGGTCTGAACACAAAGATGACAACCATGCCACTGTTTAAGGACAGGAACCTCTGCTATAGAATTCAGATATTCTAAGGAAACTGATTGCAACCACTGAGCTTTATATCCTGGGGTTCCTGGCCCCATTTTTGGCTCAGTTACTATGACCACAAGTTCTGCCCATTTGTTTCCAGACAGAGGCTCTGGGTTGAAGTGTCATTGAATTCACAGACAATTTAACACTTCCCCCTGCTGAGGTCCATCTGCAGGCAAAGGCTAGACAGACACAAGCTATTAGCATCTCCACCTACCAGAGCAATAATCCACACAGTCCTCCTGATCTACAGCCCGAGGATCAGAAAAGCATGCATTTAACACGATATGCATGGTATGTACTCACTTATAAATAGATATGAGCCATAAAGTACAGGATATTCATGCTAAAATTTACAGACGCCAAAAAAGTTAAGTAACAAGAAGGGCCAAGGAGAGCTTCATTCTCACTCAGCAGGGGAAATAAAATAGACATCAGAAGTTGATGGAGAGAGGAAAATGGAGGTCATGGGAAAGGTGGGTATTCAGTGTGGGGAGGGAGCTCTGGAGGGGCTATGAGAATGATGAGAAATCAGTGGGGGTCATCTCTGGGGCAAGCTGGAGACTAGGGAGAGGGGAGGCTCTTGGGAGGCTATGAGGTGACCCAAGATGATTCTTCTAGTACTGGGGAATATGGAGCCTGATGTGGCCACCTCCTGTAGCAAGGTAGGACTTCCAGTGGAAGGAGAGGCACACCAACACACCTACAAAACTTTCAACCCAAAATACCCCAAGCCTACAAGATACACAGGAATAAAGATGGAGCAGAGTTTGGATAACCAACCAATGGCTGCCTCAACTTGAGACCTGCCACATAAGAGAGAATCACCTTCTGACAGCAGTAATGATACTCTATGATTGCAGACAGACTAGTGTAACTTTTCTCTGAGAGACTTTATCCAGCAGCTGATGGAAACAAATGAAGAAACCCTCAGCCAGATATTGGAAAGAGCTCTGGGAGTCTATTAGAAGAGTGGGTGAAAGATTAAGGGAGCAAAAGGGGTCAAAGATACCATAAAAAGACCTACAGAGACAACTAATCTGGAGCCATAGGAACTCACAGAAACTGAACCACCAACCAAAAAGTATGCATTGGCTGGACCTAGGCTCCCTACAATATGTAGCAGATGTGCAATTTAGGCTTCATGGGGGTCCTCTAACAACTGAAGCAGAGACTGTCTCTGTTGCCTGCTTCTGTATCTCTAGCTAGGCTGTCTTGTCTGGCCTTAGTGGGAGAGGATACACTTAAACCTGCTATTATTTGATGTGCCATGGTGGGTTGGTACCCATTCTGGGTGAGCACCTCTTCTCTGGGAAGAAGGAGGGATAGAATGGGAGTACAGAATGTGGGAGTGGGACTGGGAGGAAAGGAGAAAGGAAGCTACAATCAGGATGTAAAATGAATAAATAAAAATAAATAAGAAAATCACAAAATTTTCAGCACTCTCACAGGCAGCAGCATGGGAAAGAAAGACTCTGGCTAAGGTTTCTCCTCAAGTCAATGTTTTCTATGCTACACCCTTGTTTGAAACCTAATTACTAATTGAAGAGTACTTTAGAAGGAATTAAATTCTTCCTGATTTCATGTGTTTTGGCTCTAGAACTTAAAGTGGAGAACTCTTAAACCAGCTGATATGTAGCGCCTGTGGAGGCTGAGAGACTGTTAGACAAATCTTAGGCTGCCTTAAGGAAGTGTTGCTACAAAGAAGAAAGACAATATGTGGATGTCTCAGGTGAAAATGGGGAAAATTCTATTGGACACTGGCATTCCTTATGAAAAGTGACGAACCACACACTTAACTCTTGTCTAGTGTGGAAAGTAAGCATGTTAAGTGAGATAGTTGTTTAGTCCACTGAGGGAGTTGCTAAGCAAAGTAATTATATGTATACTCCTGTTTTTCCTTGTAGCATACAGTAGTGAAAGAAGAGGGAGACAAAGAGAAAGAATTTAGCAAAGAGAATCTACAATCTACTCATATCAGGTAGACTGGGGTGGGGAAGAGAAGAGACACACAGATGACAGAGAAAGAGAGAGAGAGAGAGAGAGAGAGAGAGAGAGAGAGAGAGAGAGAGAAAGAGAGGCAGACACACACAAAGACACACAGACACACAGAGACACAATGACAGAGACACACAGAGAGATTATGAGAATGTAATTGAGTGAAAAGTGAATTCCTGCCCTACAGAGAACTCCAAGGTTGGGGCTAGAGAGCAACTCCATAAACAGACTGAGTGTGATACATGATGTAATCAGACTGTGAGCAGCAGGCAGGACTAAAGAAAGGCTTACTCCAGCAGAAATGCTGTCCTCATGGACTAAAATGGGAACATATACAAGACAAAAATGAAGAAAGGCTATAGGCATACTGGACATTTATATGGTAAGGCACTAAGTTCAACAAATACATTATCCTTGAAGGAGAGGCAAGGATGATCATCTATGTTATTCTGAGACTGAAATGATTGGACTCTCACCAGACACCTAGCTTGTGGAGATCTGTCCCTTCTATGATTTTGGTCCAGACTGGCTCTTATCAGGACTGACAACTCAAAACACCAGAGGTCCTGCCATAGTCAAAACACAGGTGCTCCAGTAGTATCAGTGTAGGAGCACCATTGTTATGTGCCATATGACCTAACATTGAGCCAAACTATATAATATTTGATGTTCAAAACTGATTGTAATTTGCTCTAACAACTTTTCCACTTGCTAGTCATTCATGGCGCCCATAACTCTTAATCTTCCTCTATCTAAATGATAATATCTACTCTATGACTGCCTCACCATTGTATTTTGAAAATATTTAACGTGCATAATTTCACAATTTCATTCTTGAAGAATTCTTACTAAAAATGAATCATACCTCCAGTCTTATCTACCTACCTTGTTAGGATGAGATCTAGATGAAATTTAAGACTTGTAAGTGATAAAAAATTGGGATTATGATATGACTAGTTGGTGGGAAGGTTGTATGATGAAACTAGAAATTGTATTATTTTATATTTAGTGTGTGTGTGTGTGTGTGTGTGTGTGTGTGTGTGTGTAAAGCCCAGGTTAAAGTTTCTTTCTATCTACCATTATATCTTGATGGAAGCTATTATTTCAATTCAAAACTGCCTAGATTTGCCCTTTTCAAATATGAAAACCAACAATGATCTAAACATAAGGGAAATTAAGTGGAATAAATTACAGTCTAAAAGTCTATTAGACATATTTTAACTTCTTTATTCTTATAATTCTATTCACTTGAAACAGGTCATTCATAACATTTTGGGAAAATATAGTTGTGTCTTTGTTGTGAAATTCTGTCCTCTATGTACAAGAGTCATTTTTATTACAACTAGCAGCTACTGAGTACTAAAATGAAACATGATAGCATCCTTTCATAAAGGAAAGAGGAGGTGGTTCTAGGATTCAAACCACTGTATCTTCCTGATTATCTACTGCCCCTCCCTGAAAATTTCATGCAATTCTGTTCCAATTGTACACTGTCTCAAGATTGATGAAGTATAAAGCAGTATACAGAGGTCAATTTTAACTGAAGGGGTCATTGCCCAGCTATGGGGAAGTCATTACCAGACTGGAATAAGAAAACTCATTGATGAAGCTATTTCAGGTCAACTATTTTCTTAGCTTCTTTTCCTGATGCTGTGACAAAACACTCATAAAAGCAACTCACAAAGAAGAGTTCATTTTAGTTAACATTTCAAAGTATAGTCCACCATGGGGAGACATCAATAAAGCAGGGGCTTCATGGAGCTGTTCACATGATATCCACAGTTAGGAAGCAAGAAGGGATAAATTCACAGGGCCAACTACTTTTATTTCTTCACTTATATTCTGTAAGACCCTGTAGCGGCATATTTCCCCTGCAAGTTGGAAGAAGCCAAGGTGGGAGGAGTAAGGAAAAGAAGAGGTGGAGTAAGGAAAGGAGAGGAGAAGGAAGAGGAGGAGCTAGGGGAAAAGGAAGAGTGAGGGGAAAATGGTGGCAGATATATGCATGTCTCTAGCAGTCTAAGGTAGTTTTAATATATGTTGAGTATTGGGTTATACCTCTAATTGTGTGGACATATTGTTATTGAACATAACCAAACATATAAAAGCTACTGGATAATCTTTAAACATTAGAATCTCATTTCTATCTAGTACTGCATGGATGGTGGGATGGTCTGGGCTCAGCCCAACATTGTGGAGACAGCGTGGAAGATAGGCAGAGCCATCTCCCACATTGGCAACTCGTGAGTGGCAGGGCCAGTGCTTCTGGCCCACCTGAGTTTGCAGCCTGAGCTGAGCAGCAGCAAGAACACACCACTGCTGCTCATGACCTCCAGCCTAGCCTAGTCGGAAACATGGCGACTCTGTAACACAAGACAGATTGGGTGCTGCAGCATTAAATATCTCCTTCAACAAGACTCCAGATAGGATCGTAGAAAGGGTCTATCTTTCCAACTCAAAGGAATCAATATAACTCATCACTGATATGTCTGATGCCCAATTCCACTGGTGATTCTGGATTCTGTCACATTGACAATTAACAGGAACCATCACACCTGGGCTTCTGTAAGTAACAACTAACCTTTGTGCCTATAAGTACAACCACTCAGATCACCAGGTCAGAAAACTGGATTTTGGTGGTAAAGTTACTTTGGTCTGTCACTGGTACTGTATGAAGAGTAAGGAGATACTTGTTCACAATTCTCCAAGAAAACATTCACAGCAGCCTCCCAAAGTGGTCACATTAGATGTGGTCAAGTCTTTAAGATTTCCTTTTTGCTATTAAGATGTCTTTAAAATGGAAAAAAAGAGTCAGCAGTACTGAGAATAAAAGAAAGTATATGCAAGAAACCTGGGAAACATTTGAAACACAATTATCTGGAGCTCCTAACCTCAGCCAAGGAATATATTTATATAAAAAGCAATTGAACATTATGAAGTATATGATATGGAAACTTCATAAAAGTAAGATCAATTTGTAAACACCTTGAAGACAGAAAAGCATAACTTTTACCTTCCTGTTAGTATTCCTTCTTAACAAGGAGTATACTAGATGTATTGCTATGGATTTAAAGATAAAACAGGACTAGAGATAAACACTGAACCTGAGCACTGTGTTTAGTAATGGGAGGTACTATGCCCAGTCTAGAAATGAAGATCAATCTGGCATGGCTCACGGTGGGCTGCTAGGAGTAACAGTATGCATCACAAAAATGATGACTTATTGGGGAGCAATTTCCATACATGAAATCAATTGGAGGTGAACTGAAATAGGCAAGATGCCCCAAAATTTAATCTACACATTTTTGTTTTACATTCAAACTATTTAATCACTATGTAGAAAACATCTTTCTTTCTTTGATATTATCCAGCCTGTTTTAATTTTACAATATATCTGTAGAGAATAAACTTGGAATTTGACTTTATTTTTCTCCACTTAGAGATGAGAGCTCAGAATCTAAGATCAGCAATCGATAAATGAGACCCCATGAAACTGAGAAGCTTTTGTAAGTCAAAGACACCACCAATAGAAAAGATGACACTTCATAGTTCATGAAAAGATTTTTACTGACTATGCAAATGATAGAGGACTAATATAAAAATTATACAAGGAATTCAAGAAACTAGATATAATTAAAAATGAGTTACAAATATAAAGATAATTCTCAACAGAATGAACTCCAATTCCTGTGAAACAAATAAATGTTCAACATCCTTAGCCATCATAAAAATGCAAAAAAAAAAAAACTACACTGAGATTTCATCATACACCTCTTAAGATCAACAAAACAAATGACACCTCATGCTAGCGAGGAAGTGTAGTGAGAGGCACAAGCATTCATTGCTTCTGGAAGTGCAAACTAAAGTAGCCACTCTGGAGCTCAGTGTACCTGTTCGAGTCCTTTATGGTTTTCATAACCACCATAAAAATGAACCCGGTGAACTATATTGTGTGTGCTTAAGGAAGAAATCTTAGTCTCATAGTTAAATTGCCTTCAAACTCTAAACAGAAGTCATGAACAAGCGTGTAAAGTATCTCAGAGAAATAACTCTTTAAAGTTTTAGGATGGACAGGCAAAAGTATGACCCTTCCTCTTTAACAATAAAGCCACAAAATGTTTTATGTGTGTTTGTTTGTTTGTTTGCTTGCTTGCATGCTTGCTTGCTTGCTTGCTTGCTTGTTTTTAGGCTAGTTCATGGCAACAAATGTTTAATAGAGACTGAGTTTACAACATGAGAGTGAAAGTTTAGAAGTCAAGTTGCAAATTAGCTTCTCACCAGTGTGCAATTGCAGAATTGAAAATAATTGCTAATGTTGAGGCTAAGAAAACACAACTCTGTTCTCTAAATCTAGCTAAATTTCTTCTTAGCCTTTTTGGACGAAACCTGAAAAACTTACAAAGACCTTATTCCTCTAGCAACTACTCAATACTTCACTACTGTTAACACTGATTATATCAAAAGGGTAATTACTAAGAGAGAAAGTAACAAATAACATATCTATGACTTGGAGTTGCAGTAATAGCCAGTAACGCACAGCTTAAACTTAATACAGTATATGGGGCTGGAGAGATGGCTCACTGGTTAAGAGCAGTGACTGCTCTTCCAGAGGTCCTGAGTTCAATTCCCAGCAACCACATGATGGATCACAACCATCTGTAATGGGAGCTCATGCCCTCTTCTGGTGTGTCTGAAGACAGCTACAATGTACTCATATAAATAAATAAATCTTTTTAAAAAATACAGTATATGAAGAAAAATAACAGGAATTTCTTTCTCACTGCCAATTTTACTTTTTGCATCTGACACTGGGAAAAGTTTCACAGGTGTTAACTGATAATGTGGGGGGATTACTTTTAAAGTATCTTCAAATGAAGTCTTGGAACATGATTCTCAGCATGACGAATACATGAGCATGTGACCATCAGCATAATGGTAGACTATGCTGGGCTTTCATTGCGTGCATACATGTATCTGACACTATGACAGAAGAAAGAATGTTTCTTCACACTGAGGCAGTGCTGGGGATATGGCTCAGTGAATATAAAGTACCTGCTGTGAAAGTATGAAGACATGTGTTTGAATCCTGAGAACTCATGGGAAGAGAGCACAGCAGCACATGTCTGTAATTCCAGTTGGGAGGTAGGGTCAGGAGAATCTTCAGAAGCTCACAGATCAGTGAGCCTTATGTATACAGCAGCAAGATGATGATGACAATGACAAAGACAACAATGACGAGAATGATGATGAAAACTAGGAGAAGGAGGAGGAGGATGGTGATGGTGAAGGTGGTAGTGGTGGTGGTAATGGTGGTGGTGGTGGTGGTGGTGATGATGATGATGATGATGGTGATGGTGATGGTGATGGTGATAATGATAAGGAGACATTTTCTCAAAACAAGTTTGAAAGTGAGGATTGAAGCTCAAGGCAGTCCTTTTTCTTCCACTGGATGTAAGGACTTGACACTCTGCCTATTCTTGGGAAGAACAAAATACAGAGCAGATCCTTTACTTTGTGACTGGTAATTGGATGATCAAAATTCTACAAGAGGCCCAGGAGTTGCTGAAAAGTTCTGTACTGTGTGGGCATGAAATTCTAGGCATAGGTAGAAATACAGACTGTAGGAAATCCTCACCATCACTACCCATAACAAGAGTGCAAGTGCTGTCCCTCCGCTGGGCATAGAGCAATGATTATCTTTCTATAACATCCTGCAGCATTTCATTAAAATGGGAAAACCACTAAGAAAATAAAAATAAAGGTACGGTTAATGATGGTAAGCAGTGATGTTTATGTATACATATATTCTATTATATTGTGTGGATGGTTTCAGTTCTTGAGTCAGGAGGCCTTCTGAATCTAAAGCTCTACATTCAAAACTCAGGCTTGCTTGTGAAAATAACAGGATATGATGAAAACTACAGGTAATTTACTTACACAATATACAAATTTTAACTAGCTGTTATAAAAATATAGACATTATGCAAGTAAACATGTGGTTGTCAAATATATAAGGGATAAATTAGAAGAATACACAACAAATTTATGAAGTCATTATAGTTGCATAGTATAATATCAAGTTCTTAAGAAATTGCACAGTTGAACAGGAAAAATATATATCATACATTTTAATTAAATAATAGTAATAGAATTAATAACTCATAAACTTCAGATGAAATGCCTAATAAGTATATGAAATTTCACTCAACTAAAATTAAATTTTAAAGAATATCTGGAATATTGCCAAATAGCTTCATAGCAAAATATAAAGAAAATCTCAATATTTTTAGTGTTTTATAATTAAAAACATAACACATCATTCTCAATCACCACTTAACAAAAATTTAACACTATTTAGCAATGAAAGGATCCTATCTGTAAGGAAAGGTACGTGCAGTGCAAAAAATTAAGACATTTAGGGTGGGTTCTGAATTAAATATCCCTTATTGAGAAAGTTAGAAACTATATATTCAAGAAAAATAATCAGAGGAATAAATCATTGCAATTCTAATTTATAGATAATATATTACACAGAGGAAAATATGCAGCTACAAACATAATGTATAATGAAAATTTGAAAACCATGAAAAATATATAAACAGTTAACATGGTGTAAAAATAATTTATAGAGAAAAACGTGTCTGAATAATGGAACATTAATGTGTAATATTCTTTGAAAGCATAACACACAGTCAATTTTACTTCAAAACTTTAGATAATTGAGGAAGAAAAGAGAATGTAACAAATTATATAAAAACAAGATACAACTATGGAAAATATAGATTTTATAATTTTACATTTAACTTTATAAATGTATACTATAACAAACATATAAGCACGGGTGGCAATTACCATCTCTTCTATGAGTGATTCTGGTATGAAAGAATGTACATGTTTACATTTGGCTCAAGAAGAATTATATGAAATAGTAAGTATAGTAAACACTGCGGAAAACATAGATTTGAGCACTTCTAAGTTATGTTACGATACGTTATATTACATATGTTATAGATGGGTAACTTCTAGGATGTTATTAAGTCTGTGGTATGTAATGCTGAGCAGCTACCAACTTTCAGATCATAATCATTTGTAAGAAACTGTGGCCAAGAAGAAAAATATGGGAAAATTAAACTTATCAGATATAATCAATCAGTAAAGCCAAAAGCATACTAGCAAAAAGTAAGCAAGAATTATGTTCACTTATTGGTTAAAAAAACAAAACAAAAAACAAAACAAAACAAAAAATGTAAAAACTTCAATAAAAAATCAAAAGTATATTAAAAGTATGTATTTTGTGTCCCTGTACAACTTTTTTTAGATGAAGAAAAATGGAGGGTTCAACTTTAAGAAGCATATCAATGAAATATGTTAACTTATGAGAAAAGTACAGTATTCTTCCATTATTCTGAAGAAGTTGAAAACAAGCCTTAAGACAATTCCCTAATAAATGCTTTCAGCATGATAATGTGGTAAAACTGTATCTCCTAAAGGCAAAGAATACAGTGTGGAGAATACTGAAACTTAGTATTTTATTTAATATTCAAAGCAGCATGAAGGTGATGCTTCCATACACTGACTCTTACATATTCCAATGAAGATATGGGTACATACAGAAATGTAGGAAGAAAGTTGATAATCTTATGGAACAGTAAGTAAAAACAAACCTGCCTTTACTTCTTGCCTTTTTAAAAGCCCCAAACTTCAACCAAATCTATTAGATCATTAATAAATATTCAGCAAAATGCTCGAGTTCAAGATCATAGTTCTCTTACACAGTAAAGGAAGTAAATAATGCTGTAAAGATTCCCTTAGCATCAGCATGAGCAAGGGCAAAACAATCTGAAGGACATGTAAATACAAATGATTAATGAATCCATAGTGTAATACTAAATATGAATATTTAAAATTATAAAGATATGCAACATGGGGCAGGGCCCTGAGCGAGTGTGGTCCCGGAATGAACAGAGCCCGGAGTGAGCAGGGCTAGGGCAAGAGGGAGAAGGGAAGGGGAAACGAGAAAAAAAAAGATATGTAATATGTTATTAAATACTGAATTATGTCTAAAAAAATTCCAAAGTGCAGTTTTATAAAATTTGATAAACCAAATATACTTTTATCCAAATTGTACTTATTGGTATCAGTACCACTCATCTTGAATTAGAGTACTTTTAGTGTTGCCTCCTTCTGAAGGAGTATCTTCCAGTCAGCCTTGCTTTTTGCCCACAGGCTGTCAGAGGCAGTAGAGCAGTCAATACACAAGACATTTTGTGCATGGCTAAAGACTCTGCTTGTTTTATATCCCTGTGGCTGCTCTGCACCAGGTGCTTTGCTTGTGCTTCCTCTTCTCTGCTCTTGGAAAAGGATGAAAGAGAACCTTTGCAAGAGGCGTGCTTTCATATGGAGGTCATCACTACTGAAAATGCCAACATGGAAAATTTTATATTTTGGTCTAAATATGGGGAAAAATTTGAAGTCAGAAATCTAATTGCTAGAGTATAAATTACAGAAGTACTGAATACGTGACTGTGTAGATCTACAAAAATTGCTAGAAATTTATGTTTCTTCTACTTAAATTTAGGACAAGGGAATCTGCCTAATAAGATTGTGATGAAAATTAAATGAGTTAACATTCCTAAAGATCTTAGATAAGTACTAAAATTAATATTCAATAAGCATAAAAATATAGACATCAAGAATAAGCAGGGAAATGGAAAAAACAAGTGGTTATTTCTATTTTATTAATCAAAAATACAAAACTTAAAAAGCAATTAGCTACACAAAGAAAAATATCCAATGTACTTGAAGCTATAACTATGGTTATGATTTGAGCTCTCAGAAGGCTCTCAAGTTCAAGGGCAGCCTTAACTTCATAGGGATACACTGACTAAAAAGCGAAGACTAACATAAGTAATACCCAGAATATCGAGGTGAGGTTCTATGGTGTGTGCCATGTCTGCAGATGACCCATTCCAGAAGGCAATCTGGTCTTCACAATGGTATACACACCCTTTTATCTATAATTGCACCTATAATACATAATCACAAAATTATCTGGAAGCTCAAAGGCATATGTGACATTGTGGTCATTAGTAAAAGATTAGAATCAAGGCCAGCATTTAGCCATGAAGCCATGCTCATATTCACTATTCTGTGTTTATACAATGGAATTAATTCTAGGCAGCTACTACTTTTCTAAAAAAGAAAAGGTAGAGTTGATATACACACAGTCTTTTCACAGTGTGATTAAGTGAATAAAACAAATTGAAACACAATATATAGAATCTTTTCAAGTCAAATCCGATAGAAGTATGTGCATGAACCGATGTAAGGACAGGTCTAGAAGGCTACACACAAACTTGGTAAGACTGCCTATCTGGGAGAAGATTTGAGATCAAGAAAACTTGTAAATTAACAGGATTAGTTACTAGAGACCTGGGTTAGCTGCCAGGACTGAATGTGGGTGACTTTAATGGAAATGCACAACAGTGGGGATCTGGCACCTGAGGAGACCACCTCCCATAGTCAGAGAGGACCCCCAATAAAGGGATAGGGACACTATCTCACCTATAAAACTTTCAACCCAAAATTTCTCCCATTTAAAAGAAATGCAGGAACAAAAATGGAACAGAGACTGAATGAATGAACAAACACTGATGGACCCAACTTATGCTGTATCCCATGGGTGGGTACCAATCCCTGACACTATTACTGATGCGATGTTGTGCTTGCTGACAGGAGCCCAACATGTCTGAGATGTTCTAGCCTGAGAAGCTCTACTCAGCAGCTGACTGAGACAGAGATGCACATACCAACAGCCAATTATTCGACACAGCTTGGGACCCTCTATGGAAGAGTTAGGGGAAGGATTGAAAGAACTGAAGATGGCAACTCTATAGGAAGACAAATAGTGTCAACTAACCTGGACCACTGGGAGCTCCCAGAGATTGAGCCACCAACCGAAGAGCATACACAGCCTGTTCTGAGGACCCTGGCACATATGTAGCAGAGGACTGCCTTGTTTGTCCACAATGGGAGAAGATGCACCTAATCTAGTTGAGACTTGATGCCCCAGGGTGGGGGGATAGCTGAGGCACCCTCTCAGAGGTGAAGTGATGAGGAATGGAGGGGGAACTCTGCCAGGGTGAACCAGGCAAGGGGGTCAACATTTGGATATAAATAAATAAAATATTTAAGTAATAATAAAGAAATTTAAAAACATATTGTGCTCTATTATTTCTTGCTTAAAATAAAATTGATCAGAGAGAAATTATAGTATAATAACCTAATGAAAACATTGATGCACAGGTAATTCTTCCTGGGTTGCAAGGAGAACAAGCATCAGATTTGTCACCTACGCGAGTAACACAATAGGCTAATGGAAATGTTATTTCCTTCGGCAATAACTTTTGCAGGTCTATCACAGAGATGTAAGGTTACATGCCTAAGGCCTGAACATACTTTCACATCAACAGTTCAGACCTTAGTACTGAACTACAAATGTGAATCTGTGTTCCCTGTTGTAAAACAAAGTACACGCCAGGACTTGATGGATGGAGCAATGACAGTTAATTCTTGAAACAGAGACTCAACTGACTTGATTCTTAAATCTAAGGTCCAAAGTGGAGAATCTGGAAAACATTAAATGTATAGAACAATGTTTATTCTTAAGAGGTAAGATTTATAATAGTACTTTTGTTAATAGTTTCATATTTATTAAGAACAGTCTATGTGGATCAGAGGACTTCACTGGAGCTGACTATATTTTCCAAAAATGGGAAGAACAGAATCTTCCATTCCACACATTCTTTTGCATTGTGACTTACTCATAAACATGTGGAAACTACTTCTTCTCACCATGGCATCTGGATGGGCCTGGGACTGCCACTATCCAGAGGTGAAAGTGTGCCAGTTCCAGATAAGTCTTTAGCTGGCATGACAGCTTCCACTTCCTACTTTTCAAAATCCATGCACAGAGCAAGAAGTATGTCTTGCCCTAGACAGAATACTGAGAATTTTAAACCAAGTGTTTGGAAATGAAGTACTTTCTGGAGAACCAGGCCAGGAACACTACCAAGGCTGTACATTTGGCTGAAGTAGCCATAACAGAGGGGAGCCTAAGAAATGCTAAGGAGACCCTGACCTAAGATTAATCCCTGTTTTAGATTTCCCCAAATTTCTGACTTTCAAGCTCATAATTAACTAAAATAGTCATTACTCCACATTCATGGATACAACCAATATAAAATCAAAAATATTAGGTATAAACTATTTTAGCACTGAACATACAGAGACTTTTGCTTCTTGGTGGTATTCTCTATATTTACTAAATACGTCAGTGTATCAACTATACATAGAATTTATATTCCATATGTATTCTGGGATATTATTAAATAGAAGTCAGGATAAAGTTTGGCTATATGCAAATACTTTCTATTTTATTTAACGGTCTTGACCATCCACAGAGTTTTGTACCTACCAATATATTTGAGGCAATGTCTCAAAGGTTGTACAACGACTAAATTGTGAAATTGTGAGGTAGACTATTATACAGCAACTGAGAATGTGAACAAACTTGACTCCTATGGCCATTATCCATGACTCCCAAAGATAAGAACAAATCTTTATGAAGATAGTGACACACATTTCCAACATGGATCTTAAAATAAAATAGGAATAATTTACATATCTTTCCATGAATGTACCAAGTTTAAAGATTGGTATGTAGAACATGTAACACAACTATCATATTATAGATTATAATTTTTACTTCAGATCGCATGCCATGGTGGTAGCTACAATAAAACCGTCCTGCACAGCATGCTGAGGGCTGCTTTCTCCTGGCAGGCCTAATGAAAATTTTTATAGCTCATTTGACAGAATGAAGATATCGATGTCTACAACTCATAAAAAAGGAAATCAAGGCTCAGCTTTCTTAAATTTAACTTAGCTGAAGTCACACAAAATATACAGAGCTAAAATTTCTGACTGAGGACTTTCTATTCAAAAGTTCCTTGATTTTGCCTGGCAGAGTTGGTGCTCCAAGAGTTGAGTATTCTTTTAAATCACGTGGAATGATTTTTAATCAAACATATGATGAACGTCATACCTCCAGGACTGTTGGCTTACTGCAGTTATATTTTATTATTCCTTAAGAAGTTCAAGGTAATGATGCATGGATTGTAATTTGTACGGCCCTTTACCAGAGTATGTTGCATTCTGTAAACAGCATCTTTCTCAAGCAGTAACCTAGAACAAATATTAAATGAGCTTATGTTTTCTTCCCAGAGCTAACTCTACAACAGGGGTTGGGGTGCAGCTTCATTCAAAATAAACTCCTACTAACCCAGAAGGTCTCTACTAATGTTAAGATAAAGAAAAAAAGGGCAGCTGACCTGAAACAGCCAAGATTAAGGCTGTTTCCCTAATGCTCCCTGCCCTGAATCCTCCCACTGGCAAAACGCCATTGCAGAGGTTATATGATGTGTCAATATTGTTTTCTAAAATGTATTTGACTTGGCTTAAGAAATCAATACATCAGTAAAGCAAGCTGAGGTAAAGGTGGTGTGTGCAGTAGCAGTACAAGCTCATTAATTTATACATTCAGGGAACACATTTCTTATGCCAAAGCTCAGTGTTAGTGTCTTGGGGAGTATAGTGATGATGTTATCTCAAAAAGAATCAATGTCATCATCTCCTTGTGCTACATGATTGTAAAGAACGGACTTCCCAGAAATATTTATCATAAGCTGTAAAACTGTTTCCACAAAACCAGAGCATACATTTTTAATCTTTATTATATAAAATGTACAGAGTGGGAAATAAGAGACCTTACCTTTCACTTAGATGATAAAGTCAGACTTGAAAATCATCATTATTCATGAAGTATGTTTAAATTATACATGTTAATACATAGATGGATAATTTACCACCACATTTCCAAACCCAAGTCACACCTCCTTCATTACAGCATTCTGGAAAAAGTGCTGAAGGAGTTGAAATTATAGTCCATTAAGGAAAACACCAGTGAGCACATAGAAGGAGCACTTTAGCCAGTGGTGAAACCCCTGTAACTTTGCCAACATCGCCAGAAAAAAAAATACTAATTTTGTATTCCAAGGATTGGTCATGCAAAGCAGAGGAGTTTAAAAAAGGACAATTAGGGAACAAATTGAGTCTCTTGTAAGCATGCCACACAAAAGCCAGAGATGCTCACATCTTAAGACACAAAAATTAGGTAATACATTAGGCATGAATCTCTGGTAACCATCTCTATTGAAGAAAACAGTCACAGGGCATACCAGGTACAGTAAAAAAGGAAAGTCCAGGATTCATAGAAATATGAAGCAAGACTTACACATCCCTTTCTGTGTAGTCCCAGGTAAACTAGTCACAGATAGTCTACTGAGTCTCTGAACTAGATTGAATAGACAGACTCTAGTTCCATTGTGGCTACTAACCATTTTTATAAGTTTATATTAATCATTTCTCTTCTTCAAGCTTATTTATTTTGATTCTATGAAAATATGGGGTAGACATCTTTTGAAAGTAAATTGGAAAAGGTACACAAATGTAGTAAATTATAATATGTCACATAAAAGGCAAGGTTGAGAGGAAGCATGTTTCTTTTAATATTTTTATTTTCAGAGGCTCGTTGGAGAGTAATATATACACTAGTTAAAAAATAGTCATGAAAATGTGTTTCGTCTGTACAATTACATGAGGTTTTAGTCAAGAATAGCCACATTTCCATGATTACCCTACTCTGGAGAGCAATAAAACTATTTTCATTCATCCAGCTAGTTCAGTTTGAGTTTAGTCTCATAAGAAAAAAATATTAGATGAACAATGTGAAAAATGTTCATAATGAGAAGAAGTGGCCTAATTACATCACAGAACCTACAGAGAAGTTCCAGTGGTTAACACAGGACAATATGGCTATTTAAAAAAGCAGAGAAATGAATGGAACTAACCAGAAAATCTAAAAACAAATTCTGGCATACATACTAATTTACTATATTAAAGTTAAAGTTCTAAATCAATGAGAAAATAATGGAGTGATAAGTAGATAGTGATGAGAAAATTAGGTATTGATTTGGAAAATATTGAGTGAGATTTTATTTATGTATTATATTGCACACACATCTACCTTATATGCATGTTAACTTTACATAGCTTAAGTTATATAAAAAAGACTACTTTTTTAAAATAAAAAAAGCATTATTGTCATTATTGTCAGCTATTTATAATAGTGATTGGAAAAGTTATGCAAAACCACCACAATCTAAAAAGTGAAAACTGAAGAATCATCTGGCAAGGGGTAAAAAATACAAAGTCCAAATTTATAAAAATTCTATCAGTCTGAATTTGTTTTTAAAATGTAGTTTATGTATAATAGTACCAGGAATAGTAGTTCATGTCTTTATTCAGGGTAGTTGCAGTGAGTTCAAGGAATTGAAAGAAAGACAGACAAGAAGGAGGCAGGAGAGAGGAAGAAAAGAAGACAAAGAAAGAAAACAAAAAATTTTTGGCATATACTACAATTTCAAAAAATAAAAAGAAAGAAATTTAAATATATTAAAAGTCTAGAGATTACATTTGAATGTAATTTACTTATAAATGTGTAGTTAACAAATAATATCATAGGAAGAAATACAATAAAGTTTTTTAAAACATTGTGCAAAACACAACGTAAAGGAGAAGGAACGGTATTATTGGATGTACAAGTTGCAAAAACATAAAAATGATCATCAGTAAACAACCCAGTAAATGCTATTCTAAGAGAAAGTGTTTCTGCAGAGGCTCTCAGATTCATGAACACTCAATTAAATGCACTTGAGAACACTAACTGAGAGGATGCTTTCTGGGTATGCTTCTAATGGGCTTGGGTATGGTTCATGGTTAGTTCAGTCAATTGCATAGTGTTAACATAATGGGCTAGTTTTATCATTGTTGCACTGTGATACAAGCAATTCAAGCTTCCCTCTAAAGATCACTTCCATTCTCTTCAACAAATAAATGCCAGAGAGACTGCATAGAATAACCCGCTCTGTGGTCATTGGAAAACACAGTCACTGGATAGCTGTGTCTTTATTTGTCTTCAAACGTTTTGACTGACCCATTTTTTTGGGGGGATTTGTTTTGGATATTTTATTTACATTTCAGATGTTATCTCCTTACACCATTTCTCCCTTATCCCGCCCAGGAACTCCCTATTCCATCTCCCCTCCACCTGCTTCTATGAAGATATACCCCCAACTTCTCTTAAAGGAGAACAACAAAAATGTGGCTAATGGATGAAATTTGCTGCTTAAGTACAATCAAAACAATCAAGTCTTGGAAATTCAAAATTGCATGGTGAAATTTTTATATATTAAATTTTTATATAATAAAATAAAAATTTTTTAAAATTTTTTAAAAGAAAAATATTAAAATATCAATATTTTAATATTTCCAAATTAGTTCAAGAAGATTCCACATCTTGGATCACAGTTAGTCATGGGTAAATTAAACAACCACAGTAAACCAGAGCATGAATAAGAGGTTATTGTAACATTAAAAATCACATAAATGGGTTCTATTTGATGGACAGCCCTCTTCTGTGTTGTAGTTCAAGGGCTTAAGTTCCTTCTTCCTTGACATTTTTGAAACATCAAGGGCTTTGGTATATTTTAAGAACAGAAAGTGATGGCAGCTCACTTACTTTCTAATAAGCTTACCCGGAAAATACATCATTGTTAAGAAAAATATGGACAGGGGATGAAGTGGACCAAATATCATACAATAGGGACAGCCCTGAAATTATGAAAGACAGGTCTATTTTCTGTTGCTGAACTGCCTCTGTCTCAAAAGTGAATGTCTGAAAAAAGTTGTATTAGCTTGGCCACTGTATGTCTAGAGGATGAAAGCCAAGAATTCAGAGAAAATGACCAACACCATTCAATATACAGCCTGATGGAGAAAATAAGCATTTTTCATGTATGTTAAATGTGACAGAAGTAGAATTTTTAAGAAAAATAACAATGGATTTTGCCCATGTCTCTAAAGGATCAAAATAGTCTCTGTAGTGGGGCAAGGAGAGGACAATCAGAAGATTTATTCCATATAGTCAGCAATGCTAGGGCTCACAGACAGCTGTGGTAGAGACAGGAAGTAGTCATCATCAAGTAGGCTACACTTCCTAAATTAGCAGTATCAAGTTTCCTAATATGAGTGGCAATGAATGACAGGTCTTCAGAAATAGATAGCGCAAGTCAAGTTGGCTATGTGACAAATCCTAGCCTTACACGTCTCAGTGCTCCATCTACCCTAGTGTGTCTACACCATATGCTGGACCATTCAAAACCTAGAGAAATAAATGACTAGGAAGCACTGATGTTGTCTTGAACGGGAGACCTCTTCACTTTTACAAGTCAGCCTGTCTACATGGCCCATCCTGACTGAGTCATCATGGAGAATAGTTGAACCTCAAGCAAGCTTCCACATATATAACGATCCAGGTGGGGCAGTTAGTTTTCTCTTAGATACGTAAGTCACCACCCATTATATGCACTATACTGAGCCACTACTAAGATTTAAGCAGACAAAATATAAACCATTTTCTTGTGATGTCATTGTCAATCGGGTGTTGCAAGTAAAACGTGTATGAAATTATCTTTCTAGTTATTTAGAAAAAGGCACACTTAAGCAGTGGGTAAAAGGGTAGGTTTTACTTCAGACGAGGAACACTGAGTAATGATCCTATTTTTCTAGGCAGGAACTGGGAATTCTGTTCTAAATATATAAAACTTAAGGAGCTTATTACACATATAACTGGAGACACTGAGTGAGCAGTTGGATAAATGAGGCTGCAGTTTATTGGAGAAGAGAGAGCCAGAGAAACACATTTTGGTATCATCAGCATGGAGGGAATATTAAAACCATGAATCTGATCAGGTCACCTAGAAGAAAAGCTGTGTTGGAGAAAAGGAACAGAAATCAGGACTGTGTCCAGAAGCAACTGGCTTCTCAGTACTTTAGTCTGCGGTGATTTCAATAAATTCTGTGTGTGTGCACTCACATGTGTGCACATTCCACATATGTGAGTGTGTGTGGATGCCTGTGTGTGTGCACACATGCACATATGTGTATAAGAGAAAAAAAGAATTTAAATTCAACTTATTTTAATATTATTTCTTCTAATAAACTTCATAGAACTTTCCTCAAACTTCTGGATAATATGTTTGAAAATACATATCATAAGTATACATGTACATAATCAATGGAAGAAAAGACTTATATTACATAATATATGAGTAAAATTTAAACAAAAAATATGAATATGTTGGTTACTAGTACTCCAAAGGCTCAGTAGTCCAAGAGAGGAAAGGCCATATGAAGTGGCACAGGAAGGACACCTAAGCAGTCATCAATGCTCACACAGAGCAAGGCTGTGACCTCCATTAACTCTGTAAGCAGACCAGCTCTCCAAAGCCACATTTGTTCTCACTGAGTATTTACTCAAACTCTTCTATGCTACATATTTTCACACTATTTAAATAAACAGAAATACCAACATTCTCTGGGCCTCATTATTTTAAAAGATGGAAAAGAGAAAGAAAAGCTATCAATGTCAGAAATTCCTAAGTTCGCTGATGTTTAGAAGCCATTGAAACTGTTTCTTATACAATTCCATATGTAGGTCAATATTTCCTACTTCCCAAATACACAGCTTAAAGAAACTACAAAGCCCCGTATAGCTCTACAATAATACTGAAATTATATGAGTTAAACAATATAAATAATTAACCCATGTATTTTTAAAAATAATTTGGAAATATTCTTTTACTTTAGAAACATCAAAGAAATTTAAATTCTGAGGATACAAGAGAATAACAAAACCTCTGAGAATATGGTTTTCTCTGGGAGCTTCATGACCAGTGGAGCATAATGAAACTATTTCCTTTTATGTTTTCTTAGAAGCTATGTCATAATATTTGAAAGTTACTGACTCCCATTCTAAGAAGCAGGGTAATGGACGTGGTGTCACCATTTAAATGCTCTGTTATTTGACATTTGATCAATCTCCCCATTTTTCTTGAGTTATAAATCCACAAAGGAAAAGACACAGACTTGGTAATACAGCAAAGAACATCAAAGTGACTGACTGGAACTATGACTGCACAGGCTATGCAGGAAGATGCAGGCTGAGTACTGGTGAGGTCCCCGGAGATAAAGGAAAAGACAGCAATTTCAAGACTAAAAGACAAGGTTAGCACAGGAGATGCCCCTACTGTCAGCTTTTTACTAGATCTAAGACAACAGCCAATGAGAAATATAGGAAACAGTGACAAGCAAAGAAATGCCTCCTCTAGGTCTGGGAAGAGCAACTTGGAGTTCCCTTCTCGCATCACACCCCAGAGAAATAACACATAGCTGCAAAGCTATGCTAATATGATTCACATCCTAAATGTTCTCCCCAAAGACTCAGATTGAAAGCCACCAGTCTGCACACTTTTGGGAGATGGTGGAACCTTTTGAAGATAAGATTTAGTAGAAAAATTTAGGTCACTGATGTCATGTTCTTTGCGAGGGTACTCAGCCTCTTCTCATCAGTGTACAGTGAGGTGAACAGCTTTGCTGCACCATTATTTCCCACCTCTACATTTTGTCCTTACTCAAACCCAGGGACAACAGGGCCAAGCAATCATAAACTGCAACCATGACTCAAAATAAAACTTTCCTCTGCATATCTCAGATACTGTGTCACAGAAATCTACCAGAGTAGGTCTTTAAGAATGGAGATCTCCTTCATTTAATTGTGTTGTAAACATCTCATTAGACAAAGGCTTGCATACCTTACTTCCTGGTATGAGCATGAAGGGAACAGTGTTGGAAAGAATGCTCTGCCAGTAAAGGAAAAGAAAAGAAAGGAAAGGAAAGGAAAGGAAAGGAAAGGAAAGGAAAGGAAAGGAAAGGAAAGGAAAGGAAGAAAAAGAAAAGAAAAAGAAAAGAAAAGCCACCCTATAAATACTACAAGCAGACCAAAAGAGAGCTTTGGGAGGCACAGGAAAACTGGGGAGGCCTAGCTTGCTCTGGCTGCTGCAGAAAATACAATAGTGGCAAATAGCTCCAACAACCACCTGACATCTCGATTTGTACCAAATATTTGCTCAGGACACTTGGAATCTCAGCTGCAGTGACTTTTTTTGGACTCAAACTAAAATTTAGGTCAACAGTGACCTGAAAAATCCTCACATAAGAAGAGACATGTCTGTCTTCTTCCACCCACTCCTAGCTCTACGTATAGCATTAACACATAAAAGAAAAATAGAAGCTCTTAGCCCCAGTTACAAGCACAAATAAAAGAACAGAGGAAGTCTGGTTAATCAATCAAATCAACTCGATTAGGGCATAGTAAATGACATGGGTGCCAAAAAATCACGTGTAAATTAAAACTTATGGAATTTGTTTGTATTGCACTACTAGGGAGCCTGCTTAGCACTCAAAGAAGCATCCAGAATAAAGAAAAACAATGTTATTTGTGGGCAGCCATCTTGAGCCACATAACGTGACAAGAGACTTGATTACATTAGCCTACAACAGCTGAGCACACTCTGATAACATCTTGTTTTAGATACCCAGGATCTTCCCTTGCGTGTGTGAGACTTAAAGGTGTGATTTAGCACTGAGACTTAAGGGCGTGACTTAGAGATTAGATTTAAAGACAAGGCCTAAAGGCATGATTTAAGGGCATGACTTAGAGGCATGGCTTAGAAGTGAGACATATAAAAGGCAAGAGGCAGACAGAAGAGAGATCAGAGAACCAGACAACAGATTACTTGACAGAGTACAACTTGGAACTAGGAATTAGGTTAGACACTTGCAAACAGAGAATTAGGCACTTGGCACTTGGAGAAAGAACTTGGAACTTGCAGGCACTAGGGACTAGGAATTAAGGACTAGGAACTCAAGACTTGGGACTTGGACTAGGAAGAGAGACTGAAGAATAAATGGGATTGAATCACACTCTGTCTGGTCTCCATTCCTCGCATCCATCCTCACTCTCTCTCTTGCTGAACCCCGACCCTTAGACCAGAGCAGCTTGGGGCAGTGTGGGCTCTAACAAGTTAGTCCCCAAGGCTTTTGGCAGTGCAGGTTCAAACACTGACAGAGCGGTCCAACATTTTGGCCCCACAAGTGTGGGACAGCTCGGGCTGCAACAGTTATTCTGTGCTTCTTCCTTTTGTAATGTTGGGATACCTCAGTGCACAGTGTGGGAACCATGTACCTGGGGGCACTGGTAGGATTGAATGCCCACGTGATGTGGTCTCCATGATAGAAAACACTAAACTCACAAATTAATTTTAAACTTTCGACCTGGTACCATCCAATTAACTTTTAATTTTATTTTTCAAATCTGAGACATCACCATAAACAAGGAACTATTTTATTTTATAAGGATGTACACAGATGAGTGCAATCTAGATGATGAAGCTTCCTTAGCCCTGCATAGGAAAGACAATCTCGAGAGAGGAGAGAGGTTCCCTGGTCCTTCCTAAGAATGGTAAGCTTGAATGCTAATGTATCTTTGCTGTTTATGGAGATCTAGCCTGGCTAATAATAAAATTCCTGTAGCCACATGACTGTCTGGAAATGAATAGCTATGGAAACATGATAAATATTAATATTCTGACTGTTCTGTAACCTTCCAATGATCCATTTCAATATCCAATTGTTCTGTGCATTGCAATTAGCAGCCACATCTCACTTGATAGCATTTGTCAGCTGTTTATCGTTTTCAAGGGCAAGATTACAATTTTTAAAATTTCCAACACAGAGGTTATCAGTTTGTGGCTAAACTCACTAATGATATGTGTTCAAATAAAAGCTTACACAAATCAAGGAAATGTGAGGAAAAAAATAAAGACTGATGTTTGAATGACTCATGCACTCTATAGAGCATCTCCTGTTATGGTTGTGTGGGAAGGCAGCAAAGACCACAATCTAATAACGGTCTCTTGCCATTTTATTTACCATGAACATGTGAGTGAATGAAATGAAATACTTTTCAGATAAAACAGAAATGCTGAGCAAGTGATGAGCCATATAAATACGCACTGTTGGGCTGAAGGCAGCAGTTACTTTGCTGTGCAATGATCTCTGTCTAGTTTGATGCATTCTGATCAGCCTACAAATGAGCTGAGGCATAGACAGGAGCAGCCTTTCAGAGGAAGGAGCAGGAAGAACTCCTACTGAGTTCAAATGGATCTCACTCTTCACTGTAGAAAACTATTTGTCTTGGGGTACTTTTCATGAACTCTTAGAGCCTGGGTTTCTTCCACCTGTAGAATTACAGAGCTAATAATGTCACTGTGAATAAAAGACCATATGAGTGTTTCTCACATACTAAATTATTTGACGTAATTTTACCCTTTCACCAAATATATGTTAGTTGTCTCTATTTGATCCCACATATGATTAATGACAAATATTATAACCTGCATACTGGTAGACAGTGTGATAAGGGTAAGAAAAGAAAGGTAGTCACCATGTCAATTAAAAAGCATGCAGCCCAGCCAGGCTAAAAATGGCCTGAATGGTTCCCAGGAGTTTGGAGAATCCCAACACATTAAATTTTTCTCACCAACCAAAGAGCACACATGGACTGGACCTAGAACCCCCTAAACATATGTAGCAGATGTGCAGCTTGGTCATCATGTGAGTCTTTCAGCAGCTGGAAAAGAAGCTGTCCCTGAATCTGTTGCCTGCCTGTGGATCCTGTTCTCCTAACTGGATTGCCCTTTCTGGCCTTGATATGCCAGGATAGGTTGGTACCTGAGGGTCCCTTCTCAGAGGAAAAGAGGATGGAGAAGGGGAGGGGTTGTGTGAGGTGAGGACTGGGACTAGAGGGAGAGGATGTCATCTGGATGCAAAGTGAATAAATGAATAAATTAGTAGAAAAAAACTCTCTAAGAAATTCATAGGCACCCAAAACAGCTTCTGTCTATCTTGTAGAAATTCAGTGGAGTCGTGGACTTCAAGGCTGCCCTCCACAGGTTCCATGTAGTTTGATTAATAAACCAAACTTCCTGACTGACAGGGCTAAGCGGGACTATCAGACAAATTCGTAGGAAATGGGGAAGCAATATTTCCTGCAATCATGATTTCCATTTTTATGAACATTCTTTTCACAGGAGGACCAATGACTTCAATGTTCTGAATATTTCCATAAAGGCAACAAAATACCAATTCTTTCTCCTAGTAACCTAGAGACAGAGATATGGCATATAATAAATACTCCTGGACTGAACATGAGCATTGTCATATTTTCTAGCTGTATTCAAATTGTGCCATGTCGTTCTCTGAAACTTAGTTGCCAAACACAGAAGAGGATGTCATATAAATAGTTCAGAGATACACATCTCCAAGCCATCGCTTCCCTTCTGAAACATCTCTAAACTTCTGAAGATATCACACAGTGAGTATCAGCAAGCCAGTGCAGCAGTATAACCCACAGAAAAGATACCTCATAACTCCTGAGCAAGGTAGTAAGTGACCAGAGCCTCACACATGGCTTCAAGGGAGACACCACTGTAGTCTTAAGTGACTCTAACTATTACCCCAGTAGACTTCTTGCAAGTGCAGTAGACACTTTATTAATTTTTACACTTTGATTATGAGAAGAAAAGTCTATCGAATGTCATACCTGACAGGAGTGTCTGTATTTTTATTAGAGGATTTTGGAAAATCTAACAATTGCTTTTAGGTTAGAGTAGTAGGTCCTGGGCCAATAGTTCAGCCTCCTCAGAGTCCATGTGGCCAGTTAATCCTTTGTGATGTTGCCTCAGGAAAAATTCTGCATATTAGAAAGCTTGGATTATTCTTTGTCCACTGGCAGTTTGCCATTCATGTTGTTAAACACACTGGACTGAAGCCATACTGTCCATACTATGGGAAGAGGAAGCAATGACGCATGGGGGAAGGAAGATATGAAGCTCCTTCTTGGAGCATCCTTGTGTATCTTGTTCATGAGCTGATTTTTCTCATCTTTATTCTGTAACTCTTGAGAATATATTACTTAAGTCATATTTTCTTAGACTTTAATAGATGCATGTATGATAGCTATTCTTGGTTGTCATCTTGATTACATGTGGAAATAATTAAAACCCAAAGAACTTGACACATCTGTGAAGGATTTTACTCCTTACTTAAGTCATTTGAAGTGGAAAGACCCACTTTCAATATGAATCTATTGAGGTGAGAATATCCACCTTTAATATGGACCACACCTTCACTGCTAGCCTACATAAATGACAGGGAAAAAGGAAGCCATTTTCTCCCAGTTTTTTTTTCTTGACTAAATAACAAGAAACATTTCTTCACTAACTTTCGAGCCCTCATCTTTTGGATCTGGCATATATTAAAGATCACCTGAAATATCTAGCCTTATATACTGAATAACTGGACAACTGCATTCTTGGACCTTCCATTTGTAGACAACCATTATTGGACTAGCTAGACCACAGCCTGTAAGACATTCTAATAAATCCCTTTATATACATATATGTATAAAATATTTATATAATATGCATATACATATAATATACAAATTTACTATATATATATATACATATATATATGCATACATACATATAATCATTCTATAAATTCTGTTCCTTTAAAGCACCCTAACTAAATCAATATGGACAGTCATAAAATAGTACTACAACTTGAGTGGCATAACCACAGAAATATGGTATCTCACAAATATGGAACCTGGAAGTCCTAGGTAAAGAAATCAACAAAATTGATTCCTTTTAAGAAAAAAAGAGAACCATAGACTCTGAGGGTCTTAATGAAACTGTTACTCCCTTGACTATTGATGGAACAGCCTGCCTCTGCTTTCTTTTTGTTTTTACTTTTTTGTTTTTTTAATTTTCTTTATTTACAGTCCAGTTGTTATCCACCTCCTGGTTGTCCCTTTGACTGTTCTTCATCTCATACCTTCTCCCTTCTTCAAGAGGATTTCCCCACCCTCCACTACCACCACCCTGCCAAATATCCCCACTCCCTGGGGCCTCAAGTACTCTTGAAGATGAAGTTCGTTTTCTCTCACTGAGGCCAGACTAGGCAGTCTTCCATTGTGTGTCAGAGTGGTAGTTCAGTGGCTGAGAGATCTCTGGAGTCCAGGTTAGTTGACACTGCTAGTCTTCCTATGAGGTTCCCCTCCTCCTCAGCTTCTTCCAGCTTTTCCCTAACTTAACCACAAGGGTCTAATTATAGAAAAGGTACCAGGGTTGTCTTAATCGAAGGAATAACTTCCATTTGTGACACAGAAAAAAATGCACACGAGTTGGATGTCTTCTACTATTCAAATTGATTCCCTCTGGCTCCCAAAACATCTCCTTTTGCTTTCCATTTATGAAAGTTCAAAATAAAATTATATCTTCTGATTCTGACACTGAAGGATGAGCCACAGTAATGGTTGTTTTATTTTTTTTCCTTTGAACCCCATATAACCTACACTAGTCATTCTGTTTAAAACTGGATTCTTCATCTTTAAGTTCAACAATTTCCAAACAGTATTTCCTTCCATTTATATTGATATTACTCAATGTGTAGCCCTTAATTGTATTTAAGCATTTCTACAAAAAGCTGAATTTAATATGATCTTCGTTATCATGAGTAGATTATCAGTTGTAGAATGAGACTTGCCTGTGATATTCCTATATATTGAACACTGATTATTTATATCCACCCTTGTCCCCTCACTCCTGAACCATGTAACAATCTTACTTTTAGATTAAATGATTTCCATCAATATTTTTTTAATTTTTCACAATTCCTTAATCATATAATTATATAATTTTCCCCTTTCTTTTCTTCCTTCCTACCACTCCAATGTAGTCCTATCCAGTTATTTTCTCAAATTCTTGCCCTCCTTCTATGTCATTGTGTGTATGTCTACTGTTGATATATATGTTATACTTTTATATTTATAAATATATTTATTGATATAACACACACACACACACACACACACACACACACACACACACACACAACACCCTTGTATTCTGGAGTGATAAGATTGTAAGAGACAGAGGAACAGAAAGTTTTTGTAAGACTGTATCTCCATAAAGTGGTAGGGAAGCTACAAGCATGAACTCTTATCAACATGGCTATCTAACTGAGACTGAAAAATGACAATACTGGCAGATATGGTAACTTGGTAAGGGGAAAGGTCTCAACTCTAGGTAAAGAACTATGAACAACTAAGAAATGCTGAAAGCAGACATTGTTTTCTCCAGGGAACAGCACAGTAACTGGTAATGTATTAGTTAGAGGTCATCTCTGAAATCATCCACAAACATGAACTGGTTTCCATATGAGAGGAACATGCAGTATTTATCTCTGAATGTCTTAATTATTCTTAATGTGTTGTGCTTCATTTCCATAAATTTTGCTACAAATAACAGGGTTTCTTGATCCTTTATTGTTGAAATGAGAAGGCTATTGGCTATATTGGCTATTTATCTTTATTCTTTTGGGTAGCACTTCATAGTACTATTTGTCCACGTTCAATTTAGTTATTTTAAAATGGTTTTAAGAATTTTTTCTTTGTTTTTTGTTAGAATCCTTCTGTTTTTTGTTTGTCTCTTCGTTTATCTGTATGTTAGATTAACTTGGTAGTTTGTTGTGCTAGTTACGGAACCCCAGCACTTGTGCAGGGTAGGAAGTCACTGCCCTACATCTCTAGTCTTCAGTTGTTTGTGAGTTCTGCATATTAACCCTTCATCAGCCATGTAGCTGAGAAATATTTTCTCCGGTTGTGCGAATTGTCGCCATATTAGGTTCATTATTTCATTTGGTATGGAAAGATCTTTAGTTTGATCTAATCTTATTTGTCAAATTTTATTTTGATAAATACGCTGTGATAAAAAAAAATGCCTGTGCTAGTATTTTGAAATGTTTTCCTGGAAATTATTTTCTGTAGTATAGTTCCAAAGTTTCAGGTGTTGTTTAGTGTTCTGATCCATTTAAGTTGATTTTTTACACAGGGTGAGATACAATGATCAAGTTTCAGTCAGCTCTGTATAGACATTCATGTTTTTCAGCACCATTTGTTAAAGGGGTCTTCCTCAATCGAGTATAGATATGTTTGGGGAACCATGACTAGGACTTAGAATTTCTAGTGTGTTAACATGTGCCTTGGACAATGATTCCAGTTGATCCTTTGAATTCATGTGGCATCAACTTTAACATCTCATTTTTGAACTGTTATTTTGCTCTCTCTCTCTCTCTCTCTCTCTCTCTCTCTCTCTCTCTCTCTCTC
>JANHMN010000001.1:172554969-172568878 GCA_030674055.1 Rhabdomys pumilio | reverse complement strand
CTCTCTCTCTCTCTCTCTCTCTCTCTCTCTCTCTCTCTCTCTCTCTCCCTCTGTCTTTCTGTCTCTCTATCCCTCCTTCTCTCTTTCCCTATTCTCTGTCTTTCCCTCCCTCCCTTCTTCCCTCCATCCCTCCCTCTCTCACTATTCCTCTTCTTCCCTCCTTCCCTTCCTTCCTCCCTCCCCCCTCTTACACACACACACAGACACACACACACACACACACACACACACACACACACACACCTAAAGATGCTTCAACTTCAAGACTAATGTTTTAGTTTCACTGATGATTCATATTGTAACTTTGACTAATTTGATTTATTTTTATTCCAATCTCTGTTATTTTTTAGTATTAATATGAAGGCTAGCTTATTTCCCTAAACATTAGTTGAATCTTAGCTCTTTAATATATTTTTGATGGAGGTTTTTATTTCTATAAATGTTCCACCATTTGTCATTTTTGCTCCATTCCTCTGGGTTTAAAATGTTGTATTTTCATTTTTGTAGGTTTCAATAAGATTTTTTTTCTATGATTTTCCTTCTAACTTCCTAGCAACCCACTGTGCTATTCAGCTTCTATAGCTTTACAAAAGTGCTTAGTGTATCTCACTGTTGATTTTTAACTTCAATCCAGTGATAAAAGAAATGATACAGGATAGCATTACATCTATTTTAATTATTAAAACTTATTTTGCCAAAATATGAGCTGCTATAGATGCAATTATAAACACTGACAAAAACAAATAAATACATTAGGTAGTTGTTGGTTGGAATGTCATATCATTGCCTGCTTAAATTCAGTTGACCTTGCCTGCAGTGTAGTTCAGATTTTTCTGTTTGTTAAGGATTTTGTCTGGATAATCTATTTATATGTGATGGGGTATTGACATCCTGCATTGCTACTGTATTAAAGTATATGCCTCTTTAAATCTAATGACATTTTTTTTATAACACCAGATTTCTGACATTAGGTATATAAAGGTTAATACCAATTTCATCTTCTTGAATAACTGATAAGTTGATCATTCTATATTATATATCATTGCAAATTTTTGATCTATTTTTTAACTACTTTATGCTCAAGTCTATTTTTCAAGTATAATTATAGATAGCCCTACTTGTAGAATTCCATTTACTTGAAATATCTTTTGTCCTTCCATTCACTTTCAGGCTGTACATATCTCTACCAATGAGGGCATGTCATTAATGAAATATCTTGTTGAGATTTGTTTTTAAAAGTAATTCACCCAATCTGTATCTTTTAATTAAAAAAAATAGTTCACTTGCAGTCAGAGATAATTAAATTTATGAACTTGTGCTTATCTTTTAAAGTTGCTTCAACACATTTAAATTATTTTGGATTTCATTCTTCCCACATGGTTACCTTTATTACATGCATTTTTATTTTTCATTTAGATATTTTCTTTTCTAATGTGACTTAACAATTTCCTGCTATCACGATGGTGGCTCCTTTGTCCTAACTCGTTTTATTGTGTTAGACATGCACAATTGACAGAACTCAGTGTACACTGACAACTGTTCTGTTGGCAGATATTGTAGAGTCCATTCCTCAGTATGAACAACTAGCAAACCAAGATGAATCTCCTGAGAATAATTTGGGATTAAGGGTCTCCGAGACATCTGTTGATGTCATAGCTATACTGGCCTATGAGCTTTGGTTTTCCACAATCTGGACCTTTGCACGAAATGTTTTTATTTGTTTCAGAAAAGTATATGATATATTTCTCAGTAGGATATATAATGCGCATTTAAATTCATCTTGTAGGTATGTGTAACTTTCTAATATTTTGTTTTGTCCATCTCTGATATATCATTGTTTTCCTGAGAATATTAGATCCATGATACATTGTTGCCCCTTGTGCACTAGGTTTCATATGGTAGCTTACCTAATGTTCATCCTCTCTGTCTTTACTGGACTGATAGCATTGCTGGTTTTTACCTTGTCTGCTGATGTTCTTGGTATATGAGTATGACAGGCTCAGCACAACTACATGTACAAAGGGTTCTTGCACTCTGAAACTGTCCTTTGAAAACTACAGCCATCGTGATAACCTAGGTCATCAGTATCCCCAGTCCTTCCTAGGGGACCTCATGCTCCCTTATAGGATGCAAGTTTTCAGCACATGTACAGAAGAGTCAAAAACTTCAAAGCACAGTGCCTCAGCTGTAATAGAAAGGGGGAGACTTGTGCTGTTGTCATTTGAACCAGTTGGCAAAATTGTATGGTGGCTGAAAGACACTAAGACACTTTCTTTCATGTTTAGGACAACACATCTTCTCTACTAACTCCACAGGTCCTAAGAATAAGTCACACTTATTCTCAATCAAGGACACTGGCCTTACACCCATCCTTTCTCAGATACATGAAGTAAGTTGCCTGGTCACATGGAGTTAAAGTAGAGTGCAGGGTGGAGGGGTTCATCTTTTTCAGTGTTTACAGCCGCATTTTGGTGAGAAGCTAGAAGAGAGACCAGTTTTAGGAGACAATTTCTAAAAGCACCGGTAATGAGAAGCCAGATATTTTTTCGATAGATGTTATAATCTAGAAATAGAACTGTCTCTTGTGCATACTGTTAATACGGTGTGTAACAACATGGGTGGAAGTAATTTTGAATTGTATATCTTCTTCATCTTGGATTCCCAGCAGTATCATTTTAAACTTTTAAAGCTCCATTTTATTTTTACTGTGCTTCTTGGAGAATATGTAATAAGGTAAGAATTATATGTCTATTGTAACTTCATAAATGAGAAGGTAAAAGCTCATATATCACAGACACACAGGGGAGCACTTACGAGATTCCTCCATCAATAAAAAGAGAAGCTCATCACACCAAGCTGTAGTTTCTTAAAATATATTTGATTCTCACCTAATATTTTCAACATTTGATGCTGACTTCCTAACACTCATGCTCCACAATTTTACTATATATCTAAGACCTACGCTTGGACTACATTTTCAAACCATCCTTGAAAACAAGCAGAACTAAATAGAGTAAATGACACAAGCTCCGGTACTGAGGATAGCTTCTGCCAATCCACTTTAAAAGGCAATGCCTGAATACAGAAGGTCAGCATGCACGCCAAGGTTGTAAGCCACTCTGTAGAGGACTCAATAGACCTGCAGAGAATATGCCACAAAACAGAACCATAATGTGAATATACAGAACATTCTTCAAGACTGGTCATCTGTTAAACTGGAAAAGATGCCCTACAGAATTTAACATGCAAGAAATATTCTTTTCTAATCAAAATGAATTGAAACTAGATCTCAAATAAAACTGGAAGAAGTTAAAGAACATGGAAATTGAAACATCCTTGAACAATCATTGAGTCAGTGAAGTCACAAGAAATAGCTTCTGCCTGGACACAAAGTTCCATGAAAACAAAGCATAATAAAACCACTGGGATGTATCAAATATTGTATTGATGCAATAAATAATTACATGCAACTGGTAAATAGACAAAAACTTTTCACCTTACCATTAGAGGTGGTACATGGTTATAATTCCAGAGTATAGGACCAATCTGAACTACATATGAGACACTATTTAGAAACAAAGACAGGAGAGAAACAGATATTTCTCACATCAATAACCTAACTACTTATGTTAATGGAAGTGGGAATAAAATAATAAAGAATAATAAGAACAAAATAATCATACATAATAACAATAAAATTAATCAATGTTTGTAGGATGAAAATATTAAAGTTTATAACAGAAGTATAAGAAGATTTTTTAATAATTAAAAATTAAAATAATTGAGTTAGTGTTATAGTATAAAAAAATTAACAAATTCTTAGATAGATTACAAAAAGATAGAAGACCCAAATGACAAAACTCAGCAATGAAACAGGAACATTACACACACACACACACACACACACACACACACACACACACACACTACTTCTTCTTATCTTAGTTTTTCAAACAGTACATCTTCAATGAACCTGGAGTAACCATTTGGGCTGAGCTAGCTGACCAGAGAGATGGAAGGAAGCTCATTTCACTGTCTCCTTCAATACTGGGTTTCAGGACTGCATTGTCACACTGAGACATCTATGTAGGTGCTGAGAATCCAAACGCATGTCCTCATGCTTAAACACCAACTGTCTCATCAACTGATCGAGCCATTTCTTCAGCCACAATACTGATTAATTTCCAAAGACTATTTCCTTGATTGTTTTCTAGCACTTCTTTTGAAACTGACCTAATGCTGCCTAGAGAGGATACAAGTCATTGGCATGGATCTTGGAGGTAGATGTTTATCCTGATCCTACAGTTCCTGGTTGGCCTATAAAAAGCCAAGTCTCCAATCTCATCCTGGAAAACAGCTAAAATAACAACCCTATTGAGCCTGTTACAATAAACCAAACTTGACAGAGGTCTGTCTTATAACCTCATGTCCACTCATTCTGTATAATCAGTGTACACTGGCATTCATTCTTACATGTTGTTTTGATTTGCTTTCTATTGCTGTAGTAAATCATTGCCCAAAAGCAATTTGGGGAAAAACAGTTTACTCCATGTTAAATTTTTATATAACAGTCCATTACGGAAGGAATCGGGATAGGAACTCAAGGCAGGAATCTGGAAGTAGGCACTGAAGCAGAGACCATGAAGGGATGTTGTTTACTGGCTTGCTTTCCATGGTATGCTCAGTTTGCTTTTATAAATCCCAAATCAAGATTTCTCTTGCTTTTGTGTAAATTTGTACTGAGCAAAAATCTTTAATTATCTTCAAATCAATAGCAAACTACAGTTATGAAATTATTCCTACTATCTATTCCATTTCATTTTTTCCCTTGGATGCCAATGATTCTCAGTACATCTCTTTTATTTTGTTTGTTTTGTTTGTATTTTTGTAGAATTTAACATGGGAGAGTATAATTTACCTTCCTCTATCCACTTAGAAGATTAGACATCAGAGCTGAAACAGACCACAATGCAAATCAGTATGTCATTGAATATACAATTCTTCAGAGAGCTGACACACACACACACACACACACACACACACACACACACACACACTAACATCATAAAAGAAACAAACTGGGTACATTAAGAACATAAATAGAGGCACAGCAAAGAAGGTATATGATTTACAGAGGCTTCAGGATAGCTCCTTAAAGGGGATGGTGCTGTACCAGGGTTGTAAATGAGGGGAGAAAGTTCCGGAGGCTGGTAAGCCTTGCAACGGCAGCTTTTGTATTCCCAGCACACCATTAACTTTGTTATTAAGAATTGATGAAAAGGAGACATGTCTATCCATGAGTACAAGTGATGAAGATAGGGATTGTGCAAGAGAAGTAAGAACTCCTGGTGTGGACAAAGTTTACATTTTATTCCCATTATGACAGGAAACTACTAGATGACTGATGAAGAAGTAACATGATGAAATTTCTGTTTTTAAAACTATCACTATCTTTGCCTACAATGGAGAAAATAGACTATGTGTGGGTATGTGGTTGAAGACGTTTTTTAAAAATAGGTAAATGTTAAATCTTTTAATGATCTAAGTTAATTGGCTACTCATCCTTAAGTAAACTACAATGAAGACACTAATATATAGAAACAAAGCAAAAAGAAAGCTAGCTTTATTTTATATTTTACATTGCCTTTGGATATGACAATTATCTTGACTGCTGTATCAAGCCATCTCAAAACAACTACTCCTAATATATTATAAATTCTAAATGCAATGACGGAAAGAACAGTTATGTCCCTTAAGTGGAAAGTATCTCATATGCAAATTGAAAGAATTTTTTAAAAAGTAGGGCACAACATGTTTGTCAATGATCATGTGTTTAAGGCCACCTTGCTTGGCAAAATGAAACCCTGCTTAAAATTAAAACGATGCAGTGGAGAAATTAAAGAGCATATGAAAATAGAGCATTTGACATGAATATATGGATGTGTGTCTACTAGCCATTGGACATATGGATGTGGGTATGCTTGCCATAGGACATATGGATGTGGGTCTACTGGCCATAAAACATATGGATGTGCTTCTATTGGCCATAGGACATATGGATATGAGTCTACTGGACATAGAACACTTCTGATCCTGTGCTTTGGCTTTGATTTTCTTTTTATATCTTGTTCCTTTGTTCTATTCTTCTTTTGACTATTTCTTGTTTAATCTCATCTCTTATTTTTGCTTTCTTCTATTTTCCATTTTCTATCTTTGTTAATCAAATTGTCCTGGCAGCAGGAGTGATTAATTTTTTTAAATGACATCTTAGCATAGTTTAGAATTCCCTGAATGGGTAGCCTCGGTTGGGGCACTGTTTCCTTCAGGATAACATGTGAGGCTATCTCTGTGAAATCATCTTGGTTACCTTTTGTAATGTTGGAAAATTCACACTGAATGTGGGCAGCATCTTCTAGTAAGCTTAAATTAAAAAAAATACATGGAAGAAGGAAAAGTATTTTCTTTCACTGCTAATTTAATGTAACCCCTTGCTGCTAGTGATGGCTTTTTAACTGGTGTTAATGATATTAGATTCAGCTTTTTCAGGCTTGCAAAATGAACTGAATCACCTTTTGAACTATTCCTACAATATTAAGTAAGCCAACTTAATAAAATCCTTTAAAATATATAACATAATATATGCATGGATATATTTGATCTATCAGTTCTGCCCCTTTCTAGAACCCTGGCTAATATAGTATCCAAGTTTGAACTAAGGCAGAAAAGACTATAAACCAGTGATTCTCAACCTTTCTAATACTGTAACCCTTTAGTATATTTCCTTACTTTGTGATGACCCCAACCATGAAATTATGATCAATGTTACTTCATGATTGTAATTCTGTTACTGTTAAAATTGTAATCTAAATATCTCTGTTTTCAGATGGTTGTATGTGACCCCAGTAAATGGGTCATTTGACTCCTAAGGGGGTCATGACTCACAGGTTGAAAAATACTGCCATAAATAATTTAAACACATTGCAAGAATTTCATTTGGTACTTCTATAAACAAAGAAACTGGATAAGGGAAAAAGTAGTCTGTGTCCCTTCCTATATCCCGGATTTATTTCAATTTATTAAAAAAAGGCTACTTAGCTATTCAGGAAAAAATAACGAAATATTATTTAGTAGATCCATTTAGGGAAAATAGGGAATTCATTATACAATATAGTTAAAAACATTATTTTAAATGAGAACTTTGGAAAGTTATCTCAGTGGTCTATGTAATTCTGTAGACATGTGATTCAGAAGAATATTCTAATATAAAAATGCATTGTGTGCCCTTTTTTTTTCTTTTTTAAAGTTATCATCTGGTGGCTTCTGATGTTGTTTAGAAAATTACTACTCAGAAATTACTCATGTTATGAACAGAACTCCACCAAGTCATTTCCCATCAAATGACATATTAATACCTAACAGATCCCAAGTATTGTCCCAACTAATTCATATTAGCAGATGCTGATCTCTGATAAAAAGTAAGAAGATGGGTTTTAAAGAATACCATGAAGAAGCTAAGTCCCTATGCCTCTCGAAATCTTTCATTCATCTATACTTTGAAACAACAAGCCCCAGGAGATTTCAAAAGTAATCCTTTCCTTTATACATCCCTAATCTTTAATACATGCATAAAAGGGAACACAATATCATAATATGTCAAGATTTAGATGCTTTGGATGTAATAATAAGTAGTTCTCTTTTATAATCCATTTAGCTAGTAAAACTTCCTATTGTTTCAGCAATTAATTATGGCTTGACAGGGGGAAAATACAAAGACTGTATTTCCGCAACATGCTCATGGGATACTGAAGGGGATACAATGTTGCAGCAACTTACCTTTAGTTCATCAAGAAGAGCATTCTATTCTAGAAGGGAAATAGTGGCAGAGGAAGTTGAAAAGGAGGGGGAGAAGAGAGATACAAAACCAACTGTAGCAAAAATAAAGCTGGGAGTGGGGCAAATCTGAATCAAATATCAAATTACTTAAAATGTTACTCTCAGTTCATGGTAAAACAACACATCCTTTGATTATACAGAAGGCCACATCCATCCCAAAAAAATCACCGTCTGTGACAGGCCCTCTGTATGACTCATTTTCTGCAGATTTGCAGTCCTCAAAAGTACATTCTCTCCAATAAAGTGAGCTCCAGGAGAAGGAGAGACGTTTCCATTGTTGTGTGATAGAAGCTCTATGTGTGTCACGGCAATTACCTCGAGGGGAGTGTCCGATGCTTTAGGAGAATGACAGACTAGAGGGAAATGCAAACTGCAAGCACAGATGAAATGATGGTGAAGAAAAGAAGCACCACGGTGTTTAATGAACAATGCAGCAACTACTCATTACGCCTCTTCTCCAGCTGATCATTAAGCTTTCAGCACTGTTTATGCAACAGAAAGGGAAATGTTGACTCAAGATTTCATACACTTACTATTCACACAAAGAGGAAACCAGGAAGGGTATAATCTGCAATTACAGTACCTGCTGAAGCTGGATCACTGTCATTGAACCTGGATATTAGTTGTTGCAAATCCTGCCAATGATGCAGCCACTTTTGAATTTAAGATATCCTCACCATGACCACTGAGAATGCAGATTTGACGGCACAGTGGATGAAAAAATAATAATAACAGAAATAAATTGTCTTAAACAACGTTTCAAATAAATCACTTCAAAATTTGGTTTTAAATCTCTAACATCAAACAGCATAAGACATCCTTTCACCTTATGTACTAGAAGCTTTAGGAAAGACCCCACTTGTCAGTAGTCACTTTTAACTACCTTTAGCATGTGATATTGGTTAACATTGTGATTCAGTGTTTATTGAGTTAACCAAAGATGAGTGTAATTCATGAATGCCAGCCTCCTGTGTAACAAAAATAGGACCCACTTGGTAAATGCACACTGAATGAATAGACTGAATAGTTAACTTAGCTTTAGTCACCTGCTGAGCACATACTCTAGTCCTTATTAATGAAAAAACTACTAGGCAAACTGTTAAAAACTGAGAATAAAGAAAAGAGAGGAAGTATATGAGCACCTTGGAAACAATTACCCATATGGCACTGTGAAGAACTTGTTCAAAATCATTGAATTGTGTATTTACTACCTGTCACCTCATTAATAATGAGTGGGCCTTCTGCTTAATTTAGGTTTTCTGATGTAGAAAATTGAAGCTTAATTATCTACTTTTCAGAGCTCTGGTGGGAAGTACCTGTGATTAAATAAAATAATAGTTTTGAAAGAACTAGAATGAAACCTGTTGTGGACCTGCAACATATAGGCTGCTTTAAGTTTCTATATAAGCTTCTTAGAAACTTGGGCTGAGGATGTGGTTTAATTAGATATAGTTATCTACCATGCAAAGGACGCTGAGTTTGATTCTTAGAACCTCATGAGTCAGGAGTGCTGGTGCACACTTGGAACCCTAGCATGTGAGAAGAAGGATTGGAAATTCAACATCCTCTTCAGTTGACTTGGGCATTTAGGTAGTGATATGAAGTCATCAGAAAACCCCTACATTCAATAACATTAAATTGATCAGGTCAATCCATTTTGAGAAATGATTAAATGCTTTCCTGAAATAATTTTGCTTTGGTTGCTGAAACACTCAAGAAATACTGTCAAAGTCTAGCCATCAGAGGACACTACAGGAAAAATGCATGAGAAAATATAAACTTATAACCTGTTTGATACAATTAACTGAGCCAGATTTACTTTGGTTTCAAATATGTAGTCAAAACTGGTCCTCAAGTATTTCAAAAAGCCATCCATGATATGTGTGAAGCAGGAGATTGCTTTACCTCTACTAGAATGCACATGAATGGACGTAAATGTAGACAAAACAGTACAGCTTTACAAGTCATTTCTTAGGCACCAGCACCTTTTTGACAAGGTTTCTTACTGAGTTCTTGCCAAGTAGACTAATCTTGCAGGGATCTTCCTCTCGCTCTCTCTCTCCAGCTCTGGGATTCTAAACACATACCACCAAACATTACTTTTTTTTTCTTTTCCTATTTTTTCTTTTGTTGTTATTGGTTGGTTCCCTGCTTTCTTTGTTTTTGTCCCATGTTGTTCTTTATGTTTTACATATGGGTTTTGGATATATCAAACTTAAGTTCTCATGGTTACAAGAATATCATAGACTGAAACTTGTCCATAGCCTGTTCTGTCTTGAACACTAATGTGCAAGAGTTTTTGTCCTTGCCTACTAAAAGCATTGATGATTCAATTCCTTTATTTTTTCTAGGAACAGAGCTGGAGTCATCTGAAATTTTCCGACTAGATGTAATGGGCAATTCAAGTTTATTGGGAAAAGGTAAATAATTGGGTTTCATGTTACTGTGTAGTGCTTTCCTTAGGTTTTCAGAGTTTGAAGAATGAAAAGAGTAAGGCAGTGCATAAGGAAGAAGTGACTCTGTCAAGGCAGGATAGTGAAGAGGAATGGAAGACTGAAGCTCAGTTACCATGCAGGAAGAGGACCATGGTCTCAAAGGAGAGAGTGTTGAGTACTGGGTACTACCCATGGTTGAGCCATGGGTACTGTGGAAGTATGCCTTCTTTTACAGCATAGTCTGGTTTGGGGGAAATCTATTTTGCAAAAATATGATAATAAAAAATCATATTGTCTTTTAGCGTTGGTTCTTGGGAAATACTACATAAGGTCTTGAGTGTTCTGCATGATACAGGGAGCTTTGTTTTTTCCTAAAGCCTTTGAATCAAATGAGTGCACATTGAGGTGAAATGACTCTTTGGGTTAGAGAGCAAAACATCAAAACAGAATATGAAGCTTAGTGGATATAATTTTTGAAACTACTTAACATCAAGTAATTAAGGTAGACTGGAGATTAAATCCAATGAAGAGATCAGTAGTTAACTATGACTTGGGGAATATACTGATGAGTAAGATAGCTGTCATGTCTGGATTGAGCAAGCAAAGGTCAGGGAGCGCTGTATTTGGGAACATCCAAAACTTGTTACCAGTGCGTTATCATTCAGCTGTTTCTGAACTGTAACTTCTCTAATAAAACTGTAATCACAAGTATGACGTTATCCCTGAATTCTGTGTCATTCTAGTGAACTGTAGTTTATGATGCATATCTACAGATATGTGTTTACTTGGTCTAATGTAAGCAGACTTAATGAGGACCATGTCCTTTGACTTGAAATATAAGTACTATTGCAGACTATGAATCACATCACAGTGAGCACTCAAAGAGACCAGCTTCCCAGCCTAATGAAGGCTCAACAATGATCTCATCATGCCACTGAAAGAAGACACACATTCTCTTGCATCTAGAGAAGGGACCATGAGTTCTGGAGCCCAATAAGACTGTGCAAACTGATCAGAAAATGTTCATCAATGTTCATTCCAAGTATTTCCTGCAACTCCACCCTTGTATGTCAAAATGAATGTGTGGGAATCACACCTATCCAGTACGTCTCTCAGAAGAATGTAGTGTTTGAATTCCTAGTTGCTTGTTCCAGATTCATCTGGGAAGAATTCTACTCTTTCAGGTTAGTTCTGTGGAGATTTTATAAATATGGGTGAGGAGAGGAAATGGGTACAAAGGCAGATGTACACAACCTAATATTTCCTAGGACATTAACCAGAGATAGCTAAATTTTTCATGAATATCATCACAGAAGCACTTACATTAGTGAAAATATCAGTTTACATTTTTAAACATTGTTTCTTTCTGTAAATTTAAGAAAATCACTTCAAAATGCTTTTAAACAATTGGTTAATTATAAACTCCAAAGTTGTCTTTCATTTCATGAACGCATTCCTCTTGATGTGTCCTTACTAACCCTTTCTGGGAAATCTCAGAAAAATTCCAAACTATTAAAAACCACAAACTGCAAAAAGGGAGGGATTTTAAACTTTGTTTATGAAATGTAAATTAAAGTATGACTTTTATAAAACTTACCAAAAGCTAAGGTGAGAGGGGTACCAAGAGGAAGAGAAGGGGTAAGGAGAAGAGGAAAAGAAGGAGAGGAGAAGCTAGGTGATGAGAGAAAGGAAGAGAGAGAAAGAGAGGGGGGATATGGAGGCAGTTGTTCACGTGTCTCTACCAGTCAAAGATAGTTGATATATCGAGACTGGGTATTAGGTTACACTTCTGTTTGAGCGTTACCAAACTTATAAAGTCTTTGATTAACATTTTTTAAAAGTGTATAAAAGCAAAAGGAAAAAGGGGGCATGAGATAGGGGTTTCTGGGGGGGGGGGGATGAGAAAAGGGGATGGCATCTGAAATGTAAATAAAATATCCAATAAAAAAAGAAATAAATAAAAAAGAAAAGAAAAAAGTATAAAAAATAAAGAAAGAAAGGGGAGGGAGGAAGGAAGGGAGGGAGGAAGGAAGGGAGGGAGGAAGGAAGGGAGGGAGGAAGGAAGGAAACTTAATCAAATTAAGAGAAGAAATGAGTTTGCTATCTTGATTTACAACTTTTAAATGTTTAGACCTGGTAATGTGTTTTCATTTTATATTATTTGTATCAGTTTGGCCTCAGATTCTACAAATGTGTGAGGGAGGCCGATTTCAATGTCATAGACATTTGTTTGTCTTGTATTACAGTACCAAAACTGTCTTTAAACATATAGAAAAAGTCAGGAGACAAAAGGTTAACTGCTACAGTCACTCCATCTACTCCATTCTCACTCTTGTCTCAAAACTATTTTCCATGTAATCATGTTTATTAAATAATTTTAAATGTTGTTAAAAAAATATTCCTTGACATCTAACTTTATTTAATACAAAGAAATAAAACTATTCTTTCATTAAATGGCTTCGCAGAAAAAAGAAAAGAAAAGAAAAGAAAAGAAAAGAAAAGAAAAGAAAAGAAAAGAAATACACTATGATGTCATGGGATAGGGGTTTTCTGGGGAAGGGAAATGGGGAAAGGGATTGGCATCTGAAATGTAAATAAAATATCCAATAAAAAAATAAATAAAAAAAGAACTTTGTCATATTTTTAAAACAACTTTTTTTAATTTCTAGTTTTAGTTTTTTAGTGTATAGATGTCTTGGGTCCTCAGGAGAAGTAGCCAGTGTTCTTAAGTGCTGAGCTTTCTCTCCTGCCTGAATTTTGCCATATTTTATCTGATTTTCTTAATTAAAAGCCTTTTCTCAATAAATAAATAAATAAATAAATAAATAAATAAATAAATAAAAATTACCAAAAGTCAAAACTATTTGTAATGATGTTTATAGTTCATTCTTTACGTTTAAATGTACTTATTTTAAGTTTTATGGAGGTAATTGAATAATATTCATCAAGATTGTGTCCTATGCCTACTTTTTGTCTCTTTACAGCTGAACATTTCATGCTGTAGAAAAATTTACTTTTACTTGTTACTTGATAGAAAATGTTAAATCAATGGATAAGATTTTTTTTTTTTAATTTTGAGACGGGGTATGCCTATGTAGATGAGGTTTGTCCTGAACCCAGAGAAATTTTCCAAACAAAAGCTCCTGGGCTGGGAGTACCAGTCTACACTACCATACCCTGCAATGGGTTTTAAATATCAAATCCAAACTGATTTTCCAAAAAGGAAATTGCTGCTACATGGCCTTATCTCTCTATTCTGTGGAAAGAGCAGTGTGCTCCTGTTTACAGTTTTTGAATTCATTTATATAAGACTTTGGTTAGAGTAGGAAATGTGGGAAAAGGAGGATTTAGTATCTATTTGCTTCATGTCTTTTTAGTTTTCAAATTACAGAAGCCATTGATAAACTTCGATCTTTTGCACATTTAAAGCCAGTGAATTTTTACATTGTATTTGTGTCAATGTTTGTAATGGATCCATGTATGTACATGTATATGTGCAAGTATATACACACACACACACACACACACACACAAAGAGAGAGAGAGAGAGAGAGAGAGAGAGAGAGAGAGAGAGAGAGAGA
>JANHMN010000001.1:172544153-172554959 GCA_030674055.1 Rhabdomys pumilio | reverse complement strand
GAGAGAGAGAGAGAGAGAGAGAGAGAGAGAGAGAGAGAGAGAGAGAGGTAGATGTCAGAGGAAGAAGTAAGTATCCTCTTTCACTCAAGATAAGTTTCTCACTGTGCCTGGACCTCTTTGTTTATTGGTTAGGTTCGAAGCCAGTAAGTTCCATGAGTGCTTCCCCAAACTCCAGCACTGAGATCATGAGGTCCTCAAACATGCACTACATATCTTCTTACTCACTGAGCCATGGCTCTGGATCCACAGTTGATGTTAAGATAACTATTTCTTTCTCTCAGATGCTTTGCTTTATAGTATCTCACAAATAATCCCAAAGCTTGCTGTGAGTCAAACTTGGCTGGGATTAGTACTTTATGTTGAATCACCTGGATAACTCAGAAGTGAGTAGGAAATGGTTTAAGAAGGGAAAGATTTAGCTTAGATCCCTACAGTGAGAGTATTGTGTGAAAAATATCCCAACCAGTGTAACCAGCAGTCGAGGTTAAATAAAAGTGCTCTAGCAGTTACAGGATTGTAGATGTTAAATAATAGGTCATTTATTTTACAAATAACTAAGGGAGAATATATTCTATTAACTGGCTAAGTGAAGACAAGTACACAGGAGCTTATATTGAGGTCAAGAATGAAGATTCACAATGTGACCCTTTATCTTTGGGAATAACACTCCAGACCCGACTAGATGCCTACTGGAACAGATAGCGCTGAATTCTCTTCTTACTTTGGCTCTTGCTACATGTGTATGCCAGTGATAAAGATCAATAGACAAAATACACATAGAGAGATATTAATTAATAACAGAGAGTACCCTTAAACACTGTAATGAAATGTTATCTATCTAACTGCAGGCTTTCTCAAAATATCCCACTGTAGTGTACAGCCTGTGATGAGGAAAAAGGAGGACAACACCTGCATTAAGAGATGAATACATGAAACAACACACATTGCTGTGAGCAGTAAAGCTATTAGGAACCTTCTTGGTGACCATTATTTACTGTATTTTTAGGAAATGGCTTAGGGAGGATTCATAACTCAAGTGTTCAAAGACACTCAAAATTTCCTGGGAAAATAGTTTATGGTTTTCCCACTTTAAATTTAGGCACTAAACACCATGTTTCAATTAGAGCTCCAACAGTAAAACCAGAACATTTTCCCCTCTTATTGTTAGATGGTTCATTCATGCCACAGATCTCAGCAAACAGTATAAGATTTCTTTTTCTTATTGAGAATTTTCACCTCTTCCCTTAACAGGAAGAGTTCACAGCTTTTTTAGAGAATCTCCGGGTTGCCCATAGCACCACTTTGAACTTTGGGGCTGTCACAAAAGAAGATGAGCTTGGAATCCCAGCACCCTGACACCACAGCAGTATTTATGATAGCAAGAGGGGCTTTACAGGCCTAAGAAGCAAACAAAATTTATGCCTTGAGCAAGCCAAAGGGAAATTTCAAAACCCCAGTTCTTAGAGATGTCACCAAACTAAAAGAGTACATAATTTAAAACATGAAGTGTTTCTGAAACATTCCAGTTGACATTTTTTGATGTATGGTTGACCACACATGATTACAACTGCAGAAAGCAAGACCATAGAAAAATGCAAATGGTAGTTGCCTACTACTCTTTATGAAATAAATGCTTACAGCATTAGCAAGTGGGTCATTCTGTCTGTAAGATGCTTAATCCTTTATATGACTCACTTACAGGTACTTACTGAGTGCTTACTATGTCACATGTCACAATGTCACACACTTTCTGGAGACATGAGATATAGTGAATAAAACAGTCAAAAAGTCAGTCCAAGGCTGAAGAGATACTTCAACTGTCAGGAGTACTTGTTGTTCTTTCTGAGAAAGTAGGTTCACTTTCCAATACCCACATGGGGGCCAACAACTGTCTATAACTCCAGCTGCAGGGAAACTGAATCTTTATGGCCTCTGTAGGTACTGCATGCAGCACATGTTGCCAGATATCCACGTAGGCAAAAAATCTGTGCATATTATTTTAATTAATAAATAACTGATAAAATAATATGTCCTATGATGCTGATAATATAGATGAAATACAAAAAGCACACATCTACGCAAATTTATTCACTCTCTCATACACACAGATTTGCATACAAAACACACACACACACACACACACACACACACACACACACATATACATTATATCACAGATATACACACGTTAAATCAATAATTAAAATGTCCAAAACTAAAACCACTATAAGATGGTGCGTGATTGACTGACCATATTTGCTAATGTGAATACTAAATTGTACAGTCTTTTGAAAAGTAATTTTTCACACATATTAAACATGTCATTACCAACTAAAACAGCATTTTTTTTGCTTTGTGATGTTACTCAGATGACTTAAGAATTATGGACCCATGCGAAAATGCCTGTGAATGAGTATGCCTTATTTATACATAACTACCTAAAATCTTAACGACCCAAGGTTTTGCTTTTAAAATTTATAATATATCCATTTAATGAAATATTGTGAATCATTGAAATCAATAAAATTATGTCATAAAAGGCAATCAGGACCCGAAAAACACATTGCCTAGCAAAATAAGCAAGGCTGAGAATTGTAAGCAAGCAGTATTTTAAAAACTGCACAGTGATAGACAGGCTCCAGCTTCTTAGGAGGTGTAGAGAGGGAAGAGTGGGTGAAACTCTGTGGTTTTTGATCACAAATAATTGTGTTCTTTTCTTCCATACTCCATAAAACACTGTTAATAACCTCAAATTCTCCAAGATTCTTTTCTCAAAGCATAAGAATAATGACTCAGATATCAATTACATTGTCATTAATTAGTTTTATTTAGAGACATTACATTACAATATGGTTGGCCATCATGTTTTAAGATCCAGAGCATGTGGGCTGCCTCTTCTCATTGTCCCATTGGCAGGTGAGTACTAATATCTCCTTCGTATGCTCTGAAAACCAAAGGGTAAAATCTCACCCAAGGCCACGTATTGTTAGAAGGCAGAGCCTGGCATCATGGAATGATTAACTTGAGCCTCTGTAACTTCCAGGATCCCACATGTCATATACTTTGAGGTTTTATTTCATCTACTTATGAATTTAATTTCATGATTAATCCTGGAAGATACAGCTAATGAATAAGAATGCCTTGCAGACAAACTTGAAAGCAAACAATAAAACTAATACAAGATGAAATGCTTAATTATGTACTTGCTGTATTTTGTAAATATCTCATATCTGTTAAAAATTAGTAGAATCCTTTAATGAAAGTAAAAGTATATTTTATAAAAAGACTTTAATTATGCAGCTCAATACTCAATAGCAATATAGGAAAGAATATGGTATTTTGTGATGTAAACCATTAGTGTAAGCCTTGCTTTATGGATGTTTTTTAAATATTCACAGAATGATAATTTAAAAAAAAAAAACAGTATTTGTACCCCAATCTTCCTGCTGCTTTCACTGTGTCAATTTTTTCTGCAGCTGAATGTGGACCTTCTGCAGACACCTCTCTGACAGTCACTGTAATTTTGGCTTCCTCACCATTCAGGAGAGAGCTACATAAAAGAACCATCACCTTCCCTGATGTTTAATCAGGGCTCAGCATGCCCAGGTCCTTTTATGAAAGCTCCCTGGCAGGAAATCAAAGCCCCTTTCTTCAAAAACAATAAAACATGAAAAAGAGGGATCTATCTGTCAATCAAGATAGATTTCTCTTTTTACAAAAAGAAAGGTCCCTCCAAGAATAAAAAGCTTTCACACTAATTAATATCCATTAAAGTTCCCACCAGTTTAAAGGCTTGACCAATGTCAAGAATTACCCAGCTAATTCAAATCCAGAAGGTACTTTTCCATTATGCTTGCGTGTGAAATGATAAGAGAAAGTGCTTTCCCCAGAAAAGAAGATGACAATTATAATTTTCACTTCATATTTGCATGATCAACTCTTAACATCGTCACTGGAATATGATATTGTAATCAATTATTCAGAATCAAATATAAGTCTCTAACTATGTATATGGTTTACTCCAATTACATGATCAGTATTTTCAGGCCTGAAAACACAAAATGTATCTTTACTTGTAGACATTTCCATCTATTATAATTCCAACTTCTGAATGAGATATCCAATATGATATATTGTTGTACACCTAATAAAGACAGCTGAACTAGATGAAGGTGCTTTCCAATCTTGATACTGAATCCATTTGCGCAATGTTTCACTCTTGACTCTCTACACTTTATGACTGGAAACTTCTCAAGACAAAGCTATGTCTCCTCCATATCTCTTTAATTATTTTGATATTGGCCAATACAAGTAGTAATAAAATTAACTGAGTGCAACTGTTTGCAGAGGGGTGGAGGTCTTACAGAGATAAATATGTTAAAGGAAATATTGACAGGAGCTGAATGATAACCTTCTTTAGATAACTAAGAACCAAATCCATGGAACACAGGACAGAAAAGAAGACAGATAAAACTGAAAACAGCTTTATCATTTTAGACTTATGATACCTTTCGTGAAATATATAAATGTCATTAGCTCCATCTTAGGTCAAATTCAACACATAGGTACAACACAGCAGTAAGTATAAAATAAATTTTGTTAAATAACTTTGTATATCTTATGAACTCTGGCTACCTTCCTTGACTGACATTTGGATCTGCTTGTAATCCAAATAAATAATTACAGAAAATCTGAGCAAACTTTAAAAATAATGAAAAGGTTAGAGACTTAACTGAAATAATGAACTTAGAATTATATCTCAAAGTCTCACAAAACAGTGGTGAAATGTATTCATAACTTATCCCCTTTCTATCTAAACTAGGACTACTGGAGGGGATATTTCTGATGCCCCTACAACTCAAAGTGCTCCCTGGAAAAGGAAATTGAAGTTAGGAACAGTTGGACATAGTGAAACACTCCTTTAATCCTACCACTCAAGAGGTAGAAACAGGAAAATCTCTTTGAGTTTTAGGCTAGCCTGCTCTATATTGCGAGCTCTAGGACGGGTATGGCTTCATAGAGAGACCCTATTTCAAAAAATCAAGAGAAGTACTTAAACACCAGAAGTGATCTTGCAAAGCACTGAGTAATATAGGAGGCCACAAATAGTTCACCTCAAGAACAAAAAAGGAAAAGCCTAGTCTGGCTGGAAAATATCTGCTATATAGCTTTGGAATTCAGACCTCTAGATTCTAAATGATTTTATATGTTATCATTAAAAACTAACAGCAAAACGTATGATGATGAAGTGACTTAAATATGATACAAAGTAATATCTATTATCTTGAAACAACTATTTCCTTTTTAAGGTGAGTTAGAATAGATATCAGTGATGGTATAACTGCTGAAGAGTGCTAGCTTTATTCTATCCACACCACTAAGAGCCATGCCCTCTTTGTGTTATACCCACAGCCTGTTCTCCTTACTCCCACTCCCATCCCAAACGATGATATGACCCTAAGTGACTTCTTACTACTTCTCTCCATAAATCATACTGGGGTCCAACAGGCTTTACTGCAAGTATATCAGGCATTCTCCATGCAGTCAGCAACCATTCCACAATAATTAGCACTTCTACTTGGGGAATGAGACATACAATGAAACTGCTGGCATGCAGTTTGACAACACACCCACCCTACAATATTCTCCTTAGGACTCCTGTGTGTCAGGGACTCTGCTTATACTGCAGCTGAAGAAAATAAGAAAGTGGATTTGCAAATACACAAACCTAATATAGTGCCATAGCTATAATGTCACCATCTGAAACAAATGTAACTTGACAGAAAAGTATATGTATGATACAGATACAAAGGAGAGTTAAAGGAAGCCTTAAGGAAAGACACATCCTATAGGTATTGTGGAGAAATGGAGTGGTTTTTGGAACCTGTTACCCAGGATAAAGAGATAAAAATAGGATATTGTCCCTGGAGTGTGTAGACAAACAGCAAAGAACACAGAGAAGATCGAAGGATCAAGGAAGAAGCTGAGCTCAGTATAAAAAGACTGTGCATCCTGTCATACAAGAAATTCTGTTTGGTTGAGGAAGTGAAGAAAGAAAGTCATACACAGGTAGGTAGTACGGTCAGAAGAATTATCTCCACCAATGATCTCTAAAATCAAACTTCTAGTGTAATTAAGAGATATAATTGGAATGTGCCACGTGATACACGAGAAATTTGATAAGTGAACATGTAAGAAATACTAAACCTCGGGTTTGTCACAGCAAAATGTAATTTATACAAACTAACAGCGGCAGGAGAAAAGGCAAAAGGCAACCAAGACTCATTCAAAAGGCATTTTCATCAATAGGAAAATTATTAAAACGTGTGTCATGCTATAGAGTCAACTACTCCATCATAAGTTTCAGCTCACTCTACCTTCTCTCCAACCATGCTTCCAAAAGAACATTTTCTAGCAAGCCCCTGACTGGGGCAATACTTTCTAAAATAAAACTAAGGCTTTCCAGTAGTTTTTTTAAGAATTACCATTCTAAAAATAAGGATCCTATAGGTGAAGATCTTAATTGTTACTCAAGGACAAAGAAAAGGAAGAATGGCTACCAGTTTATGTAAGAAACCGGTGTTAATGGTTACCTAATGCGACCTCTTCAAAGACTGTAAATGTAGGAATAACACTGACTTTAACCTGTAAGTATAATTATAAATTTTGAAATATTAAATCTTAAATAATCATGGAATATAATAAAATATTATAAAAGAAAAATTTTGTTTTTAAAATGTAGGTAATTGTCAATCACTAAGGATTCTAAATTAGTCATTAGATAAATAAAATAAAGATGCATACGTATTTTATGTATTATATTACATATAATTTAAAAAAGGAATAAAACTCTTTTAAAATATTTCATCATTTTTTTCCTAGTTAAAAACATTTTTGGATTTTTTTCTAGTTGTTAGTAAACTAACAACTGTAGACATTTTCTTCAAGAATCCCCTAAACCATTAGTGCTTATAGTATTCCATTTACACCCAGAAGTAGAGTTAGAATAAAAAGATAAACGTAAGAGTGCAATGCTAAAGGATTAGTGATATGAAGGAAATGTGCAGAATTTTCACAAATATGAACGACTTTAATTAAGAGAACATTGTCATATGTCAAGACAACTCCAGCATATAGTCTGTAATTTCAGGGAAGTCAAGGCAGCAGAGCCTTGAAAGAGCTGGTCACTTCATATCCATAGTCAAGAGTGGACAGAAAGAATGTATTCACGCATGCTTATTTCCTTTCCTGTTCATGCTAGCTCATGCCCCAGTCTTACACCATTTATGCTCTTCTTTCTAGCCAATGGTAGTACACACAATGGACTTGTCTTCTCACATTAATTAATTAAGGCAATCCCCATAAACATAACTATAGCCCCATTTGCTGTATATAATCTCTCATTGGTGTTCTCTTTCCAGGTGATCCTAGTTGGTATTAAATCAACATTAATAGATAACCACACAGTCACTAATACTGAATAAATAGAAAATACAACATACCAGATACATGCAAATGATCGAAATTATATACTAAATCTTACATCTTCATAAAAAAACCATTGGGAAACATTAATACTTAGATATAAAAGTACAGTATCAAAAATAATTGGTATAAATCATAAATATGAATCCCAAATGAACATATATTTATATGTATACATACATAGTATTTGGGATGAGGAAGGCCTTTCTTAACAAGTCATAAATCTATAAGACCTAATAAGATATTTTATGAGGGAGAAACCTCTTTTTCTTTTTCCTTTTTTTTTTCTTTTCTTTTTTTTATTGGATATTTTATTTATTTATAATAGAGATGTCATCCCCTTTTCCCATTTCCCCTCCCTGAAACTCCCTATCTTATACCTACACTTCCTTTATGTTTTTATACCATTTTTATTACATGCATGAAAACTCTTAATACCAGAGGACCTGAACCAAAGCCCTACAGCATTGCCAGCAGAGATGTAGTTACTATTTTCAGTATGTATAGAAATTTATCTCTAATCAGATAATAAAGTAGAATAACTCCAAAACAACACAGGATGGTATGAGCTTGTGAAGTACAATTAAGAAAATATAAAATAAATAAATAGTTAAATATAAGGAAAATGAAGCTACTTGGATAATTCAGTTAGTGGAAATTAGAATGTTGGTATAATGGAACTCCATTTCCCTCTCATCAAAGGAGTAATGCAATCAGTTACTGTCTGTTTATTGTAGAAAGTATTAGCCCTAACTTACTATGAAGAGTTTAGGAATTCGTGTACTCAAGCAGTCTCATCCTACAAAAGACACCAATGTGCTCAGGTTAATTTAGATGTATAGTGAGTGGTTCCTTTTCTATATATAATAATCCTAGAAAATTTTATAGAAGAAACTATTCTAAAAGTTTTTGTATAGAAAGGTTTATTCAAAGCCCACTATATATGTATCATTTTATAAGACATTAGAAGAACAAATAGAGAAATGAATGCAAGGTTTTGAATAGAAAAAAATTTCTGTTCATCTAAAGATTAAATAATTGTTACTGAAGTATATACATGACAAGGAAAGATTGTCATAAACTATAAATTCAGTAAAGCACATTATGAATAATAATACTATGTTTTATACAATACCACATGCTGATATTTAATATTACACATAGCCCATTAAAATTTGAAAGTATATATAAAATAATATGACTGTTAGCACTCTTGGAATTAATACAGACCCTTTAAATTTTCATTTACTTAAACCTATCTCTAAAAATTCCAAAAGCAAGTAAGTGCTATTTGGGGAGAAAGGTTACAAAAGTCAATGTTTAGAGCAAAATAATGTCACACACTACTTAATTTTAAAAAAACAAAACAAAAAAGGTAGTCCTTTTCGTAAACCTGGATGGACTCTGATCTGAAGTTAGGTGGGATAATACCAGAAGATAAGACATATGTTGAGAGAGCTGAGATTAGGTCATCAGGCCCAGGAATGGATAAAACCAATGCTACAAAAACAGAATTAACTTCAATGAGAGTGGCCTTTGATGTTTTCAGTTGCAAAGTATTGGGGATAAGTGGAAGTAACTGAGTGAGCTACTGTGATGTAGCTCACATGGCAGAGCCATTAAGAGAGCATCTTTTGTAAACAGCCACTTTTTCCCAGGGTACTCCCTGACTACCTCTAAAACTGAAGCCTAATTTCCCTTCCTTAAGGATGCACACATACCTTTGGTCTTAAGACAATAGCTTCTTCTGAACGCTAACATAACAGATATGATTGTTATCTGGTGTTTGCTCTTTATCCTGCCTGGAGACTTGCCTTAAAATGCTAGTTTACTATTATTTAATTTTTATATATTAGTATGGATGTGAAAGAGAAACTAGTAAATAATAAAACCTTTAAAAATCCTTTCCAGAAGGTGAACGAGCTGAAGGGATTTGCAACCCCATAGGAAAAACAACAATATCAACCAAACAAACCCCCCACCCCCCAAGGGCTCCCAGGGACTAAACCACCAAGCAAAGTATGGCTCCAGCTGCATATGAAGCAGAGGACTGCCTTATCTGGCATCAATGAGAAGGTAGTCCCTTGGTCCTGTGAAAGCTTGATACCCCAGCACACAGTGGTGAGGTGGGGGTGGGTAGAGCAGCACCCTCATAGAAGCAGGAGGAAAGGGCATGGGATAGGGGCTTTGAAGAGGGAAAACCAGGAAGAGGGATAACATTTGAAATGTAAATAAAATAACCAATAAAAATTTTTTGAAAAAAATCCTTTCCAGAATGGAAGAGAATCAAGGCAGGGTCTTCTGGTCTGTAACATCCACCCTAGTTACTACTCTCTTTGCCTAACTCTGCTCTCAAAATTGGCCCTCAAGCAGAATCTTTTGTTGACATGTCTAGATCATCTGCTGGGTCCTTTTGTGGAATAGCTCTTCAGTTGTTTGATGGTCGTGGTTTTCATGTCTTAAATCTCTTCAACATCTCATCTCACCTTACCTCAATTTAGAAGAATCAAGTGTGTCAATAATTTGCAAAATCTGTATAATTAAGATTATTTTATATTAAATATCTATCTTTACTATACATAAATACACAAATTTACATAATGCATTTTTATTTAAAACCAGATATAAATCATTTGAAGTAATATCAAATTCAATGATAATGATGATGAATATATCCATCCAACACTACTTTTGATTCCTAATATATGGTACATAGTTCATTTAATACACACATAGATGTATAATGATCAACTAGTTAGCATTTCCAAATAGATATCCTTGTAAGTATAGATTATGTAGTCGTTGTACACATTTACAGAAACACTGTGATGTTTGAGTATCCATATTCACTGTGTTGTGAAAAAAGAAGAGCAATTAACATTTCCATCCCCTTATAATTATTTGATGTTTGGAAGCTTTGTCTTCCTCTATAGTTTTGCGTTAAATATTGAATATGTCATGGTGAATCATAGCTCCTCCATTAAGCTAAACAAAACAACAGTGAATTCCTTCTGATGGGTCCTCATTATCAAACTGCCTCTTTCCTCCTCCCACACTTTCCAAGTTCTAGCAATCACTAGTCTATATAGACTTTTAGCATCTACACATAACATATAATAATTTAAACATTGTCTTTCTGTCTCTAATTTACCATAGTGTGTCCCATCTCCATCTATTTTGATGTAAATTATAGAATACTGTTTTTTTCTACATATCAACAACATCCTATTCAATATATAACACATGTTTTCACTCATTCATCCATGAATGGTCCAAGGTGCAGTATCCCAGTTCTATGAATAGTGAATTGTGAATAATGCA
>JANHMN010000001.1:172525056-172539153 GCA_030674055.1 Rhabdomys pumilio | reverse complement strand
TAAAACGTGCCCCTCGATAGCTATAATCAGAGGAGAAGGTTATTATGCACCATGAGATGTGTAAACTGTTTGGGGATATCAGGGGAAGGAGATATGAATTACAAATGAGGGTCTTGAAGTAGGAAACTCTTAATGCAAAGTGGATCTGAATTGGTTCTTGAAGAAGTTAAATGATTTAAGTGTACTTAATAATTTAATTTCAATCTAACCTGGCAAAAATTAGACAACATATTATCAAGCTTTTCTATTAACCAGGATATGTTTACAAGCTGTGGTTGGTTATTTATACTTTTAGCTATTATATTATCTAATTAGGAAAGGAGTATGAACTAAAAATATAAGTTTTAGATTGGGCCAGATTTGTGTCAAAGTCTTAGATTCTTTTAGGAAATATCAGCAAGGCACAGCGTTCATATTTGTATTTCATTTCAAATCCCATCATTCATTAACTGAAGATGTCCACAGTCTCCACTTTGAGACTGTCTAGGAAAACTGAATTTGAAAATGTAACAGAACACTGACTACCAGGAGGTGACAGTACTCAGCAAAACTCAATTGTTGTCATATATCTTCAGCTGCACAAGTAAGGAAGGAAATTCTGAAGAATGATGTGCCTAAATACAAATCAAAGCCTATATCTAGCATTACCTGCACCATACCAAAGTATTTGCTCATAGCCATTTTTTCTGTACTCAGTACCTAAATTGCACACTGTCTCGATGTGGGAGTACCTTGAATTTGTTCTTCTATTCCAACAGACTGTTGCTCTTAGAGGAAGACTCTCAACTCTTTGTGATATTACTTAGAGCTGCACTATGCCATTGCTTATACTCCACCCAGCCTGACATGTTAAGTTGAATGCCCTCAAAGTTCTACCTCTAATGTGAAAACTCTTATCCAGTTGTTTGTACAACGCAGATATTTTAAAAGTCACTTCCTTTATACTACTTAATACTAAGTTTCTTGCTTCGAATCAAATTTCAAACCTCCACTCCATATTCATTGAGGAGAACAGAAATAACTGTTTCTATTATGGGACAAACTAGTAAAGAATAAAGTAGACTTCTACTGTCCATGGCTGCTAGGACAGAAGGTAAGAGGGCACTTCACATAATTCCAAATATAAATTAAAGCTTGAATGAATAATGAGATCTCAGAAAATATAAAATATTCTAAACATACTTGTACATCAATTACATGTTGAAGTAATATATATACATACATGTATATGTATATATGTGTGTGTGCACATACACACACACACACACACACACACACACACACATATTATTTATATAAAGAGGCTGACTCTTTAGCCTGATTTTGGAATCCTTTTCCTCCTACTTGATTGCCTTGTCCAACCTTAATATAAGAAGACATGCCTAGTCTTACTGCAACTTGATATGCTGTGTTTGGTTCTTATTCATAGGAGCCTGATCTTATCTGAATAGAAGGAGGCATGTGTGGGTTGGGGTGGGAGGAAGCTGGGGGGAGGGACAGGGAGGAGAGAAGGAAGAAAACAAATAAAAAAACAACAACAATGTAAACAACAAAAATAAAAGAAGTTATCATGAGGTTTCCCTGTATCATCAGAGAAACTAAAGCTGCATTCTCACTAGGAAGATTCCTAGGAGCCCCCAGGAAGTACTGAACTCCAGATTCCCTAAGTGTCCATTCCAGCAGAGAGCTGACTTGCTATTGTCTTCTGACTATTCATAGAGTGATCAATAAACAATCCATGTTCAATAATACATTGCAGGTATACATTGCAGGGGAGCTAGAAAGAAGGGAGGGAGGAAGAGAGGGAGAGAGGAAGGAAGAAAGGAAGGGAGGGTGGGAGGGAGGAAAAAAGGAAGGAAAGAAGGAAGGAAGGAAGGGAGGGAGGGAGGGAGGGAGGAAGGAAGGAAGGAAGGAAGGAAGGAAGGAAGGAAGGAAGGAAGGAAGGAAGGAGAGAAAAAAACAAAGGAACAACCACCAAGCTGATCACAGGAGACAACTGAATATATTATTTGATGTTTTGGTTTTATTGTGGAAATATATAACAAAGACCCGTGTGAAAGTGGGTTGACTGCTATCAAGAACCTTAAAATGAAAAATCTGTTCTAATTATGCAAAGCACCGACATGAGTCCTTTGTACATCTAGGAAGAAAGCCAGCACTTCTGTCAGCTTACAGGACCTAGCCTCCCCAATCCAGAAGCAGCCATGACAGTGATGTCCAATATTCAACAGTAAGTATCAAGCCCACTTAGTAGACAACTGGCCCTCGGCATTGAAGGATACAAAAGCAAACAGCCCCAGTTCTGATTAATACTTAACAACAATAACAACAAAAAAAACTTTTATGAAATAGTTGGACAACATATAACCCAGTGTTGCCACAAAAAAAATTATAAATTTTATTAGTTAATTTTCAAAGGGTATAGTCCATTAATGACGATGAGACTGATTTAATAAAATATAAATTACTCCAGTGTAAGACACTTGCCCACAAGACTTTCAATAAAAACAAAGCTGGGGTTTTCACAGGATGTAACAATAAAGAATCATAATAAAATTCAGGTGTGGCTGTTTGTTTTCAGAATTTACTTTCAGACTTTGTTTGAATCATAAGATAACCTACAAATTGCTCAAGGGAGGCTCCAGTTCCCTCGTTCTGTTGCCTAGTGAATAACTGAAGAATCAAACTCAAGTCTCTAGAACGCAATCTGCATGCTTCAGAACAGTATCTGTATCTACTCTGAGGCTTCCTTATTTGCAGTAATTTTATTATTAAAATTCCTGACGGAACACAAGGGCATGATCTGTGGGAATGGAAATGTTAAACACAAATGTAAAGCTGAATGACGAGTGCAAAACCAATTTAAAACATAATTTGGGGTATTTAAAAATGTTCTCATTATAAAAGTAATAAATGTCAATTATGAAAATATAAATAAAAATAGTTACAGTCCCTTATTCATAAATCAGAAAATATCATTAATATGCCAATAACTGCTGATATTCACAAACAGGTGGCATTTAATAGCTAGCATGTCACAATAGAAGCCAGTCCCTACAGATGCCATCCTGGAAAGTCTATATAGTTTACTTCCAGCATAGTAGTTACAAATGTTCTCCGTGTATACTATGTGTTTGAATATGTGTTAAATCACCAAATAATGTGAATAATGAATAATGTGTGTTAAGTCACCAAATCTAACCTATTTTGAAACTTCTTTCTTAAAAGTGACAATACAGTTTAAACATCTTTTAAAGTATATATCCATTGAATTTGCTCTCAGGTAAGTGTGGTGTCTGTCCTAGATGAACAAAGACTGAGAGTCACAGTGGCCTCGATGACTAACCATACATTGTACATGGATTTGCGGCCATCTCTACTTTAGATGCTGGGAAGAAGTAACAAAGCAAAACTAGGTGTAAAAGAGCAAGACAAGCCCCAGCTCTGACCTTAAGATCATAAATACTAGGACTTTAATAGCATTTGGCTTTGCATGAGGGTACCAATCAATGGCACACTACAGCTCATTATTCCAAAGATGGGGAGAAAGAAAATTGCAGCTTCCTCTGCTTGTTATTTGAAGCTTCGTTACAACCTCTGCTAAATAACCTTTCTAAAGAAAGCCCTCGGTTACTCCGTCAACGTACCTTGAATAAATTCAACCATAAAACTGATTGAAGATGGTGTCGTCTTCGACATTGCTTTCTACATATCATCTGACCTTCCTCCCCATAGCCCTTTCTGCAAGCAAGTACAATCATCTCCACTTTAAAGATTTGGAAATTAAGTCTTGGAGACATTAATTAGCTTGCCTAAGTTTACACACCAGATTAATCTGACTTCATTGCCAAGCTCTTAGCACCATATTCAACTGTCTTTAGAATATTGACCAGGGGTGGACAACACAATATATCAAATTAAATGAGCACAACTGGCCAAACGAGGGCCCTGGAGATCTTGTTCCCATGAACCTGTCTTCCTTGAGTCTCAGCTCTGTGGTTCTTACATATGCAGGGAAACTTCAGTTTTCTTTCTACAAAATGCCCTAGCTCTTGCCTTTAGCTTTTCTTGAAAATGGCCTTCCACACTCTTAGTTAAAATGAGAGCTCAATCTCTTCGTCCAAATTTTGCTAGACATCACCTGTAGAGTATTCTATTTCGCTTAGACCCACCAGTGATAGCATGAGTGAATGAAGCAGTTTTACAGGGATCAGAAGGAATCATATTCCGTGTGCAAAATGACACGTGTCCCTCCAAATCTGGCCATTATATGTCCTCATCCAAAGCCTGAGTAAAATACAGAAAAGAAACAATGAAGAAAATAAGAAAGCAATATTTCTGGAAAGCATATCCTCAAAAAAATCAATAGACAATGTGTTTCTGAGTAAATACAATTTTGAATTTTTTTCTTTCTATTTGCCTTTACTTTATAATCTTTGGTAACTAACACTTATTCCTACTATAGTACGAAGTACGTTTCCTAATCATAATGCCAATTCTACAATGAGGCTTTCTGCTCTCTTTTAACAAGAAAATGTTTGTTACTTGGGTAGATGATGTCCTTGCTTAGATTCTTTCAATATTCAGTTTTCGAAGTAATTCAGATTTGCACATTATAGAACGGGAAGGATTTTTGTTGTTGTTTTTTTGTGGGATTTTTGTTTTGTTTTGTTTGGTTTGGTTTGGTTTGTTTGGTTTGGTGAATAGGGAAGATTGGAGGTAGAAAGCACAGTTTCATCAGGAAGTGAACTTAGAATAAACTGCACAGAAAGAAATGTCTCCCTCGATAGTCTCATTAAACAAGCAGTGACGAGTCACAGTGGGACAAGTGCAAGCTGCCGCTGCCTTAATTGAGGAACAGTACAGGGGTTCCTTGGGTCTTGCCTCAAGAGTCTGCATTTCCTATGTAACAGAAAACACCCTTCCGCCAAGAGCTGGTAGAAAAGGAAAACTCTCCAGGGACTGGTGATGCTGGAAGAAAAGGAGTAGGGGACAGAGGTGGCTGCTGGTGACCTGCTGTGATTCTGCTATGGCACGCTTCGCTCTATACTTCTCTATACTTGTGCTTTAGCTAAAAATGTCATGCGCTGTTTACCCAAAAGTAAATGAATTCTTCTGTTGGCTAATTGACACGGTTAGCAGTGATTTGGCCAAATGCCAAAATACCTTCTACTGCTTTTCTGATAAAGACACAGTAATAAGAGTCACAGATGAAGCACTTGGCATGAAACAAATTGACGGGACAGACGTGACTATCATAATATTGGTAACTAAATAAAAGTACTTGTTCTGGAAATAATATCTGCTGACACAAATGTTGATACATTCAAAGGATAATCTCCACTGCCTGACTTGGTTTTATTTAAAAGTTTTAGGAACAAGTACAAAGATTAAAAAGCATATCACAGTAACTCTTTCTCAGCCATTCCCCAGGGCACAGCAGTACTGTATGTGGTACCCATGTCTAGTGAGAGCCGCAGCTCTACGCTCCCAAAAAGCTGCAATAGGGTTTTTAATTTCCGTTTGAGAGAACAAAAATTCTTGGCACTTAGATATGCAGGTATGTGCTAATATTATTGTAACTTGTTATGCCAGGCTTGGTTGGTATCCCTATGACACTTGTGCTTATCTGAAGGGAAACAGAGGAGGAAGAGATCTCAGGGACAATTGTGGGGGAGGGGGCAGGAACAAGAGGATGGAGAAAAAGTATAGTTGGGATGTTATATAAGAGAAAAACATAAGTAAAGTAAAGCCATGCACAGTAGTGTTCTACACTTTCACCAAGTCATCCCTCACACATGTTTTCTTGGTTTTATAACTTAATAGTGATTTGATTTCCTGAGGGAGGTTTTCATTGAATATCAAGAAATACTTTTGACTTTAGTCTTCAAGAACAACACTGTTATCACTATTAAAATAAGCTGGATAATTTTGCTTTTCTCTGAACATCTTCCTACCTTGGGAGATTTGTCTTTGCTCACTGCTGGAAGCTAATGCCGGGGAACAGGAGCCCTGTATCTTACTTGCTGTCTAGTGGGAAAAGAAGAAGCATAGTTTATGAAGTAGCGAGCAGTCAATCATTCACAGATTATCACTTGCCACCACTACCAAATGTCCCCCTGCAAGATCCCAGTGTATATTTTGACCTTAAAAATGTTAATTGAAAAATCTCTGTAGGAGGAAAAATAAATGATTCATTCACTTGCTAGCTAGGGGGTTAGATATTTTTAGAACTATCCAAATAAGTGATTCCTGGAACACAAAGGTGCAAAGGTCATGCATTCAACATGGGTTTTAAAGTAAAGGGAAAGAGACTGAACTTCAGATCAACAAACAATGTTACAGCATACATGTAGCATTTCACTTAAAAAAAATCACAACAACCCAACCAAAACCAAACGAGAAAAGAATAGCAAGCTAAGAGGAAGGGGAATACAGAGGTCCCTGTCTGTCTGAGATACAGTGGAGAGACACCAAAATCAAAGAAGGAAAAATGATACTGAATTTGCACTTTTAGCAGTGTGTATGTATTTTTTATATATGATATATATTATATATATATAATAGATAAAGATAGATAGATAGATAGATAGATAGATAGATAGATGATAGATAGATAGATAGATAGATAGATAGATAGATAGATAGATAGATATTCTTTACAATGTTTATCTCTTTCTTACTTGAGGAAGAAGTTGAGGACCATATGTTTGAATATTATTTCTAAGAACATAATTTATAATTCCATGCATCTTCCTAGAGAGAGAAATAGCTACACAGGCTTTGCATAGCTACAACTAACTTTGTCTTCCTTCAATTCTCTTGAAGTGCTTAAGACACTACCAATAGGTCCATCTTCCTTGCAGTTTAGTAGCTCACGGGCCAAGAAACACTCAAGAGATTGTAGCCAAATTTGGATCAATGAACAATAAACATTTCTGCTACAACCTACTGTATGTTCTTCAAGACAGAATCTTGAATAAGGAGTTCAAATGCAGCAAGTAAACACTCATCTTTTAAAAAGGTAAAGGCGTTTAAATGAAGCCAGCTAATCTTCAGCTAGTAAAATCAAAATAAGAATTCACACTTTCTGGTGCCTTGATCTGTTAACACTGCTTGTTACAGAACTTGGAGTGGTTGATTTTAATAGCTACTATGGCACAATACTTACTAGCCTGTTTTACTGGCTCATGGGTGGATCCATAAGCTTTTCAAAAAAAATAAAGAAGAATGACAAGGCTAAAGCTAAAATGTAAGTCACTATAATATCCATGGTGGTACCAAATGGTAACATCTAAGAAAGATGTTATCTGCTGGTAGAGATAAATAGAAAGTGTATTAACTGCTAAAAGGATGATGATGGTTAATAACGACAGTTGACAGGGCTTTGGAATCATCATGGCAAAAAAGCTCTGTGCATGCCAATGAGGGATTATCTAGATTAGTTTAACTGGGGTGTGAAGATGTGTGTGTGTGTGTGTGTGTGTGTGTGATACATGTATATTTACTGAAATGACTTACAGGCTGCATTTCAGCTAACCCATCAATGGCTAGCTGTGAATGGAAAGTCCAAGAATCTAATAGTTGTGTAGTCCCACAAGGCTGATGTCTCATATGCTGGAATCCAGAAGGAGGCTCTGATGTCAGTGAGGGATGGATGTGCTAGCAAGGCGAGGTTAAGTTGGCAAAGAGCAAAAGCTTCCTTCTTCTATGGCCTTATATAGACTTCCAGCAGAAACTATGGCCCATATTAAAAATATGCCTTCTCACCTCGAGATCTGAGTTAAAGTCTTTGAGCCTTAAGATCAGGATCCATGGTGTATGTCTTCCTGCCACAGGATCTGGATCAAGGTGTGTATCTTCCTACCTCAAAGGTCCATACTAGAGATGGATTTACCCACTTAAAACTAAACAGAAAATCTCTCACATTTGCACCCTCCATTTGTAGATTGTACTACATTCTGGATATAGTCACGTTGACAACCAAGTACAGCCATTCCAAGACCCAACTTAAATGTGAGCAGAGCCACTCCCTTTGCCAGAGTCCCGGTCTGAATCAAAAGGACAAAGTGAGCAAATCCCAGCCTTCAGTATTCACTGCTCTCTGATTGCTCTCTAGTAATACAATGCAGCCAGCTGGCTCCTGCTCTTGACACCCTGACTCCCCTGCGGTGAGGGAACCGATCTCCTGAAATTGTGAACCAAATCGAACCTCTCATTTTAATTCACATTTTTGAGGCGTTGTGCCACAGTAACGAGAGAAGCATGCGGCATCCAGCACATCTCCAACAGTACCTCTGTGCTTCCACAGACAACCAAAGTAATTTACAGATGGTTTCCAAACTGATATGATACAGAATTCTTGTCATGCATGAGTAGGAAAGCAATTTGGTCTTGTGAGAACAATGGTTGGTATGTTAATAATGATTACTTCAGATATCTAAGTCCCATCAAATTAAAGGCAACATCTGCATTCTAAAGCATGTACTACCAACAACAAATAAATGATAAATTTAAAATATAACTATCTGTGATTATAAAGACAATTAGAATGTGCTTGTGGGTGTGCTGGTTTAGTAAAGTGATAGCCATAGATATTTTTCCTTTGAGAACCGTGATTTCAATAACCCTGGGTAGGTGGACTAGGTTTCCAGCACTAGGCATGATTTCCTTCTTGTTGATGTCAAGATTTGTGGGTGGTGCTCTTAAATCCAATTTGAGAACTTTTGTTTACTACCAAGCTCGGTGTGCCACTACTATAGTCTGAGGATGGTATAAATAGGAATACACATGGGTGTGTGTGTGTGTGTATGTGTGTGTGTGTGTTTGTGTGTGTATATGATGTATATGTATGTGTATGTGTATGTGTATGTGTATGTGTATGTGTATGTGTATGTGTATGTGTATGTGTATGTGTATGTGTATGTGTATATGTATATGTATATGTATATGTATAATCAAAAATTATTTAAAAATAGGAGGCCATGAATTTTGAAAAGGAGAAGCAGAGATGTATGGGAGGGTTTGGAGAGAGACAAAGGGAGAGAAACTAATGTAATTAAAATATAATCTCAGTAATAAAATGTCAGATGTGAAACAGATGACAACTGAAAGCTAGAAAACTCTTCAAATAATGCCACTTTTTGTAGGAACACATATCCCACTGTAACTCAAAATAACAGTACCTCAAAATGTCTGTGTCAAAGTCAGAGTTCACATTCCAGCTCTAACTCTCTGGTGCCATTAGTCTTCATCTATGAGCACAACTTATCCAAGTTAAACACACAAACGAACCCTCTCTAGTCAAAAGCATTTGTTCAGTGCTTACTCACCTTGAACCTGTCTGTTCCATCGAAACCTTTGCCATGAATGACAGTGAATGTCAAAGCAGAGCGCTCATATATACTCTTCTGCCTCACCCTGATCCATGTAAAGCATCTTTTACCAAGTCCAGCATGATAGCCATTCATTTTTTGCTCCATTTTTACCCCCAAATCAATGCTGCCCTTGCCAAGGAGTTTCAAACCATTCTCATTTTTCATATTCCGACTTCTTGCTGAAACCCATCCCCTGAGATAGTTCCTGCTCTCCTCATCTTTTATTCACCCATGTACCTCATTGCAAGCTAAATCATTCTGTTTCTAAGTTATATCCATTGTCTAGTCAAGTTCTAAGCATATACTCTAACCGCTGTCAAGAATAGGTTTGCTGAAGATACTTTTCAGGCTTCCTGGAAACTTTATCAAATTCTACATTCTTAAAAGTGGCCTTTTGCCCACTGTCCTGGTTAATACACTACCCAAGAAGTATCAGTTAGATAAAGCAGTCACTTTTCTTCATTAAAATGACAATTGTGACTTACCCTTAGACTGAGTATAAGGAGAATGAATATTTGGCTGCATGTGGCAGGAAGAAATATTCTGTTTGAAAATTAAATGTTGTTTTCTAATGAAAATGTTGATCATGGTAACAACAGGACTTGCAGGCCACACTCAATGAAGAATAGCCACCAGTACCCTTGGGTTTTCCCAATGCCCTTTCGGGGTAAGCTATTGGATACCCACCTAATTCTTCCAACAACCTTAAATATGGGTACATTATAAAGTTTATTTACACATTACTGATTGAGTAGTTAAAACACAAAGGATGCCTAAGAAAGAACAGTGTTTCAAGACAAATCAACCTAATCAAGAAGACCTGAAAAACAAACCTGATATGCTCCCCAAATCATAAAATATAAGCTATGAAAATATTAAAAGTCTTTGTCCTCTAATAAATGAAAAAAATGACTCAAGAGGTTTAAACCTTCAGAAAGGTAAATACCAATTATGCAATCACAAATAATTACAGTGTAGAACAAAGCAGAATCCATACAATGTAGCAATCTAGCCATAAATAAAGTGAGAAGATACCTGTTTTAACGTATTCCTGGGTATTTGTAAATTTGACATCATGTGACTCAATCTGCATGTTTTCTCTTACCCACCCTTTGCCCTTGCAACCTTCCCCCCAAAAGAAAAAAAAATCATCTTGTTTTGGAAGCTGCAATGTGTCACAGTGTATCCCATATTTGTTCATACTTCTTTGTTTGCAAATGTTGATTTTAATGACTCATTGGTCTGGCTAGAGGCCTCTGGCTTCTGCTATGCTATCAATACTAGAACCTAACTGGGACTCCTCTCAGATATATTGTTGTTGCTCGGTGTCACGATACCGCAGCTTTGGATCTGTAGGACCTGCCCCTTCATCTACTATAGGAGTTCATCGGTGGAGTAGATGTTGGGGTGGGCCAACTAAAAGCCCTGGTCCTGGACCTGGGAGGTATCTGAGCTGGTCATCCAGCCAGTTCTCCCACACTCTCCAGCACTGTCCCTTGCAGCTCATTCAGTTTTGCATCCAGCAGCATTGAGACAGAGCCAGCTCTCCAGCTCTCATGCCCTTGGGTTAGATCATGCACAAATTCCACAATCAAATTCAGTTCTACTTTGCTACCCAAGTAAGGTGCAGGACCCTCTCTCTCAAGGGTTGCAGCAGGTAAGGAAAAGACCAGCTATCACACTCTTATGAGCCTAAGGCCGGCTATCCCACCTAACATAGGTGGCTAAGCACAGGGGAGGGTTGGGAGGAACCAATCTCTGCCTTGTCCATGTCATCCACATAGCAGACAAGTTGTGGGGCCAGGTCTCCCAAGTCCATGGCCTCAGGCTGGCTCAGACTCTCCCCTGCCACCAGGGTCAGCCTCTACTGTGCTACCCAAGGAAGCTGCAAGGCCCACTCTCTTGAATGCTGCTGCTCGTGGTGAGAAGATATTTTTAAGAGACATTAAGAAAAACATTAAACTTTTGCAGAAGAGAACAACTAGTCACCAGTTGTAACGGCCTGAAAGAACAAAACTAGGGCTGTGGACATTGCTTAGGAGATAAAATGTCTGCAGCACAAGAATAAGGACCAGAAGACCAGATACTCAATATCTATATGAAAGTTTGGCCAAGGATGGATGGAAGCCACCTGTAATCCCAGCACTGGGAAGGCAGATGCAGAGTATGGCTCGAACAATATAGTTATCTAGAATAGTCTGCAAACTATGGGATCACAAGATGAATAAAGTGGAGACTGTTGGGTGGAAGAAAATATTAGTCATCATCTCTTGGTTTCCAAAAACTTGTGACCCTTACATATTCACACACACACACACACACACACACACACACACACACACACACTTCAGATACATGTGCATATACCTGCACACAAATATGCACACACACCTATGTAAACATGCATAAACACTTATGTGCACTCCATAGTCATACATATGCAAAGAAGAAAATGAAGGAAGAGGAAGAAAGGGAGTGGAAGAAGACAAGAATAGCAAGAACAACAACACCCACAAAACAGCAGGAAATAACACTTAACTTCCCAAAGGAGCTGAAAAATCATAATGAAAGTCCAAGAGCTTACACAGTTTCTGAGTAACAATCCATTGAATTGCACAAAGACATTGTTCTATCTTCTGCTTGGGCTACTTATGTTACAATAGCAGATGTGAAAAAACAATGTTGTTTTTAAATTATTGTATGATTTTAAAGTGTGGAAAGAATGGGCTGATGAAAGAGCTTTTCACACCTCAACTGTCTAAACTCAGCTTTCTGGGCCCAAAGGGAACACATCTGTCTCCCCAGAGGCTTTGCAATAACAGCATGCTTCACAGATCTAGAGAAATGAGAACCCTGGAGTGTCTGCAAGAGCTCAGAAGACAGATGACTTCCAACAAGGGAGGATGACAGTGCACATTGACCTAGGAAAAAAGTGAAAATTGGTTTGTGAATGAATAAGAAATAAAAACTATGATCACTCAAAAATGATGTGGATTCCTAAGGAACTAGTCAGGCTGAATGAATGTGCACCTTTGATGAAACTAAACTTTGGTACATGATGGTTAATTCATGAGGGATATGAAGCTGATTGAAGCAAGGAGAACTCTGTAGGATACAGTCAGCAGGGACGCTGGTCTGGACACCTACTCTTGGTACTGAGCTTAAAAATCAAGAGCATCTTGATAGTAAAAGGAGCGACAACCTTTTTAGTAGTAGATACTCAAGATACTGAGCTTTAAGGTAAAGCATTTTTCTTTGTTTATACAGCAACCCTCTTAGGTAGGTACAATGATACATGATGATCTTACGGATGTAAAAATTTGAGCTCTGGAAAGAGGTCTTCACAAAAACATAGCTGTTTCAACAGAGGCATGAAATTTAGGGGTAAACCATTCCATTCCCCAAAACAGCAACCAAGATGCAGCAAGAGAACAGAACAACCAGCCTTCATGAAGATAAATTAGATGATGTTGCTCGGTTGCTCCAGAGAGAAAAAGATCTGGCATGGCTGTACGTGCCCATCTTGGCTCCAAGTAATGGAGTAATAAACATTCACTGAAGGTGGGATTGGATTACGAACGTGAGTTTTTAAAATACTGAGTATTGTCTGCACATTGGAGAGACGGTCTAAGGAGACTGTCTTGTTGCTGAAATCAAGCAGAGACTAGCAGACATTGCTCTCTGTGTGTTGAAATAAGGAAGGGTGACTAAAGTGGTAGCCCACCAGACTTCTCTCAAATTCAGAGTCCTGGGGGATGCAAACGCATGACCAACCATGGGGTCATAATTATGAAGATGCATCCTGGAGTCTGGAGGATGGATAATGGCTTGGTTTTCCCAGATCAGCATCGCCTGGGTCCATCCCACCGATCTCTAATGTGAATATTTAGAGAAAAGTTCATTTTTCTGTTAAAATCTTTGAATAATTTTGCATCCATCTTTAGATTTTTAACATGGAAAACACAAAGCAGTTGAACATGTTTGTTTTCCTTCACTCTGCACCACTGCATTGAAACAACAATAATGTGTACTCCTTCAGCAAGGGTTTAGAGACAGCTAATGAGGCAACCAAGCCCTGGTGGCTGAGACTCTCCAGATGGGTTTACTGGAGTGTTGGAAGTCATGCCTTCCTGGCCATGATATACAGGTTCTCAACACACTTTTATCTTTCAACTAATATTAACTACTATTATCCAAACAGAAATACTAACGACAGCAATTTGGCTACAATGGATATCTCCATGCAACATTTATCTCCCTTCTGGAAGACTGTTGAGCTGTGTTTACACCAGCTTATTTAATTTTGTTTTCCTTTATCATGTTAACCCAGTACTTGGGCACTCATGAGTTAGTATAGAGGAAAAGCAGAGACATGACTTGTGCCTAATCTTTTATGAGAAACACAGCTGGTCCTATCGCTGTTTCTAGCATATCTGGAAATGATTTTAAGATATAATTATATGCCTTGCACCTGCACAGCAGGTGGTAAACACATGCCTGGAGAGTAGGGTGCTGAGTCTGTAAGAAAACCAAAAGAAACCAAACGTATGTTTTTTTTTTTCCTTTTTAAAAATAAGCCAATTCATTTCCTGTGTGCTATAAATTATGTAGGTCAAATATCTTTGGGGCTATTTTTTAATGTAAGTGAACAGTTCAAGAGAGCGATGGGAAAGAGACATCTAAACTGTGATCTGATTAGAAATTAGGCTTTTTCTCATCA
>JANHMN010000001.1:172474589-172507825 GCA_030674055.1 Rhabdomys pumilio | reverse complement strand
CACACACACACACACACACACACACACACACACACACACGAAAAAAAAAAGAGTCTGAAATAACATGGATTTATATAGAGATGTTTAAGATAATTTTCTTCAATTAGTACTGTCTATACCATAAATAAAGAAATAAAAATATGTAGAATAAACACAAAGTTAAAAACCTATTAGAACTAGTCAGTCATATCCATTCATCAATTAAGTAAGAGGCAGGAGAATGTATGAATGAATGAAATCTTCTGTAAGAATAGAGAAATGGAAAGCAATGCTAAATACATGCTACCACTTTCATTGACAGTTGAGTGAGTAGAGAAAGCTTATCCAAACCTACTGTCTGCCATAGATGAGCTTCCTATAGGTTGAATCCTTTCCCCTTTAGTTGGGCACAGAAGTCTATAGGGATGTTTCCAGGTAAGGATGAGTAAGATATTTAAGGCTAGTACTATTTTTCAAGGCAACATGGTGCTGTTTTTACCACGTAAGTCTGAAGATTGAAATGAATTTCAGTTCTATTCAGAAATGATTCAATTGCATTTTAAAGACTTACATTTATGTCTTGCCCTTTGCTTTTCTATATTTCGGGGCCAATTTTCATCTTTCATTTCAGCATCCCTGATAGAATATTGTGATATGCTTTGGCTCTAGATAGGAGAATTTGAGAAAAGAATTTCTATAAAAGGAATAATTTAAAAGTCATCTTTTTTTTTCCATTGTGGTAAAACGAGAAGTAAGATTGGCAAGATCCAGAGGAAAGGGCAAATTCTTTCCACACACATTGGGCCTCTGGGGCCAGCACTAATTTTACGTATGTACCAGGACTGTTGCTGTGGCCTACAGTAATCCTAGAGAACCTAAGTTATTCTGTAACAAAGAGAATGCTATAGCCAGCTTGCTTGCTGTTGATGTTGATTTTCGTTTATTTCCTTCCTCTGAGAAACAGCACAAAATAGAGCTTCTATACTCACAAACCAAGCCCACAAGTCACTCTTCACTATCCCTTACTACAGTTCTTCAACATCAGAAAGGATGCATAAAATACTGCTTTCAATAAAGTTAAACTAAATTCAAGAGAGTCCACAGAGCAATCTGGAACAGCTATGCCTATCCCCATATTTTTGCTTTATTTTTGGTTAGGAACACAAAATGAAGTATGCAGGTTTCAAAACTCACAGTCTATCAGGCTAAAGAGGAACAGCTCCATAATCCTGCAATAATGACAAAGAAAATAAAAAAAATCTCAGAATGCAATGCAAGCTCACTGGAGAAATAAATTCAACTGTGCTTCCTCAGCAGCATTGATCTTGAGCTCCGAGTCCTCTCATGTTGACCACCATGCATGAGTGAGGTCAGAACCTTCTCTGCTGGGATTCCTCTTCATGCCTTGACTCATGCAGACAGAACATAAGGTGCCGGCTTAACTTTATTTAAATCAATTATACCTGAAGCTGATCACAAAGCAAGAGAGCACTCTTATTCAAGGAGTGAAGATGTTGAAAAGGAGAACAAGAAAACAATTGACTTCAGCAATGTCTCTCTTTAAAATCACAAGCGATATGATTCGATAAAACTCTATTTAACTGGATGAGAAAATTAAAACAACGTCCATGCCATGTTCAAACATCGATAGGACATTTTATCTTCAAATTCCTTCTCTGAGTATACTATTCAATACTTGTGATCTTGCTCATGAGACTTCACTAAAGAACCACTCAAAGATGACTGCAAGAACCCATTAACAGCTGCACTTGACTTAACCATTGGCTTGATTTGTTGTTATTGTTGTTGTTGTTGTTGTTGTTGTTCCTGTTAACAGTGCTTTCAGCTAAGTAAAAGAATTCCAGACTCCACAACAATGCCTGTTTGCATTGGCAGTGCTGTATAAGCATGTCTGCAATCAGAAGAAAGAATTCCAACTGCTGTCACAGAGAAAGTGTTGATACATTGTACAGAGCCACTGTTCCCCATCTGCAGCACATACTCTCCTGTCTCAAACATGCTAATTAACCTATACCATGGCTACAAAACAGTTCCAGGAGGATCCTATTCAACTGATCTTACAGCAGCAATGTGTCCAAGTATTTGTTTTCCAAAAGTCTGCAGGAAAGGCCAGCTCTGGGTCACTGTAAAGGCAAGAAGTTTCAGGGACACAGGAAAGTTTTGGTTACACCCCCTGGCCCAATGGATGAAGAAAGAAAGCAAAGAGTCAAATGCAAAACTTTCTTGGTTTGCTTGCTGTTTAAGTTCAGTCTTACAATTTCCCCCAATACCTCAGAAAACAGGTAACAGTCATCACAAATGAGCCCTTCACATAGCAAGTAACTTAAATAATAAAATACTATTTTTTTTGTTTGACAAAATGTTATCCATTGGCCAGTTGTTATCTTTCTCAGTGAACAAGCTTCTACTCAAAGAGCTATGGTACCTTGCAGATAGCAGCCATAACATTGCCAAAGATGAACACAAATCTATTTATCCTGTATACCTTGAAATGTTCTGTTCAAGAAGCCAAGACCCTGGTCACTAAAGAATATGTGAGTTATTCTCACCAAAACAAGAGATCATCTTTAACTGCCTTCATTTTGAAGTATAGGGGGTGGGCAGAAGCAAAGGGAAACACAAATTTACTAAAGTAAATAGGTGATGTGCACAAAGAAACTTCTCATCTGGGAACTTAATGACATGATCAAAACAAGCAAACAATTTGAATGAGAGCTACTTGGGCCATACAGTATACTATAGCAGTGCTGATAATCCCATAAACAAAATATCTCCATTCTTGTTAATCAGTCAAAAATATTACATAAAAAATAAACTATGTCTGTTTTTTGAATTACCATGCAGCCTACCCATTTAAACTCATTTTTTATGAAAACTATTTTCCTATACTTTTCATTAAAATTTCCTTTATTGGTGCAGGTAAACTAGATCATTGGCTGCTAAATCTGTGTATTTGCATTTTTTAACTCTTACTCAACTCTGTTTTAAGGATTTCAAACAGAGAAAGAGTTGGACCCTAGCTACAAATCCCAAACTGCTTGCATATCTATGCAAGCACCAAGACCCTGTGCATATTTCCCACCTCTTTTCCTTGCGGCTGAGAGTCCTGTCAATAATCATGACTTATTAAACAGGCTGCCATCTCTTCCCTTCTAGTGAATGTAGAACAAGATCATGGAGGGGCAGAAATAATTATCCTGGGCTCTTCTTTAAAGACTGTCACAGAATGGAGGATAAGGAAATCAATACAGAAAGGACAGGGAAATGCCCCAATGTGTTCCCCACAGTCCCAAGGATGGGAAGTAAATCTACAATCCATTATTCATATAAACTGCTAATGAACAGATGAAATTTCTAAGGTCTTCAAGCTATTTCAGCCTAATGAATGTGTTCACATGAACCACCAATCCTTTATTCCTTTACACCACTCAAACTAGATTTGTGGAGAAGAGACCCTAGCACCCTCCCTCTTCTAGAAAATGGGTTCTCAGAAATCGTGCCGAGCAAAGCAGAAAGAAGCTGCATGGTGCTGGGTTCTATTGCTATTCTTATTTGTAGAAAGCTTCCTTCTCTTTGCCTTTCTGTCTCCCCCGACCATCGAAGTAGAGATGCGATTTTCTAAGGCAGAGTAAAAGCTAAAGCCTTTGTCCCCCACTCTTTACTTACAAGTACGGTAATTTAAAAAGAAAAAGTCACAAAGGTTAAATAACACCCAAGGTAAGATCAGGGAAAGAAAAAAATAACACAACTGAAAGCCACCATCTGATTTCTACCAGCACTGAGCAGATAATGAGGAACACTCTTTTGCCCAGATGTTTCAGCTCAAATCATAAATACAAATACAGCATGAAGGCAACATATCCAGACCGTTTCTTTGCTTTGCTTTTTTTTTTTTTTTCCAGAATAGCTTTGCTTGGAACTTGAACTGACATAGTAGGGGCTTGTCCTGAATAACCTTCACAGGTTGTACATGTCTTCTCCCATCCTGATCCTCAGGCACAAACAGAAGGTCCCTGCAATTTCTGTTCACTAAGGGGAGAGGGTGGGGTGGAGGTCAATTAGTTACCTGCAACCTTCATAAAAATAGAAAGCTTCCAGTTCCAAAGAGAAAGGGACCATATTTAGGGGGCCCACTAGCCACTATTGGCACCGACTGAGGAAGGCTGAAATGCTATATTCAAAGGGTGACATGTTACAAAGAGCTCGGACATTGTACTAAATCAGATCCTAGTCTGCTCATCTTTTCCAGCTAGGAGGAGGAGGAGATCAGGTTTGCACCCCTCACCACTCTGGGAAAGGAACAAAAGCAAATGCTTGGCACAGCTGGAGAGGAAAAAAAAAAGAAGAAGAAGAAAGAAAAACCCTCCTACTTCTCCAGGACCCTGGGGGCCGCAGCTCTGCAGCGTCCCCTTTGCATTTCCTTGCAGTTAACTCACTCCAGTGGCCACAGAAGCAATTTCCACCAATTTCCACACCTGGCAATGACCAGGGACAGGTTGAGGGGAGGCGTCCGTCTGGGAGCACTTCCCTTCCCTACCTCTCTGAATGGCTTCTAATTAATCCTTCTTAGTCACTGCCTGGGCAGGGAAGCTGAAATAGTAGCCAGCTCTATCCTGAGGACACCACTACCAAATATCTGCATCCAATCTTCACCGCTCCACACACACTGGTCATAACTTCTCTTTGTGGTCTTTCATAGGCCAGTTTTAGCTGTGCTTAGAAAAGCTTCCCACAGGAGGGCGGGAAGGGTTGGGTGCACCATCTCTCCCCAGGCTGGTAAGGGGAACACAACCTGGGCTTGCTCTCAAGTCTGCAGTGAGGAGGATTTGCATTCGCCTTCACCCTTTGATTGGAGACAGAAGTCTATTCTCATTTGGGACCCACTGAATTAGGAGCCCTGGCTCAGAGATATCCTTGGTTTGCTTGCCGCCCCTACTCCACACACAGACTCAGCGAAGACCTACACCTTTGGCCCCCTTGAGGCTAGTTTTAACCAAAGCCGCACACTCTGCCCCAAACTGGGCATGGGGAAGTGACAACCAGGAGAAAGGATAGCCAGAGAGCAGAAAGAAACTCGGCAGCGAATCATGGCTAAGACAGGCATCTACTTACGAAATTTGGGGCTGGTGCTAGTTTCTGGGGTGGTGGTAGTGGAGGAGGTGGAAGAGGGTGAGGAGGAAGATGCAGCGGCAGCATCCTGAAAGGGTGACAGGGTCCAGGAGGGAGTGGAATCGTGGAGGTAGGAGGAGGTAGCATACGCCGCAGTGGGCCAGGAAGGCATCGCTTGCGTACTGGGGGCTCCTGGCATCGGGGGTCGGGAGCCTGGCGTGGTGCTACTGAAGAAAGGGGCCGTGGTGGACAGGACCGTCGGAGGGGCAGCCGTGTTCCGTGCCGTGGTAGAGCGCGGGCTAGCCCGGATGGGCACCCGGTGCCCAGGGAAGCGGGTGGGTGCCCGTGTGATGGTGGTCAAGCGGGTGCTAATCCGGTTAGGCGTCCTGGAAGAAGCAGCGCCGCCGGCAGAGGGGGTGGCGGGGGACGTGGTAGAAGTGGTTGTTGTGGTGGTTTCCATAGCCTTGGGAAAAGAGCTGGGCTTGGAGAGGAAGAAGGGGTCCTGGCCCATTCCCTTGGAGTCCACCAGGTCCGTGGGCACGTACTCCTTGACGGAGCCTACCACGATCCATTTAAGCAGCATGAGGCTGAGCCCCAGGCCGATGAAACCGATGAACAGAGGCACCACGCACAACCACGTCTGCTGCCGGTTCCACACGATGCAGTCGCTACAGCGTAACTCCCGGGGGGGTTCGGCCGCCCCTTCTCCGCCGCCGTCCGGGCCCCCGCCCGCCGCCGCCGCCGCCGCCGCAGCCGCCGCGGTGCCCTCCTCGGCTGAGGCGGCGGCTGCCGAAGCGGCACCAGGTGGCGAGGCACCGGCCGCCCCTTCACTCATCCTAGGAGCCGGTCTTCACCTTCGCCCCCCCGAGGGCCGCGCCAGAGGCATGGGGCCGCGCGGGCCGGGCGCGGGCGCGGGCGCGGGCTCCGGCGGCGGCGGGCTCCGGCTCAGGCAGCGGCCGCGGCGGCCGCATGCAAATCGGCTCCCTGCCCCCACGCCCCTCCCCCCGAGAGGCGGGCGGCGGGCGGGGAGGAGAGGACGGGGGAGGGGACGCGGGCCGGGGAGGGGGCGGCGAGGAGCTCCGGAGAGGGGCGAGACCAGCCCCGGCGCCGCCGGCCGGTCAGGGAGCGGCGGGGCGAGTCTGCAGCCCGCCTAGGTGCCTCTTGCACGCCGGGGTCTCTCGGCTGCCGGTGGTGCTGGTGCTGCCGCTGATGCTGATGCTGCCGTGGATGCTGATGCTGATGCTGCCGCTGGCGCTGATGCTGCCCGCCGCCTGTGTGCGCTCCAGCCTCGCCCGCATCCTCGGTGCGCCGCGCCCGGCCCGCTCCCTGGGGCGCCCGGCCGCACCGCCGCTGCCCCCACCTCAAATCCTCACGTCACCCTCAGAAGCCCGGGCGGGCAGCTGCTGGATGCCCGGCGCTGACAAGCCGCATTCCAACACAGGGGGCCAACCTAGCAGCCCCTCGCCCAGCCCCGCACGCCGCGATGCACGGTGGTTGCTCGGCGAGCCCGGGCGATGAGGTGCACCTGTTCTTCAGCCGGCTCGCAGCCAACCCTCGGTCAACGCTCTCCGGGAGAAACCAATCCTAGCGCAGCGCGGAGGGCGAGCGGCCGGGCTCGCCTCGCTCCCGCCGCCCGCGGCTCTGCGCTGCCACTGCCGCCGCCACCCGTGAGTCAAACTCCAGCAAGCTACGCCGCCGCCCGGGAGCGGGGTACCCGTGGGCGCACCCGGACCAGCACGCAGAGGATACCAAACAGCCCCGGCGCCGCTGCCGGGTCGACCCGGGCTAGTAAAAAAATGGGAGACAGCGACGGGGGGTCCCGGACGTCGTGACCGCTGCTCCAAGCGATTTCCCCAACTCAACCAAGCGGCTTCGGGTGTGTGTGTGTTTGTGTGCGGAGTCGCCGCGGATGGGGTGGGATTCGGACAGAGTAGCACCTCCCACCAACATCTACGCGCTGTCTTACTGCGCGCTAGATAAATAAATGATCCAAGCAGACCCCCATTGGAGATGTAGAGCACCAGGTGCTCTGGATCAGCCTGTACAGGTCTCTGGTGAGGATCCTGCGGGGTCAGACACTGAAGCTGCGGGGAGAATGCGCACGGGCGTGTTAGGTGGGAGGGCGCCTCTGAGCTCCCCTGCCCCGCCGCTGTGCGGCTGGACAGAGAACCACCTTTGCTTTGGAGTTGTTGAGAGATGCTCCTGAAGCAGACGACCTTTCTGTGATCGGATCTCCAAGCCATTAACTTACCTTTTTAAAAGTATCTTTAAATGTAGGTACGCCCTGGGAAACAAGGTGAGAGGCAAAAATAAGAAAAGATGCTGGCTAGTCTCTTAAATTTCGTAGCCGGTTTCTTCCTTTTGATAGAGGGAGATCAGAGTATTTCCCATCTCAGGTACACTGTGGTACCTCCCTGAGGACCAGGCGGCACAGACAGGAAACAGGCAAGAGCCGGTGCTAACATGATACACATACATTGCTGGTGTAAAGCGATGCTTCCCACACTATCCAGATTCCTAAACTAAGGTGGAAATGAGTCTTTTTTATTTTATTTTTTACAAGTGCAGAGCAAGAATGGGAGGTTGAGAATAGCATCTTCCTTATTATGTACCTCCCAGGTCTGTCCAAGAATGCAGACAGCATTCTCCTGTCCTGTGATGCACTCCACAGAGATGAAGTTTCCTAGGTATCCATTTTATTCACAGGTTAAAAGCAAAAGAGAATGCTACTTTGAGGAGATGGCAGAGTGCAGAGAATACGTTCAAACAGGAAACCCTTGGGGAATTGTACCTATCAGAGTTCTTTGCACAGGCATGATTAATAAATTATTTTTTGATGACAGTAATGTGGCTGTCACCTCTCTCAGCTCTAACACTGAGACTTACCTCATTGGAAAATCCTATGGTTTTTAATTTAACATAACATGCCCTAACCCAGTAGTGCTGAATGATGCCTTCCAAAATTGCAACTGGGGAAAAAACTAAACAAACAAACAAAAACAAACAACAACAAAACATTAAATTCATACTCTTTTGGCTTTCTAATGCAAGACACAAGTAAAAATGTCTTAACCTTCTGTGGGCTGTCAGGCATCTGCTCCTTGCCTTTCTTCTGCAGTAAAATAAAAGCATTTCCACAATATAGTAGGTGCTGCTGTTGACACTTGAGAAAGAAGATTTCTTTTCCACACTTAGTTCATCATCATCCCTCCCAAATCCCACCCCCAGTATTCTGTGTTCTTTGCCTTCTTCCTCCCCCGCTGGAATAAATCCAAAACACAAAGAGAGGTGCTGTAATGCTTTTGTGGGTAAATGCTCTCTTCCTGAAACCACAATTGGACACTATCCACATTCTCTTCATTGCTTCCCAAAGCCTTCTTCACTTCTCTTTCCAAATTCCTTCTCCTTCTCCTTTCTACTTGGATTTAAAAGCTTATTCATGGTTCCCTATTGAGTTCACATTTTCCTGGAACACTCGTCACTGTATATGAGCTGCTCTTACAAGGAAGCTTCTCCAGAAGGAGCAGAGCAGCAGAGCCCATTGCTTGAATGCATTGCTATTAAGGAACATGTGGTAACAGACCATCCGGAGAAGTTTAGTAGGTATGACTGTCCTCACTGTAAAGCTGTATTGTAAGGCTTTCTGGTAGTAGGTGATAAGCACTGGACTGAAACTGGGGGACCACTGTCCACAGTAGAGTCAATGTCAAGGGTTGGACCTTCTTGCTGCTCAAGACTAAAAGGCATTCCATTAACAGGCAAGATTTAGAAGCACTAAGGAAGCAAGCCTCTGAGAATGTCTGTGAGTGATTTTCTAGTTTAGGCTAATTGAGGCAGAAAGACTCACCCAAACTATAGTCTGTGGGCTGATGTCTAGTTCTGCATAAAATGGAAAAAAAGATATTAAGTCTTCCTCTGTTTCCTGTGGCTGCAATATGAGTAGTTGCTGTCACACTCTGCCACCATACCTGCCTTACGATAGGCACCACGTTCCCAAGCTGTGGGCAAGAACCAAGCCTTCCTTCCTTAACTTACCTTAGCCAGCTATTTCACCACAACAGTGAGACCTGTAACTAAGACAAGTCTTACCTACCTATTAAGAAGCATCCTGGTTCTGATGACTCATACCTTACAGAGACAGAACACTGGAATAGGTTCATATTAACAAGTAGTTTCAAGTTAGGACTCTGCCCCTGATAATAATGAAATCCTTTTGGACCAGTTTTTCCTAACTATGGAATGGAGGCACTACTTAATTCTGTTAAGACTGTATCACTAAGGAGACTCTTAGCTATGGTGTCTTTGAAGCATCATCACCAGCTACTTTCCTGAGAAACATGAGACCATCTCCAAACCTTGACTCTCAAACCCAAGTTCAATTAGTTGCTAAGCCATTTACTTTCTATGATTTTTAATGATGAGAACCTTATTAAAAATCCTTAGTAAAAAACTGCAAGGCAGAAAGTAACTTTGTTTGGCAAAACCTGTCCAATATGTCATCCATCAGAGTTCTGAGGAAGGTAATCCCTACTTGGAGAAGCTCTCCCAGCCTAGGAATGATAACATTTAACTTTAAAGAAGTTTGCTTTAGAGAGAAGTGCTGCCTTTGTTACTTTCCCTTTTTTACTTAGCTCATGCATCATGATGTGAGGCTAAGAGGATACAGTGGAGCGCAGGACCCTCCTTTCACCTAGTTGCCAAAGTGGGAAGAGTGGTCGACAGTAAAGAAAATAAACTAGAATAAAAAAAATTAATGAGTACTGTAGTTTGAGTCTACAAAGATGAGGCATGCTTGGCATGATTTTAGAAGATATTCAAGCAAATATCTCTAGCTGGTTTATCACCACCCTTTTTAAAGCCATGGGAACTTCACAATCACACTGATTAGATGGTAGAATCTCTTTATGAACTGTGGGCTCAATTGATATAACAGTCACTTAGAAGCCAGTATGTCTCACAAAACTATAGTATTCTCCATATTCCTCCCTGGAATCAAGTTCAGATCCAGTGTGATAACCTGGACACATCTGACAGTATAAACATTTTATAATTGCTAAAGTCCACCTTTTGCATGCCTGCGACCTATTTCCTGTTTCTGAGGAAACAGGAATATTTACTATTAGTATTAGTATTAGTATTAGTATTACTATTACTATTGCTATTACTATTACTATTACTATTACTATTACTATTACTATTACTATTACTATTACTAAGACTGGAACTAAAGGAGTTCTGTAAAAATTGTAAAGATCTTCTTTAGAGAGAAATATGCTCCATGTCAAGTAACGACGTCATGTTTCTTTGTGCTCCTCATTGACTCAGTGTGTAAGATCAGCCCAAACCGGCAAGAGAAAATCTGTAGACCAATGTCTTCACAACATCAAGGCTTCAAGGACTCTTGCACTGCAACATATTATGAATAAAATAAACCATAAAATATGTGGGTGATCCAGAATAAATGTAGAAAGGTGAGGAATTCCAGTTGTAACCATATCCTAGTTGCAAAAGATAGTAAGATTATCCAAAGACTCGAGAGTATTTGGAATGTCAGGTAATTACTGTCAATTATATCATAAATTAAATATTGACTTCAAAGGATGTAAAACTGGAAGTTTTGAATGACGCACTAAGGGAAGAATTGATGGTACATTTCATATGGAGTTGTGATAGGACAATCTCTAAATCTCTAAACAGGTTGAAATTTGAGCCTTTAAAATAAAAAAGTCCATCTGTTTACCAGAGGCTATGTTTTGAGCACAAATACTGAGAAGTTTGACTTTTTAATAAAGAGAAACTGAGACTCAGAAGAATCATAGTTGCATTGAGGTAGGTAAACTATCCTTAGGAAGCTCTACTAAAGGAGCCAGCTAGTGGATTATAGTCACATCAAGGGTAGGTCAAGCACTGTCCATCCTCTATAGGGAGAAGCCATCCAGCAACAGGCAGGTAGATTTCAGTGTGGGCACAAAGCAGCAGCAGCAGGTCAGTGATGTGAAGGAGCATCCCATTCTTTTCCAACAAATAATTGCAACTTTCAGGAACCAACCATTGTTTATTCCCCACATTCAGAGTTGCCATTGCTGTTTGCTTAGTCAGTGTTTTATTAGCCTTTTCGTAGCCAGTATTCTTCCCTAAGGTTGATATATAATTCATTTTTTAGATCACTACACCGATTCCCTACCATATTAAAAATCACCTTATTCTCATTACATAAGATTGGAAGATTAGAAGACTGGTTGATGGATATTTGCCTTGACTGCCAGATAAACACTGAAATATCTGAGGAAATATCTTTCTAATTCCTTGGAAACAAAGGTTGAAAGCTCCTCCTCCAGACCACAGGACAGCATCCTACTGAGCCATTACTGTGTCATCTTACACTCGTAGTTCCAGTCACAGTGAGAGAATCTACAACTATAGAGAAGCTTATGATGCTGCCTCTCGGAAATGCTTTCCTACAACCAGGGGAAAAACATCTTTGTCTCAAGCCTCATTATTCCTAAGAAAGGCAGCATAATGCTGTTGCTTTCAGAAAGAGCTGATGTGATTTCTTGTTTGTATAAATAACTCTTTGGCTGCACCTCACCTGTGTTTTCTAGAAACGTGTGTTCTGCTTTCTTAGATTTAGAGGGAAACTTTCATAACACTCCATGTGTATCTCCATGGGAAAAAGCAAACAGATAATTTTCCATAATTCTCCCATGGCTTACATTATGCCTACAACCAGGCAGATATCCTGCTAAACCATTCAGAGAAACTGGAGAAAAAAACCAGCTTTGTAGTCATCCTCTGAAATCTAGCCCACAATAGCTGATGCCACTAGTATGGTCCTTACTGTTTGACCTTTTCTAATAGAATATTAATATCTGCATGTGGGTTATAATTTCCTCTCCACTACCCACTTCCTCTGAAACTTGTCTGTAATTCTAAAGGATTTCAGTTACTGTATAATCTGTTTCTTCTATTGTGTACTATGTCCAAACTTTTATGCTCAATGTGGATCAATCATCAGAGATGAAAAGCAGATATCTTGGAGCAGGTCATTGCACAGTTGAATACTGCCATATATCATGTGTGTTGTGCTGTGGTTGCCACGTGCAGGTAAGAGCAGGGATTGCTTAAAGAGAATCCCCATCAACTCTGTGTATCAGTAGTCACCAAAATAATGGTATGGAGAGATTGCCTTACATTTAAAAGGTTGTCTGTATTGAGAGGTCTATAAGTCATTGGGAGATGCCCACCGAGGTAACTGCAGAAGTTAAGTCTCTCTGAGACTTCATGCTCCCGGCTAGAGAGACGGCCACCTACTTTAACTCACACCACTGCCACTGCCATTCAGGGTCACCTTGGAGGTCTCAATTCACAAAACTCTTAGATTTTGCCCCTATAATTACAAGATTGTGGAATAGCAACCCATTTGTAGTTATTAGGTGAGTTGTCATGCATGCCTCATTGCAGTGATGCAAAGCAGACAGGCAACAATATTACCTAAAGAGCCTTCTGATTGCATTACATTTTGAAGGAGAAGTTTGAAAGAAAGTGGGATCTCTGTACTGCCATTTATGCTTCATTTTGATGTGTGTATGTGCAGTTCAGGATCACAAGGGTAGGACACAGTGGACAAGCTTTGACTCCAGAGTCCCATGACCAGTATTCTATCTGAATGTACCATCTCAATTATCAGGAATACCTTCTCAAAGGGAACTCAAAAGGATCATTGGGAAGTTTAGTTTTGGTATCTCAGAATGGATTTGGGCCATCTCTTGTCTCTAAGAAAGGGTATTTCAGGGAACCAAAACTTGCTTGGTGCTTTAAAAAAGAAAAAAGAGCCGGGCGGTGGTGGCACACGCTTTTCATCCCAGCACTTGGGAGGCAGAGGCAGGTGGATTTCTCAGTTCGAGGCCAGCCTGGTCTACAGAGTGAGTTCCAGGACAGCCAGGGCTACACAGAAAAACCCTGTCTTGAAAAAAGAAAAAAAAAGCAGAACACCACATACTTTGATTCAAATATTAACTGGAATTAAGAAAGCTAGCAAAGCCCACTATGGTGAAGTAGGTTTTCTAAGGCATTTTGAAGATATAGATAGGCTGTACATTTTCCTGAATTTGAAATATCTATCTTGAGGAAGAATGATTTCCCATTTAAAGAAACGACGAAGAATACAATTCAGAGAAACTGGAAAAAAAAAACAACTTTGTAGTCATCCCCTGAAATCAAATGTGTGTGTGTGTGTGTGTGTGTGTGTGTGTGTGTGTGTGTGTGTTTGTTTGTTTCTGACTCTGGGTGTCTGTGTATGTGCCATCCTAGCAGAGAGACCAGGAGTGAAAGTAGAGAGGAGAATAAAAAAGACTGCACTGTTGTGTTGGCATGGTAATTATCAGCTGGATTAAGCATATTACTAAGAATAATCTAAGAAGCTTATTAATTGTTATAGTTTCATTGAGTATCACTGAAGCTAGAAACAGAAGAATACTCAAGGGAAATTGATATTTACTCAGGTGATTGCTATATGCAGATGCCTCAAGGCTGGTGTTCAAAATGTTTCCACAGGGCACTGGTTTATCTCTGAACAACCAAGAAGAGGAAGTTAGGATGATTTAACATGAGATATCTGACTGTCAGTCACTTAGCAAAAGAGGACTTGTTCATCTGTGGATCTAGCTGGTTTCAGGGAGGTAAAACATTTCTAATCTCAGATAATATTTTGTAAGTTAGAAATTTATAGACATTGGGGGTGGGGGGTAAGAAAGATCTAAGGCTTCATTGCCAGTGAATAAGGGATCATTGGTGACCTCGTTTTCATTTGTATCACTGAAAATTAAACCCAGAGCTCTGTGCATACTAGACCACTCTTTGTCACTGAGATGTATTCCCAGCTTGTGATGTTGTTGTTGTTTGTTGGTTGGTTTGTTGGTTTTTAAGACATGGTCTCACAAAGTTGCCTGGGCTGAACTGGAGAGTACTATGCAGTCTAGACTGGTGCGATGGTTTATAGATGCTTGGCATAGTGAGTGGTACTATTAGGAGGTATGGCCATGTTGGAGTTGGTTTGTCACTGCGAATGCCAGCTTAATACCCTCACCTTAACTGCCTGGAAGTCAGTCTTCCACTACCAGCCTTAATATAAAGATATAGAACTCTCAGCTCTGCCTGCACCATGCCTGCCTCAATGCTTCCATGATCCTGCCTTGATGATATCAGACTGAACCTCTGAATCTGAAAGCAAGTCCCAATTAAATGTTGTCTTTTATACATCTTCGCTTGGTCATGATTTCTGTTCACAGCAGAAAAACCGTAAATAAGACAAATGGCCTCAAACTCATGATCCTTCTGTTTTGGTCTCCCAAGTGCTGAGATTATAACCAATTACCTTTATAAGAACTAATAGGAAAAATAACTGAAAAGTCTTACTATAGCCCTATAGAGCACAATAGTTCCTATGCCAACTGCTTTGGGGCTCTGACATGATGAAGAGATTTCTGGAAACGGAAGTCTTGTGGAAATTTTCACTGGGCATTGTTTAACAGAAGCTTAGATGGTGTGTGGCATTAGTGCCTGATTTTATAATTATTTTTTTAACATTATGTAAAGGTTTTTGGCCCACTATTTTTAATAAAACTAAGAATAATAATATCTCTTATAAAATTCTTCTGATTTTTCTCAGGTGGGAAGTATAAGGTAAAATCCCCCCCCCAAATCTTTAATACCTATGAAAATAGTGAGAGAATATAAGAATTTCATAGCAACTAGAGAAAAAGGAAACTGCACAAAAACTAAAATATCCATCCTATTCCAGTTAGCTTTGCAGTTAAAAGATGTTGTATTTTTTCTATTATACACTTCATTTTTAGTTTACTTTCTTGAAGTCTAAAAATCTTCAATGAGAATCAGATTGTAAGAATTAATACAACTTCTCCTGTGAATTTAGTCTTTTGTAATATTTTAAAGTCATTTAACAGGTAATTGTATTGTGTGTGTGTGTGTGTGTGTGTGTGTGTGTGTGTGTGCCTGTATGTGTGTTCAAACTCAATTGTTGAAATACATAAAAAAGTTGACATGCTCTAGGTAGACTTTCTTATTACCTACAGAATAAGGTTAAACAGGAATGCAATTATACATGTGAGAATTGGGGGAACGTGGACACTGAACAGTGATGATGTAGCTTCCAAACACAAAGGTTGAAATACAAAACTACCAGAACTAATGTGCCCAAAGATGAGCAGAGGCAGGCAGATCCCCTCCCTATCTTACTGGACCCTGTACTCTTTAGGAGGAGAGCTGTATTTCACCACCGGACACCACGAAATTAACGTAGAGGTTTGAGCACTCAGCACTAAGGGTTGTTGAAGAGAGGTCCATTAGAGACTAGAATAAAAATGACCTTCAGCAGAGAAGTGGTGGCGCACTCCTTTAATCCTAGCACTTGGGAGGCAGAAGCAGGCAGATTTCTGAGTTCGAGGCTAGCCTGGTCTACAGAGTGAGTTCCAGGACAGTCAGGACTATACAGAGAAACACTGTGTCAACCACTCTCCCCCCCAAAAAATGACCTTCAACTCTGACCTCCCAAGGATCGCTGAAGATCAAAACACCTTTTAGTCTTCACTACACTAAGATTAAAAAGCAGAAGAGCACTATTTATGGCTTTAGTTTAAGTATTAAGAAAAATTGTAAACTAAGTTTTAAAGTCATCATTTTGGGAGTGACATATGATAAAAAATTAATAATCTCCTAGGGAAATATCCAATTAGCACAAAGAATCCCCCTAGCAAACTGAACAGACAATTATGCTGATTTGGCTTAAGGCCGATTTGTAAACAATTACACATTCTTTACCACCTCCACCCAGCCCCACCTTTTGTCTTTCCTCTTTCTATGAGTTTCAAAGAAGCAAGCTATCAACATCAAGGCCTCTAATGGTCTTCCAGGTACACATCTGACTTCTCTGAACAACTGTTCCAGCAGAGTCTTCTCTGTGAATCATGGCTTTTTTGTTTATTTGGTTGGTTAGTTGGTTGATTGGTTGGTTGATTGGTTGGTTGATTGGTTGGTTGGTTGGTTGGTTGATTGGTTGGTTGACTTGTTTGTTTTTGTTTTTTTTTTCCTTTTGAAGTGCTGAGAATGGGACCCACCCCGCACCCCTCCACCCCCCTGAGTGTTTGCACATTCCAGGTGAGTACTTTACCCATTAGATATATCTCTTATTTTGTTATGGGTAGTCCAAGATACTCCCAAACTCCTAGTCCTCCTGTTTCCAACTCTCAACTTTTCAGATGTTTACACACTTGGAGGGTTTCCAGATTTTAATTCCAAATACATATTCCCATTTTGAGTATTTGATTATAAACAGAAAGATTGGATGCTTGTCTAACTCCTACGGAGAAGTTCAAATTAGAATTGAAGAATGGGTGCCTTATAAAGTCTTGTACAAGAGACCTGAAATCTTCACATTTGGAAGGTTCTTCAAAAAAATTATTTTTGAAGAATACTAAAAATTGTATCTACCTACAAATGTGTTGAAATCAACCCATGGGGGAAACATCTCCTTCACAGTCACAAGAGCAACTGTTTAGTCACTCTTTCCTGGAAGCCGTATTTCAGTGACCCTTTGAAATGGCAAGACACACCCAAGGTCTGATCATTTCATTAGCTAATGAGTAAGACTTAAATCTTTCATCTTTTATCTGGCAGGCAACCATATCAGTCAGATTCCCAAAACAATTCCCTCTCTGTATAGAAAACTGGGAATTTCTTTTCTCTTTCATTTTTTTTTTATTTTGTTGAATTCAATTTGTTTATCACTTGTGAGAGACATTATCCTCACAGGGTCATTCTGTATACAGCTTCATGTCAGAGTACCACCCTGGAGATAGATGTCTTCTTATTGTTCCTATTCGCTGCTTCCATAGAAGCTTTAAACAGCTTGTTTATGACAGGGCAAGGTTCACAGTCACTTCTAAAAACACAGGAGCCAGGTCCTTAATGGAATTTGAAAACACACTTTTACAAGGAAATGAATAGAATTACACCTAGTGATTTCTGATTGTTTGTATTTTTCGTTGTTATGATTAAGGATGAAGACAGTAAAGAGTGTATACAAAACACCTAGGCTTAAATCTTTCTTTGTCTTTCAATTTGTAAGATTCAATAGGACTCACTTATAGCATCCATAAACTGTACCAGTTATATCTATAATTAATATTACCATCATAATCTGTGATTACAATGTTTTAAAAGTTCAATATGTGCATTTTTCAAAATGTAAAACACCATATATATTTTAAAATAAGAAAAAAACTACAAATTGGTGTTAGTGATGAATTTTTTGTGTTCAATTATAATTTTTTGATTAGATGATATAAAAAATATAGAAATATAAATATTTAAAAATATTACTATTATCACACATATGTATATATATATTATATATATATGTGTACACATATATGTTATATATATAACATATATGTGTATACACATATATATCAGTTATTTTTCTTTTACTTTGGATATTTCTCACATTCAGTAAGCAAATGTCACCAGTGTGCATATACTCAAGACACAGACTGGACCATCCTTCAAAGAGATTCCTTAAGCAAGGAGTCTCTTTCCCTATTATTCATTGCTCTGTGAAATTAGTATAAAAGTAAGAAGACTAATTTGAAGCCACGCCTTATCTAAGTTGTCTTTTATTTTTAAATAATATATTGATTATATGAAATTATTATAATGATATTTTCATGTATGTGAATAATGATGTAATTTTTCACATTCACCTTCCAGTCACCCCAATTTGCTTTCTCATTCTCTGTCACTTACTCTCTTTCTCTTCCTTCACAGTCACTCTTGTGTTAATGACATGTGTTACATGTGTTGCTGAGTATGGCTTATTTTATGCAAAATGATGACTTCTATTTCCTGCAAACAACATAATTTTGCTCTTCATTAGAGATGAGCAATATATCTCTCTGTGTATCTACCACATTTTCTATACTCCTTTAACTGTTTATGGACAGGTGAACTGAATACGTAATTTGGCTTCATGGTGAACAGTAAACATGAGTGTTCATTATTGTACCTTCGCCTACTAGATTTCTTAGGTGTTCCCAGGAGTTGTATAGATGTACCATAACTACTTGCATGCTTCATGTCTTTTAAAATTAAATTTATTTTTGTGTATTTGTGAATATTTTTGCCTGCATGAATGTCTATGTACCCTGTGCATGCTTGGTGCCCAAGGGAGCCAGTGATGGCATCAGATTGCTTGGGACTATTATTACAGATGGTTGAGAGTCACCGTGTGGGTGTTGGGAATTGAGCTTGGGTTCTCTGAAAGAGCAGCCAGTGCTGTTAACTACTAAGTCATCCCTGCAGCTTGTGTGTAGTATTTCTGAGGAAGTTCTTTAAAATACACTCAGTACCTTAGAAATTTCTTTCTGATTAGGATAGAAAGACTTTTCATCTTCCAAGGTCTTCCTTACTAGGTTTACTGTTGTTATAGGCACTAAACTTTTCATTGTAAAAGACTTTTGCCTCCTTTGTTAGGTTTAATTCAAAGATCGTTTTCCTGAGAGGATTCTGATGATGGTTGTTTTCCTGAATTCTTGCTTAGTATGTTCATTACACATACGTAGAAAAACTATGTTTTTCTGTATTGATCTTGTGTTGTGCACATGTGTGGGAAGAATTTATCAGACTATAGTTTTCCAGTGTATTCTTTAGGTTCATAATATTTATTTATTTATTTATTTATTTATTTATTCATTTATTCATTTATTTACTTTGAAACTAGAGTCTTCTCACATATAATAAAATCTCTTCCCTCCAATCCTTCCAACTTCTTCCTGCCAGCTCCACTCCCCGAGAATAACTTCCTATCTATTTCTCTTCAGAAAAGAGCAGACTTCCAAGAGGCGATAGGAAACACAACAAATAAAAATTCATAAGACAAGACAAAAGGCTTAATATTGATTCTGGAAAGGAGAACCCAATAGAAGGAAAAGAGTTCCCAGAGCAGGCAAATGAATGTTTTGCACATTTTAAATCCTTTTTTTTATTATTAATTCTTCTCTCATACAACACATCCCAACTGCAGCCTCCCCTTCCTCCACTCATGCAAGTTCACACACATACACACAAACACAAGTACACACACACATGTACACACACACACACACATAACACACACACTGCTCCTGCCTCTCCCAGATTCACTGCTTCTCCATTCCATTTTATAAAAGAATGGTCCTCGCAGTGATAGCAACTCATAGTTTCCTAAGTGTAGTATGTTAAGTATAGTATTATATTATCTACAATGAGGTATATCTTGTAGCTCTTTTATTTTGTCTCATATTCTATCACTCTAGCTAAGAAATTGAATAGTGTATTAACAGCAGTGAGAGGGGAGCTCTTTTTTCCTTTCAAACTTTACTAACTTTAGAGGAGATGCTGTCAGACTTTATGCAATCAATACAATGTTAACAACAATTTTCCAGTATGCTGCAGTAATGTTCCTTCTGTTCCTATTTTCCAGAGCATTTCTTACCTTAGTGTGCGTTAGATTTGTCAAACTCTTTGTACTGTGTCTTTTAGAATGCATGGGTGACTTCTGTTCTTGATGCATTTGTCTGCTATGTTACATACTGATGTGCCTAAGAGGTCGTCCACTGAATGACACAAACTTCAACATGAAACATAATATTGTCACACATTGTGAAGTTGTTATTGCACATACATTTTCAGTATATGTTGATCAAGAATGTCAATTTATAGATTTCTTTTTACATTGCACCCTCCTTTGAATTTGACCTTAGGAAATCACTGACTAAACAGAATGAGTTAGACAGTGTTGCTTCCCCCTTTTTTCATTCCTGATGCTCTTGTTTTTTCCTCAGAATATAGTAACTGATTTATAACACTAGAACACTAGTGTTTCTCCTTCACAGAGTCTCTGGCAGGTCTCCTCTAGTCCACCATTTTCCTGGGAGCATCTCTCTGGCTCAAATACTTTTCTGTTGAATAATTTCTCTCTGTCTTCCCATTCTCCTACAGAAATGGAATGAGTGTGTCTTTTGCAGACATGTTTTTAGTTCTCTGTGTTTTCTGATAGCAGTCTTATCAAGCATGCTAAGAGAAAGACATGCAAAGCGTCAAGTGGGTTTTGTATAGTTTTGGAAGACTCTTGTTAATGGACCACCAGAGAGTTTCTTCACATCATTCGCTGATAGATTACCAAACATACACAAGACAGGTCACAAGTTAGAAATATTTTCATTAAGTAATACACAGTATTTCCCCTGAATTATCACAGTATCTGTTTTTGGTAAACACTTTATGTAAAGTCAGCAAGATTGTATGCTAAAATTTTCTAAGGATGCTCTACTTTGGAAGAGCATTAAAAGGAGTCAAAACTTTGCCAGAATAATTTTTATTTTTAGAACATTGGCAATTAACCAAAGAATCATTCTCGAGAGGCTTTATTGAATAAAAAATTGGCTGAATCTTGGTATGAACATTGAGTTTGTTCTATTTCCATCCTTCTTTCTCCAGCTGCAGAGTAGCCTGGAATGAATAGCCATCAACTACCAGGAAAGATCAACCAACAGAATAGAGAGAACAAAAAGTGTCTGGAAACTTCTGAAAGACTCATTTCCAAAGATTTTCCATATTTTCAACCATCTACTAAATCCCTGAAACAGCTAATTGAAAGGCTGATTTTACTTGGTAAAATTAAGAGATTGTCAGTAAAATGAAATAAAGAAAAAATAAAATAAAGCAAAACAAAATAACATACATGTATCTGATGATATATATATATATATATATATATATATATATGTTATATGCATACACACACACACACACACACACAGAGAGAGAGAGAGAGAGAGAGAGAGAGAGAGAGAGAGAGAGAGGTTTGTTTTCTAGCACCATTTTATTGGATCATAACCTCCATAACTCTAGAGAATCTGAAACCCTCTTCTGATTTCTGTGACCACCAGGTAAATTCATAAATGCACATACAAATGTATAGACAAAAAAACATATACATATTTTTAAAACACTTTTTAATCTTTTCTTATACTAATTATGTTACCCAAAAATCATCTTCAGTGTCCTGCACATAGAACTAAAGGAAGCCTGTCCTCAGTGGGCTTTGACTGGTCAGTATACTTACCAGTAACAAATGGCTGGGCAGAGTGACAGAAGCAGGACTTTTAAGATTCCTGGAAAGGGACCAAGAAAGAACAAATAGGGGATTTCTTCATGAGGAGAATGTTGAAGAAAGACCTGGCTGGAAAGTTACAGGAGGGAGAGACAACCAACATGTAGGTACAGGGAGAAAGCTGCCCCAGGAGGGCTGCTCAGCAGAGTCCAGGCCAGCAAAGATAAAATACAGATTTATTAAGTATTAACATAGGAATATCAGAGGGGAGTGTGTGTTAGACACTTGGAATTAGGAGTGGCCCAGCCATAGAGCTGTTTAAGGTACTTAAAATTTAAGATTGTGTATGTGTGTCTTTCTTTCAGGAATCTAAAACATTGGGGTGATAGCAAAAAGCATATGTGCACCCGCCCAAAAGTATAGAGAGGATTAATTTAATACCATAAAATAAAAAAAAATTAAACTGTTTTAGTGAACATAAAATCAACATAAATAATATACCTATTTTTCTTAACATGAAAAATTATATAATAAAAATAGACTTGTATATATGTAATATACAACATATAACATGGGAACCATCTACACACACGCACACACACATAACACATACACACACACACACAAACACACACATATATATATACACACATACATACATACATATTACCCAAATCCTGCATTTTGCATTTATATGTATGAGATGTAAATATAATTGCACAGAGCATAAGTACAACATTTATTATATGCAGATACTAAAAAGTTAATACCTTTAGAATGGTAATTCCTAGAGGCTAAAAAACAGGAGAGGGTCTCTAGGTAAAGAGAGATGAAATTTGATTAGTGCACATGGTATGTATGTGTGGAATCATATAGAAGCCCGTGTGTGTGTGTGTGTGTGTGTGTGTGTGTGTGTGTGTGTGTGTGAGAGAGAGAGAGAGAGAGAGAGAGAGAGAGAGAGAGAGAGAGAGAGAGTTTCCACACAGGAAAAGCACCAAAAAATTCTTTCTGTGAGTAAAGTTAAGGAGTGTAAGGAGTTACCAATTAGAAACAGAAAAAAAAGAAAAAAAAAACAACTCCAACTACCTACTCCACAGTAAAAGATGTAAACCTTTCCTCTAAAGGCCACAAGGAAGGCACAGATGCCTTCTCTAAACATTTGATATTTTGTTGGACAGTCGAGTCAAGAAATTAAACAAGAAAATAAAATAAAATGTCTCCAGATTGATAAGAATTGATAAGTCTAATTTTACCTGAGGATGAAACAATATATGGAAACTATGAATTCACAAGAAAAATAAATTAGTAGAATGAATAAGTTCAGTCACGATGTTGTATATGCATATTAAGAATCATCCTCAGTAAGGTAACTCAGTCACAAAAGAACACACATGATATGCACTCACTGATAAGTGGATATTAGCCCATAAGTTCTGAATATCCAAGATACAATTCACAGACCATATGCAGCATAAAAAGTAGGAAGACCAAAGTGTGGATGCTTCAGTGCTTCTTAGAAAGAGGGAACAAAATACTCACAGGAGGAAATATGGAGACAAATGTGGACCCAAGACTTAAGGAAAGGCCATCCAGAGATTGCTACACCTGGGGAATCCATCCCATATACTGTCACCAAACCTGGATGCTATGTGAATGCTAGGAAATGCTTGCTAACAGGAGCCAGATATGGTTGTCGCCTGAGATGTCTGCCAGAGCCTGACAAATACAGAGGTGGATGCTCACAGCCAACTGTTGACTGACTATGGGATCCCCAATAGAGGAGTTAGAGAAGAAACTGAAGGAGCTGAGGGGGTTTGCAGCCCCATGGGGGTAGAAACAATGTCAACTAGCCAGGTACCCCAGAGCTCCTGGGGACTGGACCACCAACCAAAGAGTACACATGGAGGGACCAATGGCTCCAGCCTCATATGTAACAGAGCATGGCCTTGCTGGACGTCAGTGGGAGGAGCAGCCCTTTGGCCTGAGGGTGTTCGATTCCCCAGTGTAGGGGAATGCCAGGGCAGGAAGATGGGAGTCGTTGGGTGTGGTAGCATCCTCATAGAGGCAGGGAAGTGGGGATAGAATAGGTGATTTCCAAAAGGGAGACCTGGAAAGGGGAAAACAATCGAAATGCAAATAAAGAAAATATCCATCTTTTTTAAAAAAGAGAAAAAAGTGAAAACAAGCAGTCCAATCAAAAATGAGGCATTTAACTAATATAGAGGGTTCTTAACAGATGTAACACAAATGTCTATGAAACATTGGGAAATTGCTCAAAATTATTAACTATAAAGAAAATGCAAATTTAAAAAAGAAAAAAAAGAAATCAAAATTCTTCTTTATAATTGTAATAAATTTATGAATTAAAATGTATAAAATAATTTCAAGGCAAAAGCATCAAAACTGAAATTCTTAGTAAAATGTTAAAAACCAGAAATACTAATGAGTTTGAAACTGCACTATCTCTGAAAGAAACAGAAAGATTGTTCTATGCTGAAGAATTGAATTCTCTAGCAAGAAGTATGATGGGGGTACACAATGTAATTGCTCCTAAAGTTTAACCTGCATCCCACATGAAAACATGACAAAGCAATTTCATAATTCACTATAAACTTCTATGAATAAAAACTAAGCAAATAGATGAAATGACTACAGAAAACATCAGATATAGTATAATCTAAAATAATTCAAAATATTGAAGAATACTATCAAAAAGTTTAAGACAACCACAGAATGGTTGAAAAGTTCTGAAAATCATATACCAGATAAATGGATAATATTCAGAATATGAAGCAATAAAAACACATTTATCAAACAGACAGTGAGTTTGAAACAATGCTTCTGTTTCAAATTAGTTGAAAATACACTGAGCAATGAGTGCATGAAAATGTTCTCAAATGGATTTTAAAAAATTTGAACAGTTGCAATAGGCTGGTATTTTATTTCCACTGGGATTTGGCAAGAAAAAAGACAATTGTATCTGCTATTCTGATAAAATTCTGGTTGGTAGTTACTGAGAACTGACAGGACTAGGGATGTATAATACTGATGAGTATATAATCTTATGAACACGCAAACTCCATGATGAGAGGACCATTACAAAGTCAAATAGTATTAGCCAGTTGTAGAATGTATAAAAATTAAGGAAATATTTAACATTTATTAAATAACTGTTCTGTAGAGAGACTTAAGTGCATAAATTATATAGTTTATTTATTCTCTGACAGATACCTAAATTGTCCTGAGGCCCTTCCTAAATAAGAAATGTCAGCTTCTTTCCTCTCCTAGTCAGAATCATCATTTTCACAGTTGCCCTACTTCCTGTATTTGTACAACCTTTCAAGCTGAGAAAAAAAGACATGAATATAATAGAGCCATCATACAGCTATGATGAACATGGCCATGAAACACAAGCTTATCTAAACCTAAGCAATGACCATTCAAATGGGACCAAATTATCTTTAAGACAGAATGACTAAATCTTGTCTACTAAAAGCAACAGCTCATACACTGAAGACAGGAGCCAGTCTTCCATACACATTGAAACTCCAGAATCGTATCCATTCCTTTTCTGCCAAAGTGTGAGCACAGATTCTTTGGCTGATACCTGGAAGGGAGGATAATAGTACTTCAAAACAGATAAACACTACCTACATTCAACCCTGTGTATCCAGGAGTTCCATGGACTTAGATTCAAACAGCTGTGTATTAAACATGTAAAATGACTTGTATTTGAACTGACTAGGCACAATTCTGTTTTTCTTGTCATTATCTCCTGAACAGTAGCGCTCTTGTACTTATGTAGCAGCCTGTATTATACTGGGTATGACTTGTGATCTAGAGCTCATTTAAAGTATGCAGAAGGACGTGAGTAGGTTGTGCACCAACAATGTAGCATCTGCCTGTTGAGGCTTGGATATCTGCAGATTTTTGAGTCTGTAAGAGAGCCTGGAATCAATGCTCCAGGGATACTAAAGGCTAAGTACAATAATACAACTTTTCTTAAAACTTTGCAAATTGCTGACCTTACAGTTTCTCCCTTTTACCTGCTGCTTTGCAGTTTATCCTCCTCAATTGAATGGAGAACCATCTTATCTTCTTACATTGTTTATGGAATATCCACACTTCCATTTTAATTTCACAGGAGTTATGACTCCTAGCACTTAGTATTCTTCTTATAATATGAATTTGAATTAATTGGTTGAAAATATAATCGTGATTCTGTGTAAGAAGCAATCATACTGATAGCTTATTGCAATTTACATTTTACAAACTATCAGAACAAATGCTTCAGATTCTTCCAAAGCCTCCATGCTTCAGAAGAGAAAACTGAGGCCTCATATATAACCATTTGGGTGTTATGCCATCTTCTGATTTATTATTCTTCACATTTTATTCATATATAGTGAAATGTCAAAAAGCACATTAAGAACTGTGATAAAAAAGTAGAATCACACCTTCTTTGATGATCCTAGGGCATGCATACTGATTCAGTGAAAGCATCTATAACACCAAATGAAGGCTAGATGGAGCACTGCATCTCCAAGGTACTAGAAGCTAACTGGTTGTATGCAGAGGAAATTATGTTAAAACATAATTTATTATTATAAGAGAAATGTTAAAACAAGACCAATATGTTTCTCATTAAAAAAATTTTAAAAAAGGACAATTAATCTGATATCTCAGCCACTAGTATTACAGAGAAGGGCTATGGTGTAACTTATATGTATAAAGACATCTGTGAATGTAATCATAAACAATTTCTAATCAGTCAGTGGATATATCTCACAAGCACACTGAAGATGTGGCCCCACAACATCTGACTCAATCCAGTGGGAGTAAGTGTCCTGTATGGTTGAGTGGGAGGAACAGAGATGAAAGATAAAAAACATGAGAAATAAAGAAAATAAAATCAGTAACTGAAACCAGAAGGTTGAAGACCTGTGCCAAGCTAGTTTATTAAGAAATGCAGTGCTTTACGTACTATTAGCTGGGGAAGGGGTGCAAGATCAGCAGATAGCTAAGTCAGCCAATTTTGACAAAAGGAGCATAGGATAATCCAGGCAGAGCTGTCTTAGGTCTGATAACCACAGTCTAGAGAGAAGAACACAATACCCAGAAACCAGAACTTTGACTCTTCTGAGGCCCTGGTTTCAGCCATAGACTAGCCATAGACAGTCTCACCAAGTTTATTCTTGGACAAGGACACAGAACTAAAGTTCCCTTGTCCTTTCATAGAGCATCTGAGAAAGTCTTGGGTCTGCCTGGTTTCCCACAAACACCACATCAAAATCATGTATGACACACTAACTATGGAATAGGTTTGCTCTGATGGTGTCAAACCAAATTGGGATTGCTTTAACAATCAAAATATAGTTAAGATGCCAAATTATAAGCCTGGTAAGAGTATCTGATTGCTGGATCCCCATTGTGTGAAACTGTAGCAACCAAACTCTGAGAAGAAATGTTAAGTTACAGCCAGAACCATTATTTAAATGTTATTTGAAATACTCTGGAAAGCCAAGTTCCAAAAGTCCCAAACAACAAATTTAGAAGATTTAACTACTGTATAACATCAGACCAACTAAAGCTTTCATGTTCTGAGGGGAAATATTTCTTCGGAGCTAACTGTTACAGGATTTCATTCTGGAAGGAAGATACTTTGCTCACAAGTAATTCAAAACTCATAAAACTCAGAAAAAAAATGGGGAGCACATCTCTTCTGTGACTTTAATGGCAGCACTGACTCAACCTTATAGCCAACAATTATTATTAATGAATTTTACATTTTGTTAGATTCTTACTTTCTTACATAATTTTTGTACAAAAATAATATTTCATTGGTTGGATGTGGAAGTTTCTGTAGAAGCTCTTCGCTACCATATATAGGACCTTATGTTTAATTCCCAGCAGTGGAGAAAGAGAAGAGGGAGGGGAAGCAGAGAGAGAGACTATATGAACTTTGCATTTATGCTTTGGGCAAACATCTTAATATCAATACAGAATTCAACTTTTTAGAAAGACTATTCACACCTCTCCAATACTTGCTTTTTTTTTCTGCCATGAGAGAATTTTTCTTTGTTGAGTTCAAGAAAAAATGCATTATGAGGACATAAGTTATCAAAAAACATGTCTTCAGGTATGATTGTGAGACTACGGATTTGGCTAACTGGACGCATGAAATTACCATCCCAGAGAATAGGCAAGCTGGCAAGAAAATAGCTTTGCGGAGAAGTTCATGAATTTGTCAGGGGTAAATCCAGTTGAAAAAGCCTATTTGTCAAGTGATCCAGACAGCAAGCAGATGAGAACAGAGATTTGCTGCTTTCTGATAAAGATGTATACAAAGCAATATGTGCCAACTAGATGCTTTCTTTCTGTTTGTTTATATTTGCCATTGTTTTTATACTCCAAAATGCCTCCTCTGAAGAGCAGAGAAGTGGATCTTTCCCACATCTAGGTCCCTGCCGAGCCTCTGAGCTCTGCAAGCTCCCCATGAAATATTTCTCCCCTTATAAATTGAATGTGAATTGACACTATGGGAAGCTGATAGGCTACAATGAGACAAAGTGCACCTTGAATTCACGAGGAGCTGGTCCCAGGAGGCAGACTACCTCCCAGCTGGAAATTATATAACATACTATTTGTCCACAGGTTTTACCTTCATGCTGAATTCACTGAAAGATGTCTGAAGCATAAGTAACTTTATAGCGCACATACCTAGAGCAACGTTGAAAGTGAAAATACAACTAAAAAATTTCCTTGGATCAAGAATCATATTTTATTTTCTTTTTGGTTATTGGGGCAGGTTTTCCTTATGTCACTCCAGGTAGGTTGAACTCACCATTTTTCTGCCTCCGCCACCCTAGTGCTGGGATCAGAGACATGGGCAACCTCACCTAGAATTGTTTCTAACAGTTTAGTATATTATCCTTATAAAAATTATGAAAGCCTTAAAACTTGAATTGCGATTGGTAACTAGAATAGTTTTGAGCACTGACATTATAATTTAAATTAGTTTTATTTGTAAGCATTATTTTGACTGAAAGAGAAAGGTGAGCTGCTTTGTAATAGGCAATATATTCATGCTTTTTTTCTAAAACACAACTATGTCAGTCAATTCCACTGCTCTTTACCCTTTTTCTGTATTCATGTCTGCTTACAGTCCATGTTGAAATCAAGTCAATCTCTTCCTGATGGACAGGTGCTGCCAACTCAGCCCTCTGTCACTGTCATGGTATTTGTACCAACTGTTTCCTTAGCCAAGTAATTTATAAGCTCAGATTATGCCCATTTGCAAACCTAGAAACTTTAGTAGCAGGACTCGTTGCACTAATCAAAGCACAGAAGTGCAAGTTTATAAATGCTACCTAATCCTGATGCCAAAAGATAAAGATAGCTGATACCCTGCAAGGCAAATGTTATGTTTCCGTTTGTCTTGAATATAAATGTCTGGGAAAGACAGAAAGATCTCTTGTAAATAATTACAAATATAGGAGTAAGTTTGGATCTCAGCTCTATGTCACTTTAAGGGTAGAGTTAGAGGCAAACAGTTTGCGTGTGTGAACTTAACAATCTTCTTAGTAGGGTTAGAGAAATAGTTTAGTGGTTAAGCACACTGAATGTTTAGAAGAAACTGGGTCAATCCCCAGAACCCAAATGACAGCTAACAACCGTCTGTAAGTCTAGTTCTAGAGCCTTGAAGAACTTCTGGTGACTAAGGGCACTGCACACATATGATGCATACATTCATACTGGCAAAAACACCTATGCACATAAAATAACAAAAATAAAGAAATCTACAAAAATATTTTCATCTGTAAAGGGCTTAAAGAAGTATGTTCTACATGGCTATGAAAAGACACATTATCATAATGTATGTGCATGGCACACCAATATTAGCCTGCTGTGAGACACAAAATCTCAACAAATAATGGTTCCAGGAAAGAAAATGTTTGCTAATTGGCAAATGTGTTGTTATTCAGGAAGATATAGAGTTAAGAAAACCTTTATGATCAAGGCCCCTACTCACTGTTTTGAAGATGTGTCACTTTATGGAGACAAGTGTCATCTTAAATGAAGCCTTGCTGCCTCTTTAAAGACTGAAGATGAAAAAGACATCCAAATGGCTGCTTCATCAGGGCAATCTAGTTCTGTGGGCATTCTCTTTATCCATGGACCATTTGCAAATGATTCAAGGCTATATAACAGGAAGTTCTTATTCTTGTTGCTTCCTATAAGGAGGCTTTACTGTTTCTGGGTGGTATTTGTGTTTCTACCGTATCTGTGCTGATGTTCATTGTGAGGCATAAGGCCCCTTTAGTAAATGAGCAATTCTCACATTCCACATCATTCATAAAGATTGCCCTACAGTTGGTAAAGGAAACTTGCAGAGCCCACCTCCAGCAGAAAGACAGTGAGGGATGGGGTTGCCATCCCACAGTCAAAACTCTGACAAATAATTGTTCCTGTCTGAAAAAACTGCAGGGATGGGGATGGAGAGGAGCCTGAGGAAAGGAAGGTCCAGTGACAGGCCCAAAGTGGGATCCAGCTCAAGTGGAAGCCCCAAGGCCTGACACTATTACTGAGGCTATGGAGCACTCACAAAAAGAAGCCTATCATGACTGCCCTCTGAAAGACCCAACAAGCAGCTGAAAGAGTCAGATGTAGATATTTTTCACCCAACCAATGAACAGAAGCTTTTGGCCCCTGTGGCTGAATTAGGGAAAAGCTGGAAGAAGCTGAGGAGGAGGGTGACCCTGTAGGACTAGCATTCTCAATTAACTTTGACCTCTGAGATCTCTCAGACCCTGGCCCACCGACAAGGCAACATACACCAGATGATATGAGGCACCCCCAACACATATACAGCAGAGGACTGCTGGGTCTGGGTTCAGTCAGAGAAGAAGCATATAACTCTCCAGAGACTGGAGGACCCAGGGAGTTTAGAGGTATGTGTGTGTGTAGAGGGAGGGGGGAATTGGGGACATCCTCAGGGAGACAGGGAGAGGGGAGGAGGTATAGAATATTGAGCAGTTGTAGGTTGGACCAGGAGAGGAATAAAATCTGAAATGTCAAATAATAATAATAATAATAATAATAATAATAATAATAATAATAAATTTTTAGAGAATCACTTTTAGTTGTCAGGTTATAACCTGACATGTTCAGAAGGCATTCCAATCACACAAGACATGGTCAACAATACAATTGTTTTAATGGGTTTGTTATAATTTGGCTTGACAGGAGCATCATCTTTCCTTGGTCACTAATATGATTCTATATAAAATGTATGGCTGATCTGTCCTTATTTTACTTTACAGGGGTGGGGGATCCTGATTTGTGATTTAGCACACCCATCATATATATATATATACCTTCATTTTCCTTTGGTTCTTGAATCTGTTACACTTTTCTTCATTATGTCTTATCTCTAATTAAAGAAAAATTTCCTAAAGTTTTTATCTTATGATATCCCTGGATGCAGCAGTATTTGGAATTCAGCAGGAGCCAAGTAGAGGACCTGCAAATTGGATAATGCTGTAAGAGCTTTTTCTCATCTTTAGACTGTTGCAGACCAATTCTACACATCAAAGGACCCTTGCCTCACCTTAGCTTTTTCTTGTATGTTCTTGCATACTGTTGTTAGGGTTGTCTTTTAATTTGTTAGGATTGTTTCTTAATCATTTCTCTATTTAATGTCCACATTGCCCCATCCAAACTGCTTTATAAATAAATAGCTTTTAGAAAACATCGGCTGCCAGGTGTCAACTTTCTAGTTTACAAATTTTAAATGCTGTCTTAGGCAGGACGCTTGTTGTGTAGCCCAGAACACTATGGATTCTGGCTCTTTTTGTCTTGTTTTAATCACCTGTTTTGTGTGTTATTGTATATTGGATTTATTTACCTCTTAAAGAACAAATAGGAAATAAATAACAAAACACTTAAAGCATCAAATACTAAAAGCAAAAATGTCCATCTGAACTCTGAAATAACTGTCTCAAAATCTACCAATCAGCTTGTCTGTACGGATAACCCACTCATTTAGAGAAAGAGAAGGTTGAGGAATGGGACTTTAATGCTACTGCCTCATTCTCCTTACTGAGTTCAAATGACCCTTACACATTTGAATACAATCAGGTCTTTCTTCTCAAACTTTGGATGGGGAGGATGGAGTGTTTCAAATGACAAGTCCCCATGACAAAAATACAGTGCGTAGCTGTGGAATTTATTATCATATGCTAAGGTATCTGGATCATGTATTCTTTGCACTTAACTTGGAAGTAATTGAGAGAAGACTCTGTTTTGCCTGAATTCTAAAACTTTCACATCACACATGTTTCAATAAACATCATTTTCCCAACTTCAAATAGTTTTAGTAATACAAATTACTGGTGAATTGCTGCCAAATTAATTCCTTATTAGACTTTATTTCATAATTATATTAATCTTTGTATGTAAATGTTTCTTTAAGAGCTCCAATGGGACAGGATGTTTCCTTCAAACAACTAGTAGCTCAGACAGCAGGTATAGAAATAGAAGCGTGAGACATGTGACAAATAGGTAGAAATATAAGCATGTGATATGTGACAAGCTTGACAAGGACAGGGAGGCAGGGAGTGCACTAGGGAGTGTGCTCTGGAGACCCAGCCTACTTTCCTACTCTGCTTACCTTATCATGCTTAGAGCTTGACTGTTCATTTCTATGGCAAATTAGTTCTGGGTGTAAGATGCCAGGCAAAGTTTTAAGACAGCCAAAAAGGTCATTAGAAATGCCTAAGGGTTAAAAGTCCTCGTTTTACATATGAGAGAAAGTTTGCAAACAGCCTTGGGAATGGAGAAAAGTGGGGGTTGGGGGAAAATGAATTTTTGTTGTTCCAATGCTAGGAAACTAACCAGGGATTTTATCTCTCAAGCACAAGCTCTAGCACTGGACTGCACTCCCAATCTTGAAAGAATTTGAATAGTTCAAAGAACCTAATCATAAATGAAGAAAATAATGACAGGAAATGTTTGTCATTTAGAAAACATTACAGGTTTCCTCACCTGCAATATTTAAATACCGCAATTTAGGGGATTGCAGAGTCTTTGGAGAAGGTGCTGTAGGTGCATATATGTGTGGTAGTGCATGTTATGAATGAAAATTGCTGGAAAGAAGTTGTGTTTATAGAGACTGATTGATAGATTAGAATTACAGTGCTATGGAAAGATTGGGATGCTATGAGTCCAGAGGCTAGTCCCCTTAACCTTGGCTACCTTCAGGCCACCCAGAATAGCCACTCTTCTACCTCTGTTAGAATGAACATTCTGAACTAGTAGATAAAAACCTTTGAAATCTCTTAACTTAGTAGCTTTCTCCATCCTGCTGTAACCACTTCTCTGCTGTACCCACCAATGTAGTTTTTAAACTCACCTTGATTTGTGATTTTTTTTTCTTCTGTAAAACTACATAATTTCATGAAACTACTTCTATGTGGGAACGAGGAACTTTGGGTAACTGAAAACTGTACTCCTGAGCCATGATTACTCAAAGGTTTCACAAGAAACTATCTTCTATCCTGTTTAAGATGAGAACTGTGGCTTATGTATCTACTATATATGTGTGATTTGTCAGAGGTGAACACTGAGTGTTTTTCTCCATCTGCACATGACATTTTGTCTGGTTTTGTCCTTTCTCCTCTTTCCCTCCCTTTCTCTCTCTCTCTCTGTCTCTCTCTCTCTTTCTCTCTCTCTCTCTCTTTCCTTCCTTCAACCTTTCATTCCCTTTTACTGTCCTTTCTTTTCTTTCTTTTTTCTTCTTTCTTTCTTTCTTCCTTCCTTCCTTCCTTCCTTCCTTCCTTCCTTCCTTCCTTCCTTCCTTTCTCTCTTCTCTTTCTCTTCTTCTTCTTCTTCTTCTTCTTCTTCTTCTTCTTCTTCTTCTTCTTCTTCTTCTTCTTCTTCTTCTTCTTCTTCTTCTTCTTCT
>JANHMN010000001.1:172459179-172474579 GCA_030674055.1 Rhabdomys pumilio | reverse complement strand
CTTCTTCTTCTTCTTCTTCTTCTTCTTCTTCTTCTTCTTCTTCTTCTGCCCCTGCCCCTGCCCCTCCTCCTCCTCCTCCTCCTCCTTCTTCTTCTTCTTCCTCTCTCTGTCTCTTTCTGTCTGTCTGTCTCTCTGTCTCTCTGTCTCTCTCTCTGTCTCTCTCTCTCTCTCTGTCTCTGTCTCTCTCTGCACCCCCCTCTTTCTCAGACTAGTTCATTCACTAAACTTGGTGATTGACTGACAGGCTAGCTAAGCTAATCCTCAGAATCTACATATTCTTCCTCCCTGATGCTGGGGTTACAGACGTCTGCCACCTTCCTGAACTTTATGTGAGTTGCTGGGATCCAAGCTTGGGCCCTTGTACTTGTACAGCAAGCACTTTACTCCCCCCCTGAGCTTCTCAGTTACCATCTTCTGTCTTACCATTCATCATCTGTGTTACTGAATGTGGATCATTAGGTAGGGTGAATGATGTATGCCATTGCTCATTTTATGTTAAATTGAACTAGCTTAAGGACATGTATTAGCTCGACACTGGAGTTCTGATAATTGCCTTAGACCATTATCTTCTGGTAGCGTGAGAATGTGAAACATGGTTACAGTCCATACACCACTGGTATTGGTTGCATATGGACTGCAACAATCTAGAATTGTAGGATGCAGATGAAAATCATCACCCAGATCACCTAATTAGGCATGCACTATGTGGGGGTATTCAGTGAGGTGCTGGGATGAAAATACTCTAAATTACCACAAGGGTTTGTAACTAGGAAAGAAGCTCTATTAACCTCTCCTCATTTTTTCATACTTTTCTTTCTCATTTGGCTTCTGGATGAGCCAGACATTTATCACTACCCCAAGCTGTACCCTGTAAGCTGCTTCACTCTATTACCAATATCTCCTTGTGTCTTGCCACCCCCCACACCATCTTCTACCCTTTCAGCTCTGTACTATATAGATCAACTTGTTCTCTTTTTGTTTGCTTACTTTCCTCTAGTTATTATTTATAGCATTCTTTTCTCCTTTAGCTTATGGGCTGGGTGTTCTTAAAGTGCTACAATGCAGTTTTTCTGGGAGTACAATACCTTCAACATATGGAAGACTGATGTCAAAAAGAAAAAAGGACACTGCCTAAAGAACTAAAAGAAACACAGACAAGTCAAAGCATCACTCTTTTAAGGTAACTGCTGTGTTTTTATATTGACAAACTTAATGATATAATGTGACTCTTAGAATGCATGATTATTTGTATAATAGTCTGTTTTCTTATGAACAGGTGTGTAAACTTTCTTAGGTGCCTTCAAGTCACAAGTGTAGCTCATTTATGACTTTTGAAAACTCTTTTCTCAGAACATGAATTTGGCGGTGGCTATCCAGCTGGAGAGCAAATACTGCATTACTAGGACTAGCCTGTACTCATGATCAGGAAGACTTATCTCACTGGAGGCCATGTGCTAACTAGATAACAGTCCTCTCAGCTTCCAGATGCCACTAGATGTCCCTCCTACCCAGTACTGAAATGCAAGTGTGCTTTTATACATGCTGGGGTCTCTGAGATACAAAAGAGGTATAAAGGGAGAGAGGCTTGGGTGAGCTTAGATAACATTTCTGCAGTATTCACAAAAGACATGGGACTATTTCCAACATGGCTGCATGTCTTCTTTCAGTGTGTCTGTTTTACTCTGGTAGGGATTAAAAAACACGTTTATTCATTTAAATTAAACTTAGCTTCTTGGGAGTGTTTCTTTGAAGAACAGAGTCACAGTTGCCTGGTTTAGCCTTCTCAGGTCCTTACAGTATCTAGGACCTGAGTCTCATTACTTGCTTCTGCTTTATACTAACCATAACCCTCTATTTTCTTTGTCTGGCTTGTTGTATTGATGGAAAAACAATAGGAGTTCTCCAGAGTAATAATTGTATTTGTTTGTATTGATGGAAAAACAATAGGAGTTCTCCAGAGTAATAATCTTGTCTAGCATAGTATAGTAAATCGTGTAGCAGAGACACCCTATGATGACTTCTCAGGAGATACACTAAGGAGTAATACTCCTGTCTACTGTACTGTGTATGCTATGACATATTCTTAAACAATATAATATAGCAAAGGCGATGGGAATGTCACTTCCATAGTTATGATACATTACATGCCAAATATAAGTGATTTTGCAAATAGAATTAAAAAATTTATCTGTTGACTCTTTGTGAATTAATCTGCGTGGGCATGATCTGGTCAGATGAGCTTTCAAAAAAAGATCCAGAGCTTCTAAAAATGAAAGGCTCCAAGGAGAAAACACTTGCTCTACTCTATATATTAAACAAAATGTCAGACATACTTGTTGACAGAAACCTGCTGTGGATGTTCTTGGGAGGTTTTGACAGCAACTGGCCAATGCAAATGTAGATGCTTGGAGCCAACCATCAGACTGAGCTTGAGGACCCCAGTAGGGAAGCTGCAACCTCATAGGAAGAACAACGTTGGCTAGCGGGACCACCCAGTGCTCCCAGGGACTAGACTACCAACAAAGGAGTGTACAGGGAGGGATCCATTACTCCAGATACATATGTAGCAGAGGATGGCCTTGTCAGAAATCAGTGGGAGGGGAAACCCTTGGTCTTGTGGAGGTTTGATGCTCCAGCATAGGGAGACGCTGAAGCAATGGGGCAGGAGTAGGTGGGTAGGTGGGGAAACACACTCATAGAGCAAAAGGAATGGGGAAGAGGGCAGATGTTAGATGGGGGTGTTATGAAGGGGTAACCCAGCAGAGAAATATTATTTGAGATGTAAACAAATAGAATGATTAATAAAAAATAATAAAAAAATTAAAAAAACGTCAAGAAGTCATCACTTACATGAACCTGGACTCTGCTGAAAGTATAACAGGGATCAGAAGAGTGTATTTCCCAGGAAAGTCTCCAGCTTCAGTCATAGTCTAGGCAACATTTTGAACTGAATTTTGTGAAATGCTGATATCAGTACTTGGTTAACCAGTCTCCAGTCTTCTGATACACATAAAGTATGGAGTAAGAAAGGGAAAGTTTTAAGACAATAGGTTTGTAGAAATTTGTCATTCAGATAGTAATATAACTAAGGACTTCAGAGCACTCAGCTAAATCAGCTACTCCAGAGTAGACAGCAGTCTTAGTTCTGTACCATGCAAGTTTTCTGTGCTCCCTTCCTGACCAGTCTAAATAGGAAGTTGCATATGTACATCTAGGCGATACCATTGAGCTGGGTTTTGGCACCAGAGTTTCACCACTATTTTGTATTCATTTTATTGTTCCTAAAGGCCTGTTTTCTTCCTAGTCTCTTAAATGTGTTTTCATACAATCAATGCTATTTCATCATCTCTGAGCCCAGCCGTGATTATCCCATGGATTGGGGGTGATGTTGGCTGATTTATTTATAAACATTTTCAACAATAACAACTAATCACTTCAATAAAATTACTAGTTTTCTTAAGGTTTGTAAGTTTGCTCTTGTGATATTGTCAAAATTATATTAGGGTCCAATTTTCTTGTCTGGGGATAAACTGAATTGCTGTGTTCTTCTAGAGGATACTGGAGTGGAGAAGATAGCAAGAGACCAGTAAGTTTCTTTACCACTTCCACTCAGTTGGCCCAAGGTCTTTTTCATAAGAGCAAAGACAAGACTTCACTTCCCAGAGCAAGTATCTGAAAAAACACAGTGACAGAAAATGAAAAATTATATTTTATCCCACAGGACTGTGAATAGAGAAGAATATGTTAGGAGTATGATTCATTGTACTGTGTTTTTGGTTCCATGGACATATTTTACCCCCTAATGTAGTATCTTTCAGTGGTATCTTACCTTCAAGTTTGTATGTAATGTGTAGATTCTCATTCTAGACTTTAACTGGCATAGTATTTGACCTTGATCACAGAAGTAAAGCAAAAGCCTTAAGTCATAACCAAGCAAAAGTACCTTCTTTGAAGGTCCATATGCTATTAATTGTAGAACGTAGGTGAAAAATAAAAGAAAATATCGACACGCTCTAATTTAATATTTGCGGTTTACAATACAGATTCTTTTCTCTGAGTTTGGTTTAGATAGCATGAATAGCTTGTGTTTCTTGCTTGGAATTTAAAATGTTGAATACTGTTGGCCAAACTGGATCTTAGTAGCATATAATCCCTGAGTGAAGTTTTCTATATTATTATGTATTTTCTGACTTGATAGATATTTTCTTATTATTTCTACCACTCCTATGACAGTGTGGGAGTTTGAGAAAATATTATTAACTCACATTAATTATTTTTGTTTCATTTTGTGTGTAAAGGTGTTTTTGCTTACATGTATATTTGTATACCACTGAACATCTCATGTCTATGGAAGTCAGAAGAGAGTACTGGCTTTCTCAGAACTGGAGTTACAGTTGAGTGTGAACTGTCATGTAGGTTCTGGAAATTGAACCTAGGATCTCTGAAAAGGAAACCAGTGCTCTTAAAAGCTGAGCCCTTAATTCACATTTTTTACTGAAAGCATTCATCTTGTCTCATAGCTGAGAGATAAAGCAGAAAAAATTATTTTGTGTTATTTTATTATGTAATTGCATATGTGTGTTTATCATGTGCATGCAGGAACCCCTACAGGCCAGAAGAGGTTTCTGCATGTGCCCTGACAGTGGAATTATAGAGGATAGTACGTCATATGCTAGGAACTGAACCCAGGACTCTGCAAGAACAGAAAAATACTCTTAACTGCAGAGCTATTTCTATAATCTAAATCTAAAATCCTGCAGAATAGTACTCAAATTTTTTACCTAGGAAACCAAAAGAGTGATTCATGCTCAAGATGATTTGATTGTGAAGAAACACTACTTCATCCTAATATATTTAAAGAAGCATCCATGTTTTTTTGCTTGTTTCTCAAAGGACTTCTATGGGGTTTTCATTTTATGAATTAACTTTGGTTTCAAAAGCTTTACAAAATAATTTTCTCATGTATACACTGAGGTGATCGTTTTCAGTTTACTTCAGCCTGCAGAGACCTGAGTTGTGCTCCAAGCTCACCTCCTCTTCTTTTGTGCACTTTTGTATTCTCTTCTAAGAAAAACTCTTAGAAACAGGCAAGTACCCTTGTTCTAAACAGGAAGCCAAGAGTGCTATGGATACCTAACACTTTCATCTGACTCAGAGACGGGGAATGTCTCTGAGCATATTGATGTTCATAGCTTTTCATCTCTAGCAAACAGTTTGAGATCGAGTTTAAAATTTCTCAAAACCACAGGCACCAAATTAGGAAGAGAACATAAATAACTATTAGAACCAGATATATATGTGACTGGTAGAGACATGTGAACTTCTGCCTCCATGCCCCCTCTCTCTTTCTCTCTCTTTTTCTCTCTCATAGTTTACATAGCTAGGTTGGGTAGTAGGTTACACTTCTGATTGAGCATTACCATACTTATAAAGTCTTTGATTAACATTTTAAAAAATTGTATAAAAGCAAAATGGAAAAGGGGGCATGGGATAGAGGTTTTCTAGGGAGGGGAAATGGGGAAAGGGGTTGGTATCTAAAATGTAAATAAAATATCCAATTAAAAAAAAGAAGTGAAAAAAAAAAGAACCAGATATATGTCAGTATATGGTGGTACACAGGGTCATTCCAGCACCTGGGAGGCTGAAGGAGAATGCATGGTTGATCTTCTGGTGCATACCTCAACCCGCAATCCTGGATCTGCATTCTACTTCCCCAGCCAAAGCTCTGCCTGCCTCCCTGGAAGCCTGTTGCCACTCAGGACAACCAGCTTTGCCTGCTTTCCTGGAAGCCTGTTGTCAGCCAAGACAACTAAAATACTGCTGCCATTAGGGACTACCATCTCTACCTGCAGTCCCAGAGGCCTGCTACCACCAGGGAGTACTAGGAACACCAACACCAAAACTGACTAGATGAGTAAACATCAGAGCAAGAATACAGTCAACAAAAGCTAAGGCAATATTGGCACCATCAGTACCCAGATCTCCTACTACAGCAAGCTCTGAATATCCTAATATACCTGAAGTGCAAGGCAATGACCTTAAATCTCATCTTCTGAAGACAATAGAGGCATTTAAAAAGGAAACAAATAAATCTCTTAAGGAAATACAGTAACATACAATCAAGCAGAAGCCTTTGAAGAGATATATAGATATCGGTATCGGTATCGGTATCGGTATCGGTATAGGTATAGGTATAGGTATAGGTATAGGTATAGGTATAGGTATAGGTATAGATATATAAAATATATTTAAAAAGCAAGTGAAGGAAATGAATAAAATTGTTTAATACCTAAAAATAGAAATAGAAGCAATGAAGAAAATACAAATGTAGGCAACACTGGAAATGAAAAATCTAGGAAAGAGAACAGGAATTACAGACAAAGACATCACCAAAATAATACAAGAGATGGAAGAGATAATCTCAGGAGTAGAAAATACTATAAATTGATATATTGGTCACATAAAATGCAAAATGTAAAAACTTTCTAATACAAAACATCCAGAAGACTTGAGATGCTATGAAAGACCAAAATTACTAATAATAGGAATAGAAGAGAAGGAGAGGATTCCCTAGATCAAAGGCCTAGAGAATATTGTCAACAAAATATCATCAGTAAAAGAAAATTTCCTGAACCGAAGAAAAGAGATGTATAAATATACAAGAAGCTAACAGAACACCAAAGAAATTGGACAAGAAAAAAATTTTCTCCTGCCACATAATAATCAAAACACTAAATGTACAGAACAAAGGATGAATATTAAGAGCTGCAAGGGGAAAAAAGACAAGTAACATAAAAAGGCAGACCTATTATAATTACATATGACCTCTCATCAGAAACTCTAAACATCATAAGGATCTGGACAAATGTCTTGAAGACTCTAAGGGACCACAGGTGTCAGCCCAGACCTCAATTTACCCAGCAAATTTTTTTAATCATCATAAGTGGATATCATTACAAAACCAAATGCAAACACTATCTTTCAACAAATCTGGCACTACAGAGGATACTAGAAGAAAAATTCCAACACAAGAAAGAAAACTACATGCAAACAAACACAAGAAATTAATAATTTCAAAGCAAAACTAAAAAAGGAGCATAACACAGACAGACAGACAGACAGACACACACACACACATACACACACACACACACACACACACGGTACCATCACCAACATCAAAATAACAGGAACTAACAATTATTGATCATTAATATATCTCAACATCCATGAATTCAATTCACCAATAAAAAGACATGGACTAACAGAGTGGATGCATAAACAGGAACCATCATTCAGCTGTATACAAGAAACATAGCTGAGCAACAAAATAGACATTTTTAATATTTAATATTTCATACTCAAGGGATGGAAAAAAGCTTTCTAAGCAAACAGATCAAATAAACAAGCTGAACTAGCCATTCTAATATCTAATAAGATAGATTTTTTTCAACCAAAAGTAATCAAAAGAGAGAGGAAAGAACACTTCATATTCATCAAAGGAAAAATCCACCAAGATGGCTTCTCAATTCTGAATATCTATGTCCCAAAAGCCAGGGAACCCACAATAGGAAAAAAATTCAAATGTGTAAATTATACATTGAACCCCACACATTAAGAGGGAGACTTCAACACTCCATTCTCCAATGGATGGGTAATTGAAACAGAAAATAGAGAAATAGTGAAACTAACAGGTATCAAATGGATCTAACAGATATCTACAGAATATTTTATTCAAACACAAAAATATACTTTTTTTCTCAACACCTCAGGGAACCTTCTCCAAAATTGGCCATTTACTCAGTCACAAAGCAAGCCTCAACAGATAAAAGAAGATTAAAATAACCCCTTACATATTATGAAATCATCATGTATTAAAGCTGGACTTTAACAACAACAGAAACAACAGAAATCCTACAATCTCATGGAAACTGAACAACTCTCCACTCAATGTCCACTGGTTCAAAGAAGAAAGAAAGAAACCAAAGATTTTCTATAATTCAATGAAAGTAAAGACACATCATATCCAAACTTATGGTACACAATGAAAGCAGTGCAAAGAGGAAAGGCCATAGCACTAAGTTAAGTGCCTTCATAAAGAAATTAGAAAGTTCTAATATGTATGATTTAAAAGTATGCTTGACACACCCAATAGGAGTAGATGATACTAAATAATCAAACTCACAGCTGAAATCAATCAACTAAAGATAAAGACAACAATACAAAGAATTAACAAAACCAAGAGCTGGGTCTTTGTGAAAATCAACAAGATAGAGAAATCCTTAATCAATCTAACTAAAAAGCAGACAGACAGTATCTAAATTAACAAAATCAGAAAGGAGAAGGAAGACAACAATGCACATTGAAAAGTTAAAAAAAAAAAATAGATCTTACTTTAAAACCCTGAACCTAAGAAAATTAGAAAATCTAATTAAAATTATTCTCTAAATAGATAGCACCAAAGTTTAATGAAAATGAGGTAAACTATTTAAACAGTCCTTTAACCCCTAAAGTAATAGAATAAACCATTAAGTCTCCCAACTATAAAAGGCCCACGGCCAGATGGTTTTAGCACAATCAAACTTTCAAAACAGAGTTAATCCCAATACTCTTCAAACTATTCCACAAAATAGAAACAGAAGGAATATTGCTAAATTTATTCTATGAGACCACAGTCACAATGATATACAAAGAGAATTTCAGACCAATCTTTCTTATGAACACAGATACAAGAATACCTAATAGAATATTCACAAACCGAATCCAAGAACACACCAAGAATATCCTCCAAGATGATTTGATTAAGTCGACTTTATCCCATGGGTAGAGGGGTGGTTCCATAACTGATAACCCATCAATGTAATCTATCAAATAAACAAACTGAAAGAACTAAAATGACATAATCATCTTGTTAGATGCCAAAAATGCTTTTGACAAAATCCAATGCACCTTCATGTTAAAATCCTTGGAGAGGTCAGGAATGCAAGGCACATACATAAACAAAATAAAGGCAATATAAAGAAAGCAAATAGCCAACATGAGATTAAATACACAGAAACTTAAGGAAATTCCTTTAAGTGAGGAACAAGACAGGCTGTCAACTCTCTTCATATTTCTTAAGTACAGTATCTGAAGCTCTAGCTATAGGAATATGATCATTAAAGGCGATCAAAGGGATACAAATTTGAAAGGAAGAAGTTCAAGTACTGCTATTTGTGAATGGTATGATAGTATATATAAGTGACCCCAAAAAACTCTACCCAAAACTTCTATAGCTGATAAACACCTTCAAAAAAGTGACTGCATATAAAATTGACTAAAAAAATTTAGTAGCACTTCTTTATATAAGCAAAAAATTGCCTGAGAAAGAAATATGGGAAATAACCTACTTTACAATAACCACAAATAATGTAAAATGTCTTGGTGTAATTATAACCAAGCAAATAAAAACTTGTATGACAAGAACTTCAAGTTCCTGAAGAAAGAAATTGAAGAAGATATCTGAGAATGGAAAAATCTCCCAAGCTTGTGGGTCAGTAGGATTAACATAGCATAGTCATCTTACCAGGAGCAATCTACAGATTCAATGCAATTCCCATCAAAATTTCAGCACAATTCTTAACTTCATATTGAAAAGCAAAAAAACAGGATAGCTAAAACAATCTTGTACAACAAAAGAATCTCTGGAAGTATCACCATCCATGATTTTAAGCTGTACTATACAGCAACAGTAATAAAAACTTCATAGTATTGGAATAGAAACAAACAGGTCGTTCAATAGAATCAAATCAAAGCCAAGGAAATAAACCTACACACCGACAGACACTTGATTTTTGACAAATAAGGTAAAGCATACAGTGGGAAAGAGAGAACATCTTTTACAAATGTTGCTGGTCTAACAGGGTGTTCGCATGTAGACAAACTAAAATAGATCTATATTTTTCATCCTGCATAAAACTCAGCTCCAAGTGGACCGAAGACCTCATTTAGTATAAAACTAAAATATATAAAAATATATAAAAATATACTAAAATATATTTAGTCTAAAACTAGATATACTAAATCTAACAGGAAAAAAATGGTATACAGCCTTGAACTCATTTGTATAGGAGACAACTTCCTGAACAGAATACCAATAGCTCAGGCACTAAGATCAGCAATTAGAGACTACATAAAACTGAAAAGCTTCTGTGAGGCAAAGGGTACTGTCAATGGGTCAAAATGAAAACGGATGCAAATTGGGAAGAATTCTCCACCAAATCTACATATCACAGAAGCCTAATATCCAAAATACATACATAACTAAAGAATTTTAGACACCATAAACCCCACATAGCCCAATTTATAAATGGGATAGAGAGCTAAGCAGATATTTCTTAAGAGAGGAATCTCAGATGGCCAAGAAGCAGCTACAGAAATGTTCAACATCCTTAGTCATCAGGACCCTGAGATTCCATCTTACACCCATCAGAATGGCTAACAGAAAAAAGTCAAGCAGAAGCAAATGCTGGCAAAAATGTGGAGCAAAGGGGACACTCTTGCATGCTCATGTGAGTGCTCTATATCAGGCTGTTGACGGCTGATTCTATCCCCTACAACTCCCTTATCCAACTCTCTGTGACCAGGAACTATGCCCATTCCTGTTTTCTATACAAACAAAAGGAAAATTACTGCAAAACATAGTCAGAAACTTAAAAATGTTACCCATATCGGTCTCAAAAATATCATGAAACAAATTGGGCCATCCTAGTTGCATGTCAAATTATAGATGCCAGCCCAGACTACTATACCCAACAAAACCTTAATCACCATAGAAATAGAAAATAAGATATTTTATGACAAAACAAAATTTAAACAATGCCTTTCCACTAACCTAGCTCTAGAGAGGATACTAGAAAAAAGATTCCAACACAAGGAGAGTCACAACACCTGAGAAAACACACACACACACACACACACACACACACACACACACAGTACCACCATCAACATTAAAAAGGTCTTAATTCCCCAATAAAAAGACACAGGCTAACCAAATGGACACATAAACAGGATTCATCATTCTGCTGCATACAAGAAACACAGCTAAACAACAAAAGTATACATTACCTCAGAGTAAAGGGCTGGGAAACTTTTTCAAGCAAATGCACCCTACAAACAAGCTAGAATAGCCATTATAATATCTAATAAAATAGGCTTTCAACCAAAAGTAATCAAAAGAGATGTTGAAGGGTATTTCATACTCATCAAAGGAAAAATCCACCAAGACCATGTCCCAAATCTGACCTCCTATACCCCAAATGCAAGAGCACCCATATTTATCAAAGATCTTTACCTTCTCATTTCCTAAATCATTCCACATGAAGCAAGACCTCGATGACGCTTACTGATCAATCCCCAATTGAGGTTCATAAGTCAGGAGATTAAGTCCTATATCATTAACAATAAACAGTTGTAACTAACCAGATCTTGTTAAGCAAAATATGTATAAGTAAAAATGTTCATTTTTCTGTGGTCTTTCTTTTCCATGAACAAGCCACTCTCTTGGATATGATCAACTTTGTGGAGTTTCCACTAATTCTTCTCACTTAGCAGACTGTAGTACAAGTGTTAGCAAGAAGACAGGACTTGTATCAATACTCATTTAAAGCTGATTTTTTTTTATTTCTGATGAAAGAATTGAAATGACAAAGAGCACAATAAAGCAGATGATGAACAGTGATAAATGTAGGAATGAAGCATTCTTCAAAACAGCTATTTTGTTTTCTTTCTTTTGCAATGCAAAAGTCTCCGCTAACTCTGTAAATATTTTTCCTCCTACTCATAAAATATTTGAAGCTACAATCTTTGTCATCTCCCTTTCACCCTGAGACATCTGAGCCAAAGAGACTCCTTGCTGGCTTTCTGCATTCTCAGAATTCGCTCAGCCTAATTCCTCTGCAGTATAGCTTCCATTCTCTCTCTCATTAAAACCACTAGCTCTTTCCTTGGTCACAAAAGGCCCCTTTAGACCAAAGGCTATGATCTATTTTCTATTCTCTTTCTCTTTGATCTGAGCAGAGTTCTAATTTATTTTCCACTATTTCTTCTTTAGAATTCTCTACTCCCTAGGCTTTCTCCCACTACACACTCTTCTTATAGTCTTTCTAGCTTTTGATGTACTCCTTCCAGGCCCCTAGGCTGCCAGGCTAGGCCCTACCTCTCAGATTTCACTAGATTTCACCAGAAATCAATGTTCAGTTTTTCTGCTTAAAGGTCTGTAATCTTTCCTTCAGGACTCCAGTCATCTGTTTGTTTTTGTTAACAGGCAGTCACTTATTGTACCTCGGAAATAATTCAAGAAATGTGTTACAGACTAGAGGGCGATGGATATAGTCACCATAAAAGGCCTTTCTTTATCACATTACCATCCACCTGATGATTCATACATCAACCTAAGTATATTGCTGTCGCTTTTTGTCTAAGAACCAACTTACCGTCTTACTGGGTATTAGTACTACAGCTTCACACTCAAGATGAGTCTAAAGTGAACCAATGCTTCCTCTTTCTCAGTCTTCTGAAATCCTCTCTTCTCTTTTTGGCATGTCCATATTCTCACACTCGATTGCAGTGCCTAAGAGTCAATTGGCTCTTTTTCTCTCATACTACCAGAGTACAAGTTAGCACATCTTGGTTACTTTCAAAATATCTGTCTTCTATCCTCATGTTTATATTCTTAATGTCAAGACTATATAAGAATATAGTCTAGATTCTTAATGTTTTGCTTTTTAACCTGCTCATTTTGCATTAATCCAGAATGGTTGTACTGATCCATGCCTATCCTTTACTGCTAGTATATTTGATGCTTTGACTGCTAGAATTATCTAAACACATGTTCATTAGCATGAATTTTTCACAAGTTATTACAGTTGAAGAGAGCACTAATGATCAGAGGTCTTTACAAGCTATGGCCAGGCCACTTTCCCAACCTCATCTTCAACAATCTCTTCCTTAACATAAGGAATGTACCTGGGAGACTTATACATGCTACACAAATGATCTAAAATGGAGCTACATGCCCAGCCTCCACAATTCTTGAAGATGTTCTGCCTGGTGTGACTAAAAATTGATTATCAGATCCCGCTTACTCTCGAGCCCAATATTTAGAATATGACTTTCTCCTCTGCATTCCTGATGATAATATTCTCTCATGAAAGATCAACTTGCCTATAGCTACCAGCAATGGACACCTAGTACTAAGTAGATACTGTGGTATAGAGTTATGTCACTTCTTCCATTACACAGTCCACATTTTAAATTTAGGCCTTAACTGGTGTCATTCATTATACATTAGCACTATTTTTTTTTTTTTGGTATTGTGACCATAGATTCATGAAATTTCTTATATTTCAACCACAGTAGAAGAATAATTGAAAATGCTTAATACTTCATAAAAGCAAAAAAACAAAAAACAAAAAACAAAACAAAACAAATCGTCAACGACAAAACCTGGAAGAATGACACATCACTTGTCCAATTTCCCTGATACATGCAGGAAGGTCTGCATTTGTTTGTGCTTCGAGCCTATTGCTCTTGAAACAATATGAATACAAGTCCATTTATAATTGGTTCTTAAAACTCTTTTTTAAAAGCTGGCTTGAGTTTTATTACTTTTGTCTTTTTAGAAACAGACACTTAGAAAAAACAAAAAATGTAAATAATTTTGATATGAGAGGACAATATTGAAATTATTTTGTGTGTGTATGTGATGGATATATGTTTGTTCATATATGTAACTACACATGGATTTGAAGATGACAGAAGTTAATATTGGCTATCTTTCTCTCTGGTTTACAACTTATTTTTAAGTGTTTGATTTGTATGTATATTTAATTTTTATTACCTTTATTTATTTATTTATTATGTGTATGTATGTGTGCATACACATGTCATAATACATGTGTGAATGCCCCAGGACCAGTTGTAGAAGCTGATTCTCTCTTTTCACCATGTGGGCACTGAGAATTAAACTCAAGTAAGTTGGGTTTGGAAGCAAGTGCTTTTACTTCTGAGTCCTGTCTGACCCCTATGCTTTAAGACAGGGTATATCATTGAAACTGGAGCTCACTGGTTGATTAGAATTCCCAGGTATCAAGCTCCTGAGATCCTTCTTTTTTTACTTGTAGTATGAGATTTTCAAACAAGTTTTGGAGATCTAAACTTTTGTCCTCATGGCTCGGTGGCAAGCTCTTTACCATCTCCCCAGCTCATAAATTACATGTGTATTGCACTATATCGTAGTGGTGGCCAATAAAAGTTGCAGTGTGTGAAAATGGCATAAATAGATCAACTTTGTTCACTAGCACCTAAAACAAAACAAATGTATTTAATAAATGACAATGTTAAAATCGAATGCACAGCAAACCTAATGAAGAATTTATACAGAAAATTCTTTATCTTCCATTTAAATATGATTGTCTCTGTGTCACTGAGTTTTCTATTTCTGTAGTCAAACACCCAAGATAAATAAGAAAAATGCTTTTCTTCTGGTTCATAGGTGTCGGGGTTCCAGTATAGCTTGTTATTGCTGTGTTTTGGGGTCTGGTGAGACTACAGACAGTATAAGTACCTGCTGTAACCCAATCACTAACTTCACGGCCCAAAAGCAAAAGACAGACATGAAATTGGACAGATCTCACTATTCTCATCAAAACTGACCCTAGGGACAAAAGGGACAATTTACCCGGTTTCACTTCTTTAATAGTCCAGTATTAACCTGAGAAGAAGGCTGGTAACACATGTGTCTTAACGAGACTTCAAGATCCAAACGATACCAATCTTGAAATAAATAGATTTTGGCAGCTGCTTATGTGTGTAACAGAAATCTCAATGTGATGGTAAATGTAGGTACTGTCAATATTTTGACCATAAGAAGAAGAAAGTCAAGAAATGAACTAAAAATCTCTGTTTGGGTACCTCCAATTTACATGGCAAATCCATTAAAGAGATGAATTAGTGATTTAAGCACTGAGGGGATCATGAATGCATGATTTATTCCTGTGCGTACTTGTGTCTGTATGTGTGTATGTGATTAATGGATATGTTGCAAGAAAAGTAAATATTTAACTTCAATCTAGTTCAAAATACTAGGAATGATGATAAAACACAAGACATGAATTTGTGGCAAAAATCATAACTCACACCTATTAATAAGTCCTCCTGTGCTGTTTGTTTTCCTGGGCTTGGCACTGGGAATATAACACAAGCATACTTCACATTTGACTCCTCACAAGAGAATGACTGTAACTCAGCAACAGGCAGCCACCCAGTCTTAAAGACCAAGTTTGTGCTCCATGTTTTCCCTTTGTCAATTATTTAAGTATTTAACTGCTGGCCATCTCTTGGAACCGTTGGTTTAAAT
>JANHMN010000001.1:172439341-172459169 GCA_030674055.1 Rhabdomys pumilio | reverse complement strand
GTGTTACATCATTGTAATTTTAGCGTCCATTTTCTTGATGACTGCTAATTTGACATGATGTTAATTAAGCATTTTGTAACATACCTCTTGGATATTAGAATATCTTTTTTTGAGAAATGTCTGTTCAAGGCTTTGGCTTATGAGTGAATCAAGTGATTTGTTCCTTGCTGCTGACCTGTGTATGTTCAGTATATATTTTCAATATGAACGCCTTGTCAGATGAATAGATTGAACTATATTTCTCATTATGTATGTCTTTTGTCTCATTGATTTTTTCCCGTGGTGAGACAAAGATGCTGACCTGTGAGCTTGCTGAGTGCCCTGACAGTGGTGACTGGGAAGCTCTATCGGACATATTTTTCTGACCCACTATTGCTTACCTATACCCCTGATGGGACAAACGCCCTTGCCTCAAGTTTTTAGACCTTGTGAAACAGAGAATCAAAAAGAGAATTTATAATGACTCTTGTATTGTTATTAAATGTGACCAGTTATTCAGACTCAATCATGGACTGGTCTAGAAATCAATCTAATATTGGAAATAAGTCTTCATTTGGAAGTCTGGTTCTGGACATTTTCAGAGACATATATAGAAATTAGCTGCAGTTCTCTATGATGTTATGTTAGCAAGAGATAAACTTGGAACAGGATCTGAATTTCAAACAGGTGTTAGCACATTTGTTAAGGCTCTTTTAGTTGTCAAGTTAAAAATATTTTTGTTTCTTCTACAGTATTTAAGGTAAGTTGCATTAATTGTACACCTTCTAATTGTGTTTGTGTTTTGAAATCCAGCATGTCAGTTACAGAGGTCTATCAACCAATTTTTATTTTAGTGGCCCAAGTATCACAGAACCTTGGTATTCTAAAAATAGCTTGCAAGTACTAGGAGAAATAAGTCAGGCTTTAAGCAGAAGCAAGAGGGTAGTGGGCTTGATTATTGCTGGTATAACAGCTTTAATTACATTAATTGCTAGAACCGCTGCTTCTGCAATTGCTGTGACACAAGAAATTAAGACAGCTACTTTCGTTAATCATTTAGCAAAAAGTGTTACTAATGTGATGAATATACAAGAGGATTTAGATAGGCATTTGGAAAGGCATTGATGCTCTTTATCCTATTCAAATAATCGGAATAAGTGTCGTGCCAAATATCATTGGATTCATGTTACTTCTAAAATGTACAGTGGTAGTCATTATAATTAGGAAGAAATTTAAAGACACTTGCGGTGTATTTAGAATAATTATTCTAAACTTTAGGATAGAACAAGGAAGTAGGCTTCAGACATGAGAATGACTTTGAGCTAGGACAGGGAAGTAGGCTTAGATATTTTGGTCATCTTGATAAGTCCTTAGAAACAGTGATCATGGGAGTATTCATGGAATTGGGTTTAATGCCTTGCTTGTTCTTTGACTATTTGTGTTTATTGTCTTGCTTGTTTCTTGACTATTTGCATCTATTGTATTGCTAGACCCTCAACCTAGAACTGACCTTAATACATGCATATAATTAAAATGGTATAAAAGCAAAAAGAAGGAGGAGAGGATGGAGTAAGAGGTTCTAGGGAGGGGAACTTGGGAAAGGGGATGACCTCTGAAATGTAAATAAATAAAATATCCAATAAAAAAAGAAAAGCTAGACAGAAAAAAAGAAGAATGAGACAAAGTCTGAGGTACTGAGACACCTGTTGGTTTCATGTATAGTGGTAAACCCTGATGCATACAATTGTTTGAGGACAGCCTCTGTTACATCATGAGAACTTGTATAAAGAAATAGTAACTGTTATTACTTCCTATTGATGAACTAATAAAAACCCATTCTTCTGAGAATGTTCTATAATAATGAGTAATAAAATTATTTGTCTTTACAAAAGGTTTTCTAAATATGGGCTTTATGTCAAATGAAGGCAATAGGAGCAAGAGAGTTTAATAGGCAAAAACACTATCCATGCAAGCCTGACTACCTAAGTTGTTCCTAAGAGTCATGTCAAAACCAGATGTGTGATGCACATCTGTAATTCCAACACTCATATGTAGAGAAAGGGCATGAGGACAGGAGGGCTTAGTAGGAACCTGCAAACTGGTAGCCTGGAATGTTCAATGCAGTAGTAAAACAAAAGATACCCCAATCAACACAAAGGTAGAAAGCAAATATCAACTCAAACATTTGTTATCTTACCTACACACACACACACACACACACACACACACACACACACACACATTGTGAAGTGTGTGCATATGCTCCTATCTCACTACACACACCATAACCACTTCCTGTATGAATTAAGAAAGCTATGTATGAAATGATGGTAAGTAACACTTTGACAGTGTGCAGCAAGCATGGGAGGAGAGATGGCTTAGCAGTGGAGAGTGTTTGCTGTTCCTGCAGAGGACTGAGTTTGCCTCCTAATTCACACATCATCTCTAAGTGTAGATCCAGTGGATATTAATATCTTTTGGCTTCCAGGGATGTTTGCACTCACATGCACACAACCAGCATACAAATACAAACAGGTACACATAATTAAAATTTAAAGTATACTTTAATAGTAAAAGTATCTTTTAGTCATGATTTATATTTAAAAAGATTTCCTTTGAGTAGTAAAGGTAATGGCAGAGGAAAGATCCAGGTTCTTTGCATACTTACTTCTTGGGTATTACATTGTTGATCTGAAATATCTTTTGTATCTTTACACAAAGGCAAACACTAATGCCTCTTCCTGGTTGTATTTACATAAGCAATGAGCTGCGTGCCAGCAAGTGACACCACATTCCTTCTCCCAGCCTCTCAAGGTCTTTCTCTATTTTATTTTCACTTAAGTCAGTGACTCTCAATCTTCCTAACACTTTGACCCTTTAATACAGTTCATGATGTTGCAGTGACCAACAACCATAAAATTAATTCATTGTTACTTCATAACTGTAATTTTGTTACAGTTATGAATCAGAATGTAAATATTTGATATGTGAACCCCCAAAGTTGTCAAGACTAGCAAGTTGAGAGCAACTGATTTAGGTGGAGGCTTAAGTAGACACAGCATCAGTACCATAAAAACTTCAAAGATTACTTGCTGATATTACAGTAATAATAAAAATAATTATTTTCTTCTTGAGCCTAAACTTATTTGGTTATGTTCTTAAATGCAAAATTTATGGTATCTGAAGCATAGTTCTACTAGAAATGAAAATTTCAGATTGTAGGAAAATCCATGCAAGCTATCTTTTCCTGCCTTTTCCTTTAAGCACCAGTGCTTCAGTAAGGTGCCTTTGTATATCTTGGTATAAGTTGATACTTCAAACAATGGAAATTGATTTTTAGGATCTCAGTAGGCTTAATTTGATAACCCATCATCTTCAGGGAGAAGATGAGATAGCATCTTCTGGTGAGATAGCAAAACTCATGAAGACTTCATCTAATTAAGCAAACTTAGGGACAAACAAGTTCTGGGATTAAAATCAGAAATAAAAATAAAGAAATTTTACATAAAAACAATGTTTATTCTCTATCCAAGTTAATTTAATTCTGAGAAAGGACAAAATTGAAGCAAGGCACATGTTCTAAGGGCGTGTCACTTTCAGAGGGTTTGAAAACTTATTTATTTCTTCATTTATTCAACATTTAATACCAATGGCTTAGGGCTGAAGGAAGCATTGGATCCTGCTGTGGTGCACAAATAAAAAGAATCTAGCTTGAGCTTGAGTTTCAAGAATGGAAGACCATGAAATTGCTTGGAGCTTTGCCTATTGTAAGTGTAGTGTAAGAAAGTAGGCTGTATCCTTGGACATAGTCCACTCAGTTTAAAATGAGGATGATATGAATGCAAGAAACCAGAAGTAGTGTTTTGGGGCATGGCTGGAAATAGCTTGAGCAAGCAACATTAAACCTAGGGATTGAATGTCAATGGGAATAAGGGAAGTTCAGAGATTGCCTAGAAGTTGAAATACCATCACTGTAAAGTTTTGTTGATTTAATTTGTTATTCATGAAGAGTTTGTGTTGGTTTGTAGCAACAGAAGGAAAAAAAGGTTTTTTTTTTATTCTATGGCAATCACAGGGCTATAATGTTCTTTTTTTTGTAGTTTGTGGAAAATTCTGCTGTCATTAGTTGCTTTTTACCTGTGTCGATATTATCATGAAAACTGGAATATGATACTTCCAGTGCATTCTTCTTAGACCTGGGACATTTTCATGACTTTGTTGGTTGATTGTAATTGGAGAGAGTGGAGTCATTTTATTCCCTAGGTGATGCCATAAAAGATTGTGTGACCTATTCCTAAGGACACTTATAATGCTTGATTTGGAGCCATTTCCCCACTACAGTCCAACTGGTATGTGGTGAGAAATCTAAGCATCATATAACAACCATATGTGGTTCCCAGGGTCAAAAATACTTTGTGACTCCAGAAAAGAGCCATCATCATATCAACCTTTGCACTGCGAGCAGGACATCTCTTTACTTAACCCTAGCCATCTTTTGTCTAAATTGCCCTTATACAAACATATGAGAGTTGCTAACCGAGCCAGTCTACCAATAGAACCCCGAGAGAAAAGAATTATAACATGTTACTAAATCATCTCTTTTTGTTTTGGGGGTGTTCTTTAAAAACCTAGCAATAAATAACTAGAGAGTATGTTAATGTGTTATTTACATAAATTTCTGTCACTTGGCAGTAGGTGGACTTTAGACAGAGTGAATGAATAGATGCTGGTGATACACAAAACTGAACACATAAAAACTTACTATTGTTCTTTTCTGCTCCTTCTTCCCACCCTGTTTCCCCAGATAACATGCTGTTCTGTGGAAAGCTGCAGTGAATTCAGAACTAGCAATTTCATGCTTTATTCTGCTGCTAGTCTCACATAATGAAGGAATTTGCTTTGAAGAGTCTAAGCTGCTTCAACCAACATGTTTTATTTTAGGATCCTCCTTGCATTGTCTAAACAATGCTGGTGTTTTGGCATTCTAAACTTCTCTACAGTTTCAAGCAATTCATAAAGAGACAAGTCAGGTATGCAAAGGTGGATAATCCACATTTACAGGTGCTAAAGGACATCTTTAGTTACAGAGACACGCCCGAGAGAAAATGATTGGGAAAAGTTTCAACCAGAAATAAGTTCTCACACTAAAACTCTAAAAAGTAGGGGGAAGGAAGGGAAGGTGGACATCTTACATATCTGAAGAATGATATAGACACTTTTTTTAAACAAAATTTTAAAATAAAATTTTCAGAATTTTTTTACTCTGTGTAAACAAATAACTAAACAGTTGATAATTCATAATTTGTTTGATAGAGTGATGGGAAAATCATTGTTACCTCTGACAACATCAGCTGTCCCCTTGACTTATACTGTCTCATGAACATAGCATGAAGTGCTATTAGAAAAAGAGAAAATCTCAGTTCATTAACTGCTTACTGGGGGTCACATGCATATACTACTGCTTCTAAATCAGATAATATACTGGTGTTATGAAGTTCTGTGAGGAGCTGTTACTGGGATTTCTGAAATTCTATTTCTTTTGTTGTTTTTCCAAATGTCCAATTAAGAGACAATTAAAATAAAACAGGAAAGATCCCATGTTATGATAGTGGGTTATTCTCTCGGAGGATACTGCTGATTCTGAGCCTGGGGACCAAGGAAAGAAAAAAAAAATCTTAGGGAAGCAGCTGCACACACCAGCCTCTAGGGGGAGCACAAGATCTTCTCTTGTGTGTCCTTACCCAGCTTCCCTCTCTGCCCCAAAGAGCTCTTGTGATTTTTACTCCCACTGATACCATGCTACTGAATAACACTACTATCTTGACAGTTCTCTTCAGCAAAAGACATGATTATTTTTAAAGGCAAGATGGAGCTATTTAAGTATCCCCCATGAGGCAAACTTCTTGTGCCTGACTTCTTAAATGTACATAAATGTATGTGCGTGCAAACAGTTTGCACCCCACAACCACTGTTCTACATCTGGGGAATCAGTTTACTATGAGTAGAACATATTTGTAAACAAAATGCTGCATTTTTATTCAAAGGTGTGCATCCTTCTCTCTTCCTCCCATTAATTTATAGATAGTGCTTTCTAACAAATATTGACACAGTGCTCTGACTCAATTAGGGATCACATGGATGAACCCAGAGACAATTTATAGTACAAGGATGAAAATTCTATGCCATTATCTAGAAGAGATGCGAACAAGCATGGGCTTTGTTATCTTAAGACCGTTCTGGAACCATTTTCCTGTAAACAACAACAACAACAAAAAATGCCCATACATACTTAACTGTACAGTTGTGTGTAACTATTACAAGCAAGCATGCGTGCATACGTGCATATGTGTATCTCCCACTCGTGCATATACATGAGTGGGTGCCTATATTATCTATAAACTCTCAAGAAAGATGGATTTTCTTCTGTAATTTAAAAGTGAAGTAGTTTACTACCAATTTGAACTTCAGCTGGAATGTAACTTCTTTTTTATAAGAGGCCATTGAAACAACTGGAGTCATGCTTGGTAGGCACTGAATAATTCAGTGGTTCACGAACACTCATGGCAGTGGTTGTCTGATCCACAAATAGTTTTAAGAAATTATATGGTCTGATGGCTTTTTTTTTTTCTCTTCATAGCAAATAACAGAGTTCTATGTTTCTTTACTAAAATGTGTTAGCACTTCAACCAAAGCCATGTTAAAATAACTGAAATCAGAATTACAGTAAAAGTCCAAAGCATTAGTGATTCTTGGAGAAACTTTGATGGGGTATACATGTATGTATGTATGTATGTATGTATGTATGTGTGTATGTATGTATGTATATATGTATGTATGTATGTACGTACATATACAAATTTATGAGTTTATTTTAGAAGCTAGGCCCAAGAGTCTTTAAGTAAAGCTAGACAATGTTTTATCTGAGATTGGATTCTTGAATAGTTATTAGCCTGGACTGGACGGAGGTGTCAAACCCTAATATAGGGAGTTTAGAATAAAGATTTGTCTTATGTGATTTTTGGAAATCACCAAACTTCAAATTTCCCACGGAGTTTCCTGAAAATAAGAAGATAGTCATAGAACTCCTATTTTCATTTAAAACTACAAGGACTGTAGTTTTAAAAATTTGATGCTCTCATATGTATGGCTAAAGTTTAGGGCTTTTTAATGCATGTATATAATGTGTTTTGAGCCCCTCTGGTTTCTCCCCAATTTCTCTACAACCATTTCCTCACAAATTTATCTACCGTTTTTTAAAACCCTCTGACTTTGCCTACTGAGCATGGATATAGGGCAATCTAATGAAGCATGAGTAGCCTCTCAGAAGACATATCCCTAAAGAAAACTGGATGTCACTTTCCTAGCAGAAATCAATGACAATAGACACTCAGCTAGGATAAGACTGCATTAGTCTCTCCCCTGTCCATTTTGACTGGCTTGATCCTGTGCAGACACTGTATGTGCAGCATCATGGCTGTCAAAAACTGCTTTCCTAAAATAATTCATACCTGTTCCTCTTACAATTTTTCTTAAGCCCCTACTGTGATGATTCCTGAAGCCTGGGGCAGTATTGATTGCAATTGAGTACTACAGAGTCTCTTGTCTGCACTTTGACCAGTCTCTATGTTAATTGTACTTTACTATAAAAAGAAACTTTCCTGATGAGTGTTGAGAGATGCACTAATCTGTGGGTATAAAGATAAGAATGTAGGGGTCAGTTTATTACCATATCCATTTAGTAGAATAATAATATTAGGTTTATCCCTAGGGTCTATGTCATGGAATCAGTGAGAGGAAAGGCCCTTAGTCCTGTGTAGGCTTGATGCCCCACCAAAGGGGAATGCCAGGGTGGTGAGGCAGGAGTAGGTAGGGGGGATAGCACCCTCATAGAAGCAGGGGTAGAGGGATGGGAAAGGGGGTCTCTGGAGGGGAAAGATAATAACATTTGAAATGTAAATAAATAAAATAGCAAATTTTTAAAAATTCCAATGAATCTAAGCAACCTCTGAGCATGAGATCACATTTATCATGCGATCCACATATACTGTGGACTTTAAATATTTGGAAGTAAGACCATCACTTATGGTAAGTTATAGCCTTAGATTGTACTGTAGAATGAAAACTTAATATCTCTCTGGAAAGAAAGTTTCTCTTTCACAACTACAAAGGCATCTTCACAGAAGGTGATACAAAGCAGAAAGAGAATGTTTCACAATAAAAAGGAAAAATTTAATGTTTCAAAAATTGAAAGTTAGGAGACTCAGTTAATAGCAATGTTAAAATCAGAAAAGCTTACAATAATAAAATAATTGAAAGAGGAACACAAACCAATCAATATTTTAAAAAAATTAAAATCTTAAAAATGTGTAGAGTCTATAAAGATGGTTAAGTGAATCCCCAAAAAGAAACACAATCAACATCAAAATAAAATAAAAAGTCCAATCAATATTTTAAAGAGTAAATTAAATACACACGAAGAAAACCTAGTAAACTCAAGTAAATACACTCACAATTAGTAACAAAACAGAACAAAGGGGAAAGCCAAAAGCTTCAGGAACACGGAAGCCTAACAAGGTTTACAACCTTTACCTGATGCTAATCTAATGGAAAATTTTTGTTATAACCTGTACTGGAAGTGGTGCGACAGAATGAAGATTCTGTGTTAATGGTGGGTTAGGTAAATCTGTCAGGAAAAAATAATTGCATTATATAACTTGGAACTTCACTTATTAATAGGAAGAAGTTATTTCTAAACATATTGAAGAAGTTAGGGGGTAGTATGTTGATAATGGAGCTCTGACTAGAACTCTAGGGTGAAAGGATTCAGACAAGAAATCTGGTTGCTTGTTCAATCCAATAGACAATGGGCATGTGTTAGCTGAAAGAAATTGCTGAGAGTCTTACAGGGTAAGATTATTTTTTTTAATAGTTGAGGCTGGGCATCCACTATCTGATAGTTGGGGTCAAATGCTTGGGGTCAGAATTGCTTCAAGTTTAAGACTATTTGTATAAATATGTTGCAGATGGAACCAACTTTAAGCATCAAAGCCACTTGTGTTTTATAAATACTTTAACACAGTCTGAAGGTAACATCATAAATTACTTTTACTGTATCTGCATTTTGGTTGCAACTGGTGATATAACACCAGGGATAGAATTTTTACCTTTAGTGTCTTTTCAGTGTTCATTTCCCCCCCAGAATTTAGTATTATGGTAATATACATACTTGTATTCACTAATGCTTATTTAACATATCGATTTTAATTTAACTTCTCCATGTTTTAGGCAATTACTTTCATACACTTTGTTCTACAAATGTATGTGCAAGTAGTATATATAATATATTTATATGAAACCTAAATGGTACATCTTCAATGCTACATTATTGTTAAGAACATTTTTTTAAATTTTTTTCTTTGATGTTTTATTCATTTACAATACAGATATCATCCCCTTTCCCCCTCTCCCCTCCCTGGAACTCCCTATTGTATCCCCTCCTCCTCCTTTATGCTTTTATACTATTGTGATTACATGCATGCCAGGTCTAGGTTAAGGGTCTAGCAATACAATAATTGCAAATAGTCAAGGAATAAACAAGACAATAAGCACAAATAGTCAAAGAACAAGCAAGGCGTTAAGCCCAATTCCATGAAAACTCCTGTGGATCACTGTTTCTAAGGGCTTACCAAGATGATCAAAATATCTGAGCCTACTTTCCTGTCCTAGCCCCAGGTCACTTTTATGTCTGAGGCCTACTTTCTTGTTCTAGCCTAAAATTTAAATTCTTGTCTGAAATTACTTTTTTGTTCTAGCCTAATGTCAGATTCCTGCCTGAAGCCTACTTCCTTGTCTTTGGCCAATGTCATATTTCTGACAAGCAGCCTATTTCCTTATCCTTGGACCATGTCAAATTCTTGCCAATCAGCCCCAAAGGCTCTCTGCCCCACCTTTTTATTTCATTAACAAAACTGAGCCTGTCTTAGGGGGTTCTAACAAGAATGCCTTCCTTACACGTCATAGAATATGCATTATCAAAAGCAATGCACTTCTGTTGTTAAGAATATTTTTATTTAATAATTGTTTAAAAGAGAAGTGAGTAATAAAAACTTTGTATGCTATATTTAAAATTACATATGAGCATATATATATATATATATATATACATATATACATTCAATGGATTCACTACGTAGGCATTATGAAGCCCATTGTCATGAGCTGACTTTATTCTCAGGTGACCTTCTGGTATGTTTCTCAGGCTAACTCAAACTTTCAAACTCCTGGAATCAAGACATCATTCTTCCTGAGCATAAGGAGCATAATCACACATGTGCACTACCATGATGAGCTAGTAGATTATTCTTCACTCTCCAGTGTGGTTTACAACTGTTATCCTGTATCTTGGTAGCATTTTGGATTCTTTGGTCTTAAATTCATTAAACTTCCTTCTTTCCATCTTTTTAATCATTATTTCTACTCAATATACTGTTTTTTCCCTTATACTGATCATAGATTCTTTTGTGTAAATGAACTAAGCAAGGCTCCTATGAGTCCACAGAGACTGAAGAAGGTATCACAGGACTTACATAAGCCTATACCAGCTCCTCTGTATATAAATTATATACTCTCAACTGTGAGAACAAGTGAGTCTCTGATTCTCATGCCTGCTCTTAGGACTCTTTTCCTCCTGTTGTGTTGCTGTGGCCAACTTCAATAGGTAGGTTTTGTTTCATACTATCGTATTTTATTTTTTTTTCCTGTTGCAAAACTAGTTATGCAAGTAAGCCTCCATCACTGTCAGTTGGGTCCTATTTATATTTCTTCTAAACATCACATGTTCTCCATTTCTTGACTCACCACATGTTCTTTAGCATGTGAGTCTGTCTCAGCAAAACTTCACATGAGTCTGTATCCCCTGACATCACTCTCCCAATCAGCCTGAGCCCAAGTCTCCAGAAGTGGCAAGAATCCACAGGAACCTAATGAGAAGTTTTTTTGGTGCTTATGCTCAGAGTGACAGCAACTCAAGCTCAACAGTGCAATGTAAGGCTGTTCACTTCATGCATATCATTAGCAAAGAATCTCTCTTCATGTGTCCTTTCACATGCTTGCTTTAACAGAACATCCTTTCACTTGTGTCTGCTTCAGCAAAATATTCCTTCAGGTGTCTGCTTTAGCAAAACATTCATTCACCTGTGTCCATTTCAGGAAAACATTCTTTCATGTATTTGCCCTAACAAAACACATCTGACACAACTGACTTTCCATAGAGTTCTTAAGTTTCCATGTTAGGGCTGACTTCCTGGAACTGAATAACTGGTGTGTTCCTCTCTGACTTCTGTGCCAAGACTTGCTCATTCCATGTAGTTCTTTGCTTAGTGTTGAAGCTTTCTATGCCCCATCAACTTTGCCATGTCCACTGATGTTTTCTTTCTTCATTTTATGTTTGAGACATTGTGTTGGTAAGACTTTATGGTTGTAGCTTCTGACATTCCTAGGTAACATAATCCCCAAGCATACTCCCCGATTCCTTTGCTTTTAGAGTGTATCTTCTCCTCTTCTACAGTGGTTCCTGAGCCTTAGATTCCTCCACAACTGTCATGGTTTGTATATGCTCTGCCCAGGAAAGGGCACTATTAGAAGGTTTGGCCCTGTTAGAGTAGGTGTGTCACTTTGGGTGTGGGCATAAAACCTATATCCTAGCTGCCTGGAAGTCAGTCTTCCAACAGCAACCTTCAGATGAAGATGTAGAATTCTCAGCTCTGCCTGAACCATGCCTGCCTAGATGCTGCCATGCTCACACATTGATGATAATGGACTGAACCTCTGAACCTGTAAGCCAGCCCCAATTAAATGTTTTTCTTTATAATACTTGCATTGGTCATGGTGTCTGTTCACAGCAGTAAAACCCTAACTAAGACAACAACTATAAATGTTTGTCTATTGTAGATTTCACTGGTGGTCTCTATCTTTTGCAAAGAAAAATGTCTTTGGTGAGGGATAGAGTCAATTCTGTGTGTACAAGGACAAATGTTTATAGATTGTTGTTAGGGATTATAATTATTTGCAATTTTAACCTCCTCCAGTTTTCTTCTGGGCGTTGTTTTTTATCTCAGGGCTCTATTTCTTCTTGAAGATACCCTCTACCGCCCCCAACCCCTGTCAGTTGCATATTTCCATTTATTCTTATAGCAACCCAGCTAGGCTATCCTCACTGCCCCTCCCAACACCAGATGTCAGACCCCTTCACTTCCTGGCCAATCCCCTCTCTCACCCAAATTCCTCCCTCCATCTGCCTTCTACTACCATTCTATTTCCCCTTCCAAGTAAGACTCAAGCATCCTTGCTTGTTCCCTTCTTCCATTTCAGCTTTCTTGGATCTGTGGTAGGATGGGCATCCCGTAATTTATGGCTAATATCCATTTATAATTGAATACATATTGTGCATGTCCTTTTGGGGTTATATCACTCAAGATGATATTCTCAAGATGCATTCATTTGCCTGAAAAAATTCATGATGTCTTTTCATAGCTGAATAGTATTTCATTTTGTAGATGTATCATATTTTCTTTATCCATTCTTCAGTTGAAGGAATAGGTTGTTTCCAGTTTATTACAAATAAAGCTGTTATGAACATTGTTGAGCAAGTGTCTTTGTGGGATGGTGACACATCTTTTGGTTATATGCCCAGGAGTGGGATAGCTGAGTCTTAAAGTAGAACTATTCCCAAGTTTTTCAAAAAGAGTCAGATTGATTTTATAAGTGGTTGTACAAGTTTGGACTCTCACCAGCAATGAAGAATGTTCCCTTGCTAGACATCTCCACCAGCATGTAATATCACTTGAGTTTTTTATCTTAGCTGTTCTGACTGATGTAAGATAGAATCTCAGAGATGTTTTGATTTGTATTTCCCTTATGACTAAGGACTTTGAACATTTCTTTAAGTGCTTCTCAGCCATGTGAGATTTCTCTGTTGAAATTTCTTTTTTTAGCTCTGTGTAAAAATGTGTTAATTGGGTTATTTGGGTTTTGGGGGTTTAGCTTAATGAGTTCTTTATAATTTTGGATACTAGCCCTTTGTGAGATATAGGGTTGGTAAAGCTTCTTTCCCAATCTCTAGGCTGCTGCATTGTCTTACTGGAAGAAGCTTTCCAGTTCCATGAGTTCCTATTTATCAATTGTTATTCTTAGAGTCTGAGCTGCTGGTGTTCTGTTCAGGAAATTGTCTCTTGTACCAATGAGAGCAAGAGTACCTCTGACTATCTCTTCTATGAAATTAGTGTATCCAGATTCATGTTGAGTTTCTTGACCCACTTGGACTTGAGATTTATGCTGGGGGAGGTGGATAAATATGGACATATTTTCATTGTTCTACACGTAGACACCTAAATAGTCCAGCACAATTTGCTGAAGATGCTTTCCATTTCCCATTGTATGAAGTTGGATTCTTTGTCAAAATCCAAGTGTCGATAAGTATGTGGGTTTATTTTTGGGTCTTTAATTTGATTCCATTGATCAACATGTCTGTTGTACAAATACTATGCAGTTTTTGTCACTATTGCTCTGTAGTACAGCTTGAGGTCAGAGATACTGATTCCTCCCAAATTTTTTTTTATTATTCAGGATTGTTTTGTCTATCTGGTGGATTTTTTTTTATTTCTATTTGAAGTTGAGAATTGTTCTTTCAAGGTGTATAAAAATGTGTTGGTATTTTGATAGGGACTGTATTGAATCTATAGATTGCATTTGGTAAGATGGCCATTTTTACTATGTTAATCCTACCTACCCATGAGCATGGAAGATCTTTACATCTTCTGGTATCTTCTTCAATTTCTTTCGTCAGGGACTTGAAGTTCTTGTCATTCAGATCTTTCACTTGCTTGGTTTGAGTTATACCAAAATATTTTATATTATTTATGGCTATTGTAAAGAGTGTTGTTTATCTAATTTCTTTCTCAGCTAATTTATTATTTATATAAAGGGGGGCCTACTCTGGCTTGTTTCTTGGTTTCATTTGCTTGGAAAACTGTTTTTTCAGACCTTTACTTTGAAGCAATGTTTATCTTTATTTCTGAGATATGTTTCTTGTATGATGTATCCTGTTTTGACATCCATTCTGTAAGCCTATGTATTTTTATTAAGTTGACTCCATTGATGTTAAGAGATATAAAGGACCAGTAATTTTTTCCTATTATTTTGATGTTGATAGTGTGTGTGTGTGTGTGTGTGTGTGTGTGTGTGTGTGTGTGTGCGCCTCCCTTGTTTTGCTGGTACAGGGTTACTTATTTCCTGTCTTTTCTCAGATGTTGCTTTCATTCTTAGGTTGGAGTTTTCCTTCTAGTATTTTATGTAAGGCTGGATTTGTGGTTAGATATTGTTTGAATGTGGACATGTCTTCAAATATTTTGTTTTCTCCATCTATGGTGATTGAGAGTTTTGCTGAGTATAGTTGTCTAGTTTGGCATCTGTGGTTTTTTTTAGAAGTTGTAACATATCTGTCCAGGCCTTTCTAGCTTTTAGAATCTATGTTGAATAGTCAGGTGTAATTCTCACAGGTCTGTCTTTGTATATTACCTGCCTCTTTTACAATTACTGCTTTTAATACTTTTTCCTTTGTTCTATATCTTTTGTGTTTTGATTATTATATACTGAGAGGATTACCTTTTCTCATCCAGTCAAATTGGTGTTCTATAAGCTTTTCTCTTTTTTCTTTTTTCTTTCTTTTTTTTTTTTTTTTTTGGGAGGGATATTTTATTTTCATTTCAGATGTGATCTCCTTTCCCCATTTCTCTCCCACCCAGGAACCCCCTATCACATCCCCCTCCTCCTGAGGATGTGCCCCCACCCACTCACCCACTCCCACCTCCCCACCCTCAAATTTCCCCACACTGGGATTTCCAGCCTTCGCTGGATCAAGGACTTCCTCTCCCACCTATGCCTGACAATGCCATCCTCCTCTACATATACAGCTGGAGCCATGGGTTTCTCCCTATGTGCTACCAGGCTGTTGGTTTAGACCCTGGGAGCTCTGGTTGGTTGGTATTGTTGCTCTGCCCACGGGGGGGGGGGCACAAATCCTTTCAGCTCCTTTAGTCTTCTTTCTCATTCCTCCATTGGGAATCCAATGATGAGTTCAATAATTAGCTGTGAGCATCCACCTCTATATATGTCAGGCTCTGGCAGATCACTAAAGACACAGTTATATCAGGCTTCTGTCAGCATGCACTTACTGGCATCCACATCAGTGTATACCTTTGGTGACTGCACATGGGATGGATACCCAGGTGGAACAGTCTCCAGACAACCCCTTCTTCAGTTTCTGTCCCATGCTTTGTCTCCATATTTGCTTCCATGAATATTTTTTTACTCCTTCTAAGAAGAAGGACCGAAGCATGCACACTTTGGTCTTCCTTCTTCATGAGCTTCATGTGGTCTGTGAGTTGTATTTTGTGTAGTGCAAGCTTTTGAGCTAATATCCAATTGTCAGTGAGTGTGTGTTCTTTTGTGATTTGGTTACCTCACTCAGGATATTTTCTACTTCCATTCATTTGCATAAGAATTTCTTGAATTCATTGTTTTTAATAGCTAAGTAATACTCCATTGTGTAAATGTACCACATTTTCTGTATCCACTCCTCTGTTGAAGGACATCTGGGTTCTTTCCAGCTTCTGGCTATTATAAATGAGGCTGCTATGAACATAGTGGAGTATATGTCCTTGTTATATGTTGGAACATCTTCTGATTGCATTATTTTTGCAATTATGTCTCTCTTTCTTTTCCTTGTTTGACTCAGTTATTAAAACATTTATATTGTTTAGACATAGTTAGTTGATGGAAAAAATCTACTTCTTAGGTTTCACATTTGTAAATTGGTTGTAATTTTATGACTTTCTTTAGTTTGAGACAGGATCTCACTATATAGCTCTAGGTTGCTATATAGACCAGTGTAGCCTCAAACTCACTGAAATCCACTGTGATAATACTGGGATTAAAGTATGTGCCATGAAATTCAGCACTAACGACTCTCTTATACAAGTAAATTTCCTATCATTTGTTTTATTTGATAAAATATCATCTTTGGTTGGTATGTTTGGCATCCCAGTGCCTTCAGTTGTAGAAAGATCTCCAAGGAATAGACAATTAATCTTTTGTAAGATCTACTCCTTACTTTGGTGCTGGGCATGTCTATTTCTATGCCTTTCTGGTATTATAATTTTAGTCAGCATCTTCATCATTAGCACAGACGAAGTTTCAACATTTTGCAGGGTCATTATCAACATTCAAGCTGATGGCAAACATCTTTGTTTCTTTCCAGTTTCACATAGAATTTCCTATTTCCTAGAGAGTATAACCTTTGATTGAGTGCCCAAATTTATACAGAAAAGTAAGTTCTAACTTTCTGCTTCTTTCACCTGAGGCATTATGAATAATCATAGAAAGGGCATTGAAAATCACATCCAGTCCTCTACATACATCTGGTTTAATGTTTCTTGTTGCAAAACATTAAATATTCTGGCTTTAGGAACTCTCCATGAAAGGATAACAAAACTCTCAAGAATGTCTTTAGTCATCAAAGAGAAAAATCAAATTAAATTGAATATTACTAAGTTATAACTGCACTGCCCATTAATGTGAACCCAAGCCTAGTAAAATTATGGCTCTTAGTAGCAAAGGTGATATAAATATGGCATTTATTTTAAAAGTAGTGAAAAAAGTGCTTATGTAAAAAGACCTTTACCACATCTAATATTTTGCAAAGATGCTTTTAACTAATAGGTTAAACCTCTTCACATGCTTATGCTAAATTTCTACCTCTGTTGTATGCAATAACACCCTGTGTCTAAGGTAGTTAATAACTCATATCAAAGGTGTTTAGAGCAGAAAATCAGTGAGAATAATCCTTAGGAGTGTAGGTCACAGATGTCAGTGCATATAAAACTTATCCTGCTATTTGTTCAACAACTAACTTTAAACTTTAACAGTAGACACCATGGTTATTAATTTCCATGAAGTGGGGCAATGGTGGTGCATGCCTTTAATCCCAGCACTTGGGAGGCAGAAGCAGGTGGATTTCTGAGTTTGAGGCCAGCCTGGTGAACAGAGTGAGTTCCAGGACAGCCAGGGCTACACAGAGAAACCCTGTCTCGAAAACCCACCAAAAAAATTTCCATGAAAAAGCCTTGGACGTTCATTTAAACACACATAATGTGCCTGACAAGGATATGAAATTGAGAAATAGGATCATGCACTAAGATTAAATATTAAATAGATATAAGAATGAAATACTGGAAAACTATTCTCACAAAGGAAATAATCACAAATTCTTTATAAATCTACTGACCAATGCAATCTATCCTAGAACAGTGGCACAAACAGGAATTATACTTTCTCTTTGTAGTCTCTGTCCCTTTAGCAATCATTTGGAAAAGCAGAGTAGCACAATGCTTGAAAGCTTACTAACCACATGATGTCATTCTTACCATGAAGAATCTTAGCATGGGGAGAGATTCACCTGATTTTTCTCAAAAATAAAAATAAAAGGCTGTACCAAAAAAACTTAACAGAGTCACCACAATCTCTATTGTCTAAAGAAGTCAACCTTTCCTTTATAATTATGGAATAAGGAACATTTATTCTTGTCTTGTCTTATCTAGTGGTTTTTTTTTCTTGTTCTATGCTAGTGTCATACCTTGAAAAACAAAATAGTTTCCATAGGTAACCTGTTTTGCTCTCTTTATTTTCCATTATAAACTATGTTTATTGTTACAAATACTAACAACATCTTGCTGCAACTAGAACAACTCTAGAAATAGACCTGATTGGATGGTGAGGAGATGAAGAGAAGACAGAAACACAGACAGAAAGCTGGAGCCTGGTGATGTGTGGTCTCTGTGCTAGAGAAGTCTCAGCAACCCAGATCAGCATGTTTATTGTATAAAGTTGGAGAAAGAGTAGAGGTTACTGTATACACCTCAACAAGGAGGTGGTTTATTACATTTCAAAAATAAGGCAGGGATTGGGGCAAATAGCTAGATCAAGGAGATAGATTTATATAACTTTGGTAGCAGTTTCTGTTAGGGAATAGTGACCAGCCTGTAAATATTAGGGGAGGACAGATGAGAAAAAAAGCTATGATGAACATTTTCTACACACACTATTGACATCTACACATGGACGTTAGGAAGACTCTGCCATTTTCTTAGTGCCTTGGGTGTGGTTGCATTTGGGAAATATGGAGAAAGTTTTGCCATTCATCCATGGGTCTGAGACTTTGGAGTTCCTGACACAATCATGACTACATCATATTCACCCACATATTCACATATTCACTCAGAACTTGAGTCACTCCATGCTTCCTCTGCTCTCTTCAGCATTTCATAAAAAAACATGATGGAGAACTACTTCTCCTTCTGACACCAGTTATCACTTTATTGGTGATTTTGAATAACACATTGAACACATAGGAAGCACTGAATGCATTAAAATAAATGTTTCAGAGGAATAGGGCACCTTAAGCAATGATAACTGTAGTAAAAACAACAGCAGTTGACTTTCAGAATTATGGTCATGTACTAGTCTTACCAGAAACTTAGAAGAGGAAAACTACATTTAAAAATTTTAATGTAGATTTATTTCTAATTATATTTTGAGGTTATACTTAAGTTATGAAAGAAAGAAATGAAAATTTGAACTTCTGAAAATGGAACAACGTTCTTTCTAGCTACTTTAACTTGCCTAGAGAACTATTAGAATAAAACAAAATTTTATTTTAAATTATAAATATTGTGCATTGTGGTAGACTGGAGAATGACTCCAAAGATACTGAAATTCTAATTTTAGTTAATAATTAGTATGTTCTGTGACAAAAAGAAATATTTTATGTGAGATGAATTAAAGTGTTACTGAGTCTCAAAATGTCCCTATAAAAAGCATAAGAAAATGGCCCTGGAGTGGTACCACATGCCTTTAATTCCATCACTCTGGGGACAGAGAAAAGAGGATCTCTAGAGTTTGAGTCAGCCTGATCTACACAGCAAATTCGTGGACAGACTGAGCTAAATAGAGATAGTGCGTTTTTTAAAATAAAAATGTGGAAAAGGAAATTTTACTTCTGAAAAAGTTGATGTGTAAAAGAGTAGAGATGTAGATGAGAAATTCATTGTTCTCAAGTTAAAGGACGAAAGCAGTCAGTGTCCGGGTGGAAAGGAAGACAGCCTCCATACTTGGAAAGGGTCATTAGCGGATTTTCACTGGATCCTGATGAGCAAGCATGGCTGATCCTTCTTGAAACTTCTGATCTCTGAAACCACAAAACAATGAATATATGTTGTTGATACATTTCTGGTAATTTCTCACAGCAAGAGTAGGATATTGATACAAAAGGTAAAGAGGCATCTTTGATAAGATACTATCCTATATTTTGGATAAACATCATGAATGCTGTTTAATATTGTTTAAAAATTATCTATTAGTATATTTGGAAATTTATGCAGAAGTTAGATTTGTTACTTTTGTGATTGCTTGGAGACATAGATTCATTCCAATAGATACTTTTTGTTGGCAATATTTTAAATTTTTAAATTATATTTCACATGTAAAAGCAAATCTGAGAGCACATATAAATATAACTTGAAAGAGAAGAATAAATTAAAGTGAGAAGGTAGACACAGGAATGGGACTTACATGGCAACTATGAAAATGTCTCATAAGATAAAATAATCTTTTTAATCCAAAATTCTTATGATGTTGTGTATAACATTTTCCCCTAATGGAGCCAGATTTTGATAGTCCAACAATAACCTTGTGTGTGTGTGTGTGTGTGTGTGTGTGTGTGTGTGTGTGTGTGTGT
>JANHMN010000001.1:172388586-172439331 GCA_030674055.1 Rhabdomys pumilio | reverse complement strand
TGTGTGTGTGTGTGTGTGTGTGTGTGTGTGTGTGTGTGTGTGTGTGTGTGCAATATTGTGTGTGCAATATCTGACAAATAAGACATTTCAGATGAAAGAGAAATTATGAATTATTCAATTAATCCTGTGGAGACAATTAGCTATCTCTGTGGAGAAAATATAGACTCTCTACCAAAATAAATTCCAGAAAGATTAGAAAACTTAACTCTAAAAGTATAACAATAAATAAATATGAAAACCTTTCATAAATGGATTCAACAGTAGAGATCACATTAAAATTTGATGACTAACAGTCAGAAATATTTGTATCTCAAAAACTAGGCAAAGATAAACAAGAGAAAATGATATAAAGAAACCTTTAGATAGATACTTAGAAATTTAATATAAAAATGTACTTGTTTTAATTGTCCAAAGAAATTTGATTAATAATTAGCATATTGAACACCCTTATAAAATATAAAAAGAGGAAAAGTAGTTGACTCAATAAAAAGCACAAAAGTAGCTGATTTCATATAAGCATATAGATGCTTCTTAATCCTGAAAGAAAAAATAACTCTCATTTATAATAAAAATGCACATTTAAACAATAAGATTTTATTTCACTTTTCTAGTTGGCAAAGTCAGAAAACAATCCACATTCAGTGAAGGAATGCATATTGTTATTAAAAGAATGCAGAGCGAAATCTAGTACTGACCAAACAATACCAAGCAATTTCTGCTGTTTATGGTCTGGAGTTTGTTCATTTACCCACTTACTATTTATTGGGTAATTACTAAGTAAATTCTAAGGACTATTTTACAAATCAAATAGCTCAATCCATTCCATGAATGTGCATCTGTATATGGCTACACGATAATAAACGGCAGGGAAGTGGCAGAAAATGTCATTTTGCAGCCCACTGTGGTAGGTACTAGGGATTGCACGGGGAACATGATTTATGGATACAGAAAATTTCAATAATGGGATGCCTAGGGAAGGGGGAAAGGGTCCTGGAACTCTCCACAGATGAAAACAAACTCACTTGCTAAGAAAGGAGGGAAAGGGTAGGGTAGGGCTTTCTGGGGTGAAAAATAAGAGGTAGCATGATGTAGAAATGGCATCAAATGGTTTTGGCTTGCTCTGACAGCAGCCATTGTGAGCCATAATCTACTTGACTGTTCCTAAGTAAACCTGGCTAAGGTGTTCAGCATTATTCTCAGAGTATTATGAACAGACAAAAACAATAAAAGTGGATATGTTGAGTTTAATGACCACAAATCCAGGAACATGTCTGATTCTTAGACTGAGAAAAATCAGGTATGTTCTACCCTGAGTAAAGTTGCTTTTATTCCCACCAATCCATAAGCCTTTGTCATTTGATGCAATGTACAAGCATCTATTTGGCTAGCTAGATGGCTAGCACTCAAGACCTCAGCTCTGTAGGCAAGTCCCCAGTAAGTACATCTCTATGATTTACATTTGTCTACATGTTTTCTTTGACACATAGCAATCTGGAGTTGGATCTAAAATAGTGGACAAGGTGACTCTATAATCGAAATTGAAATTGTCTCAAAAGATTGAAGGACAGATTTATAGGCAGGGCATCAGAGTGCTGATAATGTTGAATTTTTGTGAAAGTGACATGCATTCATGCTTGTCAAGTTTAAGAAATGAGCCTTTGTTCTATAATTTGGGGTTTCTCAGAACACTTTCAGGATAATAAAAGTAACATTTTGTAATATGTTGGGTATGGTGGTACATGCATATAATCATAACATTTAGAAAACTGAAGCAGAGTGACTATGAAATTGAGGCTGGCCTGAGCTATATAAACCTTGCCTTAAAAAGCCCTCCTCTCATTTTTTAAAAAAAGTTCTTTTAACATAAATATAAGAGCTGAAATAAGATGACTATTTGATATAATGCTAGTTACAGTGAAAAATTCAAAACAATCAGAAGAATGAGGCTGTTCTTATTGACTATTGATTATGAATGTGCTTATTGATTAACTGTCTATTAAGTAAGTAAGTATTGGTAAATGCTTACTGAGCCCATTAATCTATGAGCAAGGATCAAGAATAGCCATTTCCTTGATAAGCTTAGATCTAAAACGGAACAAGTAAACAGACTGCAGAGGAGAATGGCATGCCCCATATCATATGTACCTGCTTGGGGAGGACATAATAGGATAAGGCTTTGTGAGAAGGTGACAGCATTATTGTACATGCTTTTATTTGCTCACTCCATGTGTTCTGCAGAGTACATACAGAACAAGAACTACATGAATTTTTGTATACTCACTCATTGAGAACCCTGGTTCCTGAAATCTTTTGAGCATGGAGTGAAAGGGGGCATTTTATCTGGTTCTGGTTATCTCAATGTCTTATGAATTGAGCAACTCATAATTAAATAGAGTTGATTAAGTATTTTAGATTTTATTGAGACAATAGTTGCTTCAGATCTTTCAATATCTTACTGAAAATGATTCAACTTTTGAGGACCAAGCATGGTACAGTGTGTAGAATGATTGTAATTTCTCTCCCATCTACCAGAGAAGAACACAGGAAAGAAAGAGAAGTGAATTGCAAGTGCAATGAAATGAAAAGAGAAAAAATATGTGAAAGCTGGCTGGAAGCAGAGGTAGAACACTCCTGTGAACAAGGCTGTCCTCTGAATAGTTATTTCAGATGTCTATTTGTCATGTCCTTTACAGTTAGAACTTAATCTCATTCAGCTACTGAATGAGTTCCCAGTTGTCTCTCTAGTTATGTATGATGCTTATGATTTACCAAGAACGGCATGCTAATCCTTAAGAAACAATGGTATCTTTCATGCCTTTGTGGTATATAATAGCTATGTGAATGGATCTGAGACATCCATAACAAGAAAAAAATCATGTCAGATATTGGAAACCAATCCAACCACTCACGGACAATAACGTCATGGATTTTGGAGGTAAACTAACAACCACCACTTTATTAAACCAGCATGATACCTAATTACACTCCAAATATTTGTCTTTATACCCACAGGTAAAGTGTTATCCTAACCCTCTTCAAAGGATCTGTATTTGCAGATGGAGACCATCACAAAAACCATAACCAATCAGAATGCAGAGTTGTGGTACCATCCCAACTGATACCTTTATAACATACCTTCTGCATCTATGGCTTGGGGATCATTGCAGAAATGTTTAAGAGTTAGCGAAACAGAGTTTTCTATGAGACTGTGTCTCCTAGTAATACTAAACTTCATACACGAGGTCTCACCAACATGGTTTCTATACATGAGCTGAACAAGGATGGCACAAGTAGACATGCTAACGTGAATGGAGAGAAAAACATGAGGCCTCAACCCTATGTGAAGAACTATAGAAAACTAAGGAATTCTGAGAGTGGTAAAAATAGTCTTTCACCAGGAAAAAACACATCAATGGGTTACTCAATACCAAATGGGCAACCAAACAAACACATCAGTAACATTATATAGACTAGGTAGGTTATAGTTATGTGTGTGTATGTTTGTGTATTCATAGAAATTAAAATGTTTTTGTCATTGGTTTTCTACCCAGCTATGATGTCTATAATGACCAGCAAGGCATCCTAAAACAAGGTTCAGTAGTGTCTCAAATACCTTGTACCTAATACTCTAGTTGAACTTATGTCCACTTTAACAAGGGGTTATTCATATGTGTGTGTGTGTGTGTGTGTGTGTGTATAATATGTGTATATTATATGTACATACACACAGATGTGTGTTTGTGTGTGAATATTTATATACCATATACATATACATCCTACACATATATACATAACAACAATTAATGACAAATGAATCTGGACAAATGAATGGAAAGATCTATGGTAAATTTTACAGGGAGACAAAGGGAACGTGGAAATGGTGAAATTATGTTATTTCAAAAAATAAAAGAAGAAATCAATGAAAGAAGATTATCTAGTCGTTCATCTACTCACTGCTGTGATGCAATTCCTATTTCTTAATGCTATCTCTTCTACTGATCACTTCTTATTAGGAGCAGAATGTTTTGGTTAACCTGGGAAGATGGCTCTATGGGTAAGAAACTTTTTACATAAACTATGAGGAACTGAAATCAAGAGCACTTGTTTCAAAACTATGAAGACCTGAATTCTCATGGTTAGCATTCATTTAAAAAGATGGTCAATTGTGAGTAGTGGCTTATTCCTTTAACACCAGAACTCAGAATATAAAGACCTGTGTATCTGTATTTATTCAAGGTTAGCCTGGTCTATATAGTGCATTCCCTGTTAGCCAGTGCTGTGTGGTAAGACTCCTATCTCAAAAACCTAAATTAATCAGTTAATAACTGGGCATGACTACTTGCCTATGGTCCTAGAATGTTGGAGACAGGGAGGGAGAATCGGCGAGACTCACTGGCGACCAAGTTAGATTAAAATGATGACCTTCAGGTTTAAGAGCTCCTGTCTCAAGAAGGTAAACAGAAAATGATTGAGGAGATCACTGGACATCTTCCACTGGTTTCTATATTATCATTTACAGGCACATACTAGCATGTACACATATATGTACATGTGCATACATCACATAAAAGCACACACAAGCACACACAAGCACATACATACACGAAGTTCTGAACTATAGTAGAGATACAGTCTCAAAAACAAATCTTCATTTTTGACACAATACCCCCACAAGCTACTTGCTAAATTGTTTTATTAGGACTAGATGAAGTGCCCCAAGAGAAACGGGGACAAGAGATTATGGGGAAAAAAGGATAGGTATGCTTTTGCATTCCAGTCAACATGGCTGTGGTGGTTGCTGCAACTTGGCCAGCTTGACAACTGAGTCTATGTCCTTGCACTTTGTAAGCATGACTGGCCTCATGACATTTCATCAGTAGCATTCTGATTAGCCTCTCATTGAGATCCTGACATTTTGTGCATTCATCACAAAGGGGGACTCCTTAACCCTTCTTTGTTCTTAGTAGGAGTAATAGTCTATTAATTATTTTCCCCAAATTACACAAATCTGAGATGAAAAAGAAATATTATTTCTGACTAGAAAGATGACAAGCTAAGTTTTGCCTGTCCCTTGCTGGCATTTTGTCAACAAGTTTTCTCTAATCAGCTAGAAAAAAAAAATGTCTTACTTCACTGAACGCTGGCAACCTTCTAACCCATCCACTATTCATCACTTTTCCTTTTCAATTTATATTACATGTGTAATCCCAGGTTTACTATCCTGTCCTGCCAGGAAAAAAAGAAAGCACATGTAGCTGTGATTTTGAGGACAAGATGCAAGAGCTGTTGTAGAAGCACAGATAAGATGTACCAGGGTGGGGGGATACCTAGGGAGCCCCCACATTCTCAGGGGGTAAGGGGAGGTGGGGGAAGGATTGTGGGAAGAGGGGACTGAGATGAGAGCAATGGCCATGAAAAGTGAATAAATAAAATAAAATAAAATAAAAACCAATGATGCTGAGTTGTCCAGGAACTAACCAGACTTCAAAATCATTATCAGCCAACACATGAAGGTCAAGGACAGGAAATGAGTTATTATACATGGAAGGAGCAGCAATGGAAAGGAAGGCCTTGCCACAGTTGTACTCAGAGTATTAGCAACTTCCAGAGATTCTGTGCTTGGGTAATGAGGAAAATGTGTGTATCTGTTTGCGTGTCTGTATGAATATCTCTCTCTCCCTCTCTCCCTCTCTCCACCTCTCCCTCTCTCTGTGTGTGTCTGTTTGTCTGTGTATCTGTGTGTGTGTGTGTCTGTGTGTCTGTGTATCTGTGTGTGTCTGTGGGTGGTGTGTCTATATGTTTGTGGTGTATGTCTGTATGGTTGTGTATATGTGTGTGGTGTATGTCTCTGTGTGCATTTGTGTGTATAGTGTATGTGTGTATATGGTGTATGTATGTGTCTATGTTTGTGTGTATGTATGTGGGGTGTGTGTGTGTGTGTGTGTGTGTGTGTGTGTGTGTGTGTGTGAAAGAAAGCATAAATACCCTGAAGTATTTGTCTTCCTGGGCTATGACCTTTTTCAACATTTTCTCTTGATTTCTGCTTATTAAGACAAAGTAGGGGTTAAAAGAATGTAGCACAGCAAAACCAGTCAGATCAAAGTCAGTCGCAGGAGACAAGAAATTGAGCAATGATAGGTAGAGTATGAACCAGGCATGGGGACTAGCAGACAGAATTAAAAATCCCCATGCATATTCTCATAATGCATGAAGCTGGTTAAGAAAAATCCATCAGCAATTTTTCTCTCCTATTAATCTTTCAAGTACACTGTGCAGTCCACAGTGCAAGGTCCAGGAATATGGAAAAATCATGAATATATACTTTTATACAGCTCTTAAAAACTATATTTCTATTCTTACAGTTGTACAATTATGATTAGTATATATACTAATAAACCCTGCGTTGATGAAGGAAGGCATCCTCCCTTGGTTATTTTTAATTTGTTTCCTACCATCCTATCTCCTACTGTGGCCTTGGTTAGGCCAGGTGCTTTAGAATATTTTTAAAAGGTGCTTATGGAGAAAAAGCAGCCTAATTTAGTATCAGTAAAAACTTCCATTACAAGGACATCCTCTTGGAAATATTTCTCTAGTTCAATGTCATGTGCCAATAAAATCTTGTAGAAACATTTTGATGATATATCCATCCTTGTTAAAGCAAACTCTGAAGGACACTTGAATCCTTGTGAGTCTGAAGGTATTTTCCATCAGAGTAGAACATAATACATGTGAAGTTAGGAGAATAATAAATAGCCAACTTGTTACTACTCAACGGCATATATAGGAAATTTAGATCTCCCTTTTTATCAGGAGAACACACCCCACATCATTATCAGAGAAACAATCCTACTAATAGCATAATAAAAGAAGTTTCAAAAGAGTTTTGGGGAGAAATGTTTCGAAAAGTTAATGTAGCTTAGTAACACAAGTAGTTGGGAATAACTCTGTCTTTAGTCCTGTTTAGGTGAAAATCTCACTAAGCAATTTCAAACAGAAGACAGAAAGAGATAAAGAAACTAATTTTGGATTGGAATCTTTTCATAGTTATACATTGCAAAAATGTGGTCTCAAAGCAGGTCTCTGTCATGGATATAGTTGTTACAAATAGAAATGAATTATAGATACTAATGTTGACACACACATGAATGTGCAGAGACATCAAAGTACCTTGTTGTAGAGATCCCTTGAGGATATAAAAATGATGCTTGGGAACACAAGGATCTTCCCATACTTGCTGCTACCCTGCTACAGTTCCCAAGGAGTGAGGGCTCATGGAACATCTCCTTAAAGAAAGCATTTGTTCACTATCTGATTTGATCCATGTATCAGCATCAGTAAAAACAGAAAGACTCTGAAACAAAAGATGCATCAGGGGAGATAAAACAGAACTTCCTAATGTAGTAGTCTAAAATTCCTGACTTAAAACAAACAAAGAAAAAAACAAAACAAAATAAGACAAAAAATCCCACTCAACATGGTAAGGCTAAGTCTTCCTTGGAAACATGGCATTTTTTTCCTTTTTTAAAAATTGAATATTTTATTTATTTACATTTCAGATGTCATCCCCTTTCCCCATTTCGTTTCCCATTCCTAGAACTATCCAGTCTCCCTCCCTTTTTTGTTTTTATACCATTTTAAATACATGCAAGTATTCAGGTCAGTTCTAGGTTGAGGAACTAGCAATACAATAGATTCAAATAGTCGATGAATAAGCAAGACAATAAACACAAACAGCCAAAGAACAAGCAAGACCATAAACAAAATTCTGTGAACGCTCCTGTGATCACTGTTTCTAAAAGCTTATCAGGATGACCAAAATATCTGAGCCAACCTCCCTGTCCTAGCCCAAAGTCATTTTCATGTCTAAAGTCTACTTCCTTTTTCTAGCCTAAAATTTAAATTTCTGTCTGAAATTACTTTTTCTTCTAGCCTAATATTTAGATTCCTGCCTGAAATTACTTCCTTGTTCTAGCCTGATATCAGATTCCTGCCTGAAGCCTACTTTTTTGTCCTTGGCCAATGTCATATTTGTGACAAGCAACCCATTTCCTTTTCCTTGGCCCATGTCAAATTCTTGCCAAGCAGCCCCAAAGGCTCTCTGCCTCTCCTCCTTTTGTATTTCATTAACAAGACTGAACCTGTCTTAGGTGGTTCTGACAAGAATGTCTTCCTTACCTGTGGGGAGCCAACAGGAGGCGGCTATCATCCTTGCAGCCATCTGACAAGAGGCTTGTTTACAATAGCCTAGATAGCTGAGCACACTCTGATAACATCTTGCTTTAGATACCCAGGATCTTCCCTTGGGTGTGTGAGACTTAAAGGTGTGATTTAGAGCCAAGACTTAAGGACATGACTTAAAGTGTGATTTAGAGATAAGACCTAAGGGCGTGACTTAAGGACATGGCTTAGAAGTGAGACATAAAAGGCGAGAGGCAGACAGAAGAAATTATTAGATATTAGGCACTTAGCACTTGGAAAAAGAACTTGGAACTGGGACTAGCAAGTAGAACTAGAAATTAGGACCTGAGACTTGGTACTAGGAACTAGGGACTAGGAACTCAAGACTAGATACTTGGAGAGAAGAAGAGAGACTGAAGAATAAACAGATTGAATCACACTCTGTCTGTTCTCCATTCTTTGCATCCGTCCTCACTCTCTCTCTTGCTAAACCCCAACCCACAGACTGGAGCTGCTTGGGGCAGTGCGGGCTCTAACAACTTAACCCCCAAGGCTTTTGGCAGTGCGGGTTCCAACATTGATAGAGAGGTCCTCAACATTTTGGCCCCAAACATGGGGCAGAGCGGCTCAGGCTGAGACACTTACCCATCATAGAATATGCGTTATCCAAAGCAATGCACTTCTGTCTTAAGTTGGTAAGGCTATGTGCAGAATCTTACGTGTCCTTGGCTTGCCAGCCTGTTAATTTAATAACTCTGTCGGGGGGGGGGTCATTTTCAGGTTCAAGCCATGTACTTGGGCTGCCACATGAAACATGGCATTTTTAAAGGGAGCTTTGGTTGTATTTTAGAAGAAACCCTTATCTGCTTTTCATGCTACCAATAAAAGCACTATGATTTTTTGAACTGACATCTCTGCAATTATGCACCATTGAATCATAACAAACGTCAGTGTGATCCATTCTCCTTAGCGACAGAAGAAGCAAACACAGCATGGATGAAAGCTGAGATACTGGGTTACATCAGATTTTGGTTATATTTCTCTCTGATGTATTTGTCTTATTTGATGCTCTTGTGTTCCCTGCAGGGAAGAATAAAAAATAAGGAATACTAATTTGGCCTTTCTGCAACTGGCACTCAGTACTCTCACCTTTACTTTATAGATATCTAGCTTAAGGTTCTTTCTGATGTCTTAGCAGGGATCCTATATCACTTTACATATTAACTTAAGAGTTTGAATATTTTCTTAATGCAGAGACTCATAGAATACATTTTTGTTCATTTGTTTGTCAAGACAATTACTTGTAAGTGATTGAACCATAAATCAAATTAGGCTAAGAGCAAGCTGGATGCCAGCAATGGAATTTGGAGAATAACTGAAATAGTTATCCTAATTTAATATCCAGATAGAATCTCATAGAGCACAACAAAGGGTCCCGTTCTTTCATCTCCACTTCTTTTTTTGCATTAATCTTACTTTTATTTCTATTGAATAAAAAGATTTCTTTATGGGACAGAAATGAGATGGAATATTTAAATTTAGAAGTGCTGTGATGTTGTAAGTAGGAAGAAAGTTTATTCCATAGTAGTTCTGGAAGAAACTCCCTGAAAAGTATTTTAGCAGCTGGACTTACATCCTGAGAAGGTCTTTTAATCTATATGTCATAGAAGATGAGTATGGAGAATTCTGATAGGGACATGGAGATATGAAGATGAGCATGACAGACATTATAGACTGAATCACAGTGTAAATGGAAGCTACTTTAGCCACTTCAGCATACATTTTCTTAAAAATATTGTCCTTAAGAGTAACTTCTCTGCAGTAGAATAGGAAGCTTTACTTTATGAAAATATATTCCAAGTACTTTTACAATTTTGGCTGCCTCTTGAGACATTCTATGGTGACAATATAGCTCACCAAACAAGAAATGGCTTACATCTCTTGATCAAACCACTTCAATGGAAGGTCAATAGCTCACCATTCACAGTTTAAAAGCAATTGGCTCCAAGTCAGAGAGGAGACAGAAAGAAACTGTTTGACAGATACACTTGCTAGAAGTGACAACAGCTGTCACAGTGACCTTTAGATCCTCTCTGTAGTGCTGGATCTTATTGTTATATTGTTTCTTCAATGTGGAATGCATTATACCTGCACACAATTCCATACTTTCATACACACACACACACACACACACACACACACACACACGAGAGGGGGGAAGAGAGACAGAGACAGAGACAGAGACAGACTCCTCAACAAAAGCACAGATCACTGTTCCCCACTGTGTTTAGTCTATTGACCCTGTATAGCTGTCCTCAATTTCAGTCTTTTGTTCTCTTCTTTCACCCAGTACATTACACAATGTCATAGAAAAGCACAGACACACACAAGTGCACACACAGAGAGACATGTACACTGTGCTGTTTCTCTATCATAATTCAGCTCACTTTGGTATTTCATGTATTAAGGGTGCAAAATTGACCCTCTGAATTCTGGAAGAACAATTTCTTCCATTTTTCATTGTAATTTTAACTCTCATTTCTCAAAGAAGCTGTCTCTGTCTTTCTGTGTTTTTGTGTCTGTGTCAGTGTCTGTGTCTCTCTCCCTCTATGTGTGTGTGTGTGTGTGTGTGTGTGTGTGTGTGTGTGTTTGTGTGTGTGTGAACATTTGCATTATGCTCCTTCTAGCACACAAAAACAGTAAATAAAGTCTTGGGGAGGAAAACCTGGACTCTAGTTTACCCTCATATCTTTAGGAATTCTGTGTACATTTACGTCTGCCTGGCCCACTTAATATGTGGCCCTAAGGATGACATATGCCTAGGAGGATTCCTCCAGCTTGGTCATGAAGAACATTTTATTTTCTTGGTATATTCTGTTGTGCACACTATTTCCCCTGGAGCTGTAATTCGTAATCACTGTAGAAGACATTGCTTCAGAAATAAGGCACCACTGCAGATGTTCATCTAACCTTGGATGATTGCTTTCTCCAGTCTGACAAAGGCCAAGTGAGTCGGCAAGAATCTCCAGTCCTTAAACCACTTCTGCCAGTTCAGATGCCTGGAAGTCCAGAGATGACAGAGCTAGTGGTGTTTCACACTTCTCTTTCTCAGACTTACCTCTGTTTGAGACATGCATGTATTCCAGGGTATTAGGGAAGTTGGTTAGAACCTTCTCACAATTATGCAATCTGTGAAGGCACAGTGGGCAGCTTTTTCTGTCACTGCTTGCCTTGATACACACGTATCCTGTGTGAGACATACAGAAATGAAGCAACTTCTGCCAGCCAGTGTTAGGAGGAATGTGCCCAACTGTCCTCAGATCAATACGAACACATTGCTTGACTGCCTTCTTTCTTCAACTACCTTGGATCCTCAGAGTATGTTTGTGTTTATCAGCCTAGATTCACAGATAGGAGCCTAGTATAATTGTCCTCTGAGAGGCTTCACCCAGCAGCTAACTGAAAGATATGCAGAAACCCACAGCCAAACGTTAGACTGAGCTTGAAAAGTCTTGTGGAAGAGTTGGAGAAGGATTAAGGAATTCAGAGAGAATAGGAACTCCACAAAAAGATCCAGACTCAAGTAACCTGGATTCTTGGGGGCTCACAGAGACTGAATCACCAAACAAAGAGCATAAATGGATTGGACCTAGGCACCCTTGCACATATGTAGTAGATATACACGTTGGTCTTCATGTGGGTCCCTTACAAACTGGTAAGTGGGAGCTTACCCTGACTCTGTTGCCTGCCTCTGAATCCTACTTCCCTAACTGGGCTTCAGTGGGAGAATATGTATCTAGTCCTGCAGTGACTTGAGATGACAGGAAGGTTTAGTACCCAGGGTGGGGGGACAATCTCCCTTTTCTCAGAGATGAAGGATCAATTGGTTTGATGCAGGTACAGAAAGGAGAGGAGGGGCTTCAATCTGGATTTAAAGTGAATAAATGAATTAATTAATGGAAAAAACATCATCTATTTGATTTGATTCCATTTAAGCCTGAAACAGAAAGTGTGTCTGGGATGCATCAAAATGTAATAACTTATATTTCTGCTATGATTACTGGTGTTTGCCCAGGGAAAGGAAATTTGATCATTTCACTCACTCTTACTATCAACCCTTGCCCCAAACAGTGTGGTCTGGGCCATGTAGGTTTGCTATGCAAAGATGTCATCTTAGCAACTTCCTTTACTCAGAGGCTTAAACTTCTTTGGTTTATGAGACCCTCAACCTTAGTAAATAGTTCATATATTTTAAAGCACTGAATTTAGGAAGAAAATTTACATCTCTTCAAAATATATGAAATTTCAAAATGTATGAAGGCTATTTACCCAATTGTCTCCAGACTGACCAGGAGAGTCTTTTTTTTAAGTATGTAAGATATGACATATATTTAGAAAAATGTCAACCATTAAAAACTGTATTTCCTTTTTGGGTAAGCTACTTTTTACTTTTTTCTCTGTGCTAGTTATCAAATCTAAACCTTACAAGAACTCTACCACTACACAATGCATCCATCCTCCCACCTCTAAGACAACATGAAACCAATCTTCTGAACACTTATAAATGATATTTCTCAGTGTGATTCAGCATCTTTGCTTTGACTGATTTAAAAAACAAGGCCATGACTCCTTTTCTTACCACTACATCTATGCCAACATCTTTGGTAGAAACATCCTTCCCCACTAGAAGCTAGGCCAGCAGACTGAACCCCAGATAATGCTACCCTCCAACTACCCTGACAGTTTCCCAACATAACTCCAACTTCCCCTCCTCTCCTTATTACCATACACCCACCCACACCTCTGGAAGAAGCTTCCTACCCCATCAGAAGCCAGGCCAGAGCACTAAAAGTCAGCTCAAGCCTCCTAACTCAACAGATGCCAAGCCAGATCTCTGACAACTAGGTAAGCTACTCCCTCTACCATGTCTGTAGGCAGAGGTTCAACATAACTTCAACACTGCAGTGACCCCTCCTCACCTGATCATCATATTTGAACCTACACTCTGGTGAAAGACTTCTTCTCCATCAGAGACTAGGTCAACGACCTGAAATTAGGTTAGCCATCACCATCACTATCACTACTACCACCACTGTCATCCCCCACCCTACTCCCTACTCCCAGCACTACCACAATCACCACTGTCATCTCCTTCCCATGCCCACATCCTCCCAGAATAACCTCAACTGCCCCATTACTCATGACCATATCCCAGCTCACAGCTCTGGTAGAAGCCTCCTACCCCAACAGAGGCTAGGACAGCATCCTAAAACCAAATAAAACCATCCCTCCTACCCCATCTTTACCTAATTGAAAAAAAAATCAACTCCCTTTTCTCCTCATCACAGAATCTTTATATATATATATATATATATATATATATATATATATATATATATGTGTGTGTGTGTGTATATATATATATATATATATATAATTTTATTTTATTGGATATTTTATTTACATTTCAGATGCTAATCCCTTTCCCCATTTCCCTTCCCCAGAAAACCCCTATCTCATGCCCCCCCCCTTTCCCCATTTGGCTTTTATACAATTTTTTAAATGTTAATCAAGGGCTTTGTAAGTATGGTAATGCTCAATCAGAAGTGTAACCTAATACCCAATCTAGCTATGCAAACTATCCTTGACTAGTGGAGACACATGAACTTCTGCCTCCATGCCCCCTCTCTCTTTCTCTTTCTTTTTCTCTCTCATTACCAAGCTTCTCATCTACTTCTTCTTCTCCTCTCCTTACTCCATCTTTTCCTCTCGGTGCTCCTTTCCCCTTAGCTCCTCCTACATATTACCCTTCCTGTTAAAATAAAGCTTTTCTCTCAGAATACAATTAGAGCATAATTATTCCTATTTGTACCAGTGAGGTACAAGATAGTCTTAATACCCAGTTCATCCTTTTGTTGACTAGCCAGAACCTCTGTATTCTCTCTTGACTAGAACACTTAGTTTTGAACCTGGCTTTTTCTTGGCTTTAGAATGAAATGTCAGCTGAGAACCCTCCACTCAGATCTTTTCTCTCAAGGTAAATAACCTGGACTGGCTATGAGTCTATAGGTCTTCAATGCCGTCAGAAATCCAGAATGACTAAATTAACTGAATTTATGGGAAGCAATAAGCATAGCTTCTAAAACTTAGCCAATTTATATAGACCGCTGAACACCTGGACAACCCCTATACTACCGAATGTTGGAGCATCCAATCTTCAGCCTTCTGACCCAAACTCATCTGATAGACTTTAGTGCTGCAGAATTATTAAGGGCTGGTTACTCTGTCTAGGCAGATATAATCAGTCGATTATTCTGCAAGTGTGTCCTTTTCTGTAGATGGAGAGAGGCAATTCTTGCCTGGTGGCTGTCTCACCACAACTGGAGTAACTCCAATGATGCTCAATTTCTTCTTAGAATCCATGACAGGAAGCTGTCAGGAGCAGACAGGTCTCTAATCAAAATGAACATTAATATAGAAATATTTGTGACGTCAATTCTATGCATTTCTGACGTTTTGAAATCCAACTATCCTTGTAAGGTAACCTGGACTGCTGCCTGTTATCTCCTCTTAGCTATTTCTAAATGAAATATAGAAAACACTCTAACAATAAACTCAAAGTCATGAATTTGCTATAGTCCCTTAACTCACAGGCTAATCATCCCAAGTCAGTTAAAAAAGTTAAAGAAGGACTGGGTCTAAGTCTTGTATTTCTAAATGTGTTATACAGGCACAATGCCCATGAGAGTATCTATATTCATTTCACTTTCATATCGATAAGAAGCTTATATCAATGAAAACCTTAAATTTGAAATCCAAGTGAATTTTGTACCATTTAAGAAATTATAACTTCATCTTGATACTAAATTATACAAATTTCTACCAATAGGTTATGGCTATGCCATAAATCCTAGCTAATCCTCCCTGTTCCAATAAAATCCCTGCTGTTCCCCAGAGAGACAGCCCCATATTAACCACCTTAGTCCCCCAAGCCCGGGGAATATGGGCGCTGACTCTTCTTTAACTTCTTCAAGCTGATTATGGGCATTGAGATATTAGAAGAGGGGTGGGAGGAAGAGCAAATTGATAAGCCTCCGATGCTGTGTCCTCACTGCATCCAGATGGAACTCCCAGACACCGGATGGATTCTACCCCACCAGAGGACAGACCAGTTCTCTGACAACTAAGTAAGCCTCCACACACAGCCCCAAAGCCCCAGACATGTCCAACCATCATTAACCCCAACAATCCTTTTGCTCCTCTTCTCATCACCACTTCCTTGTTCCCAACTCTGATGGAAGCCTTCTAACCTACCAGAATCCAGGTAAGTTCTATGAAAAGCAGATAGAAGTCTACTACCTGACCAGAAACCAAGTCGACATCCTAAAACCTAGAGGAAACCCAGCAAGAACAGAAGCCATACACATGACCAAACCTCTAGCCTTTGATGACAATACCCTGCTGAATCAGAGACCACCCAGACCATCAGAAGTTCAACCCCTTACTCAATCATAGGCCACTCAAGCCAGAAGACAAGAGAGGAAACAGAAGGCAAAAAAAAGCACCCATCTAACAAAGACAACCCCAGAAATTGGCACCTAGACCTGTAATTGCTCTAAATTCAGATGCCTAAAAATCTGTTGAAAAATTCAATCAAGAACAACCAAGGTCATATGTCACCACCAGAGCTCAACTATCCTACTATAGCAAGCCTTAAATATTCCAACAGAGCTGAAGCACAAGAAAATGACCTTAAAATCAACTTTGTGATGATAAAAGTCCTTAAAAAGAAAATGAATAAATCATTTAAAGAAATAGAGGAAAAAATAAAAAAATAGGAAGAAATTGTCTCTTAATAGACTTCAAGAAAGCCAACAAAAAATTGAAGGAAACGAATAAAACTGTTCAAATTTTGAAATAGAAGCAATAAAAAATACAAACAGTATTTCAAAAATGGAAAATCTAAGTAAGCTACGAATAAAATACAAAAGATGGAAGTAAGAATCTCAGGTGTTGAAGACATGATAGAATAGTAACATCATTAAAAAAAAAATGTTAAATCTAAAAAATTTCTGCCATAATACCTCCAGGAAATCGGGACACTATAAAAAGACTAAATTTAAAAAGAATGGGCATAAAAGAAGAATGCCACCTCAAAGTTCCAGAAAATGTTTTTAACAAAGTCATACTTTTCTAACCAAACTAGGACTTTCCTATAAAATATAAGAAACATAGAGAACTCCAAGTAGATTGGATTAGAAAAGAAAGTCATATTCACATATAATAATCATCTAACGATCATTAATCATTGGTATCTGTGGATCAATTGACTTAATTCCTCAATAAAAAGATACTGGCTAACAGAATCTATACAAAACAGGATCCATTCTTCTACTGCATCCAAGAAACACACCTAAACATCAAAGATAGATAACACCTCAGAGTAAAATGTAGCATAAAGATTTTCTAAGCAAATGATTCCAAGAGGCAAGCTGCTATAGCTATTCTAATATCTAAGAAAATAGATTTCGATGCAAAAGAGATGGGGAAGGACACATCATACTCATCATTCTAGCAATGGAAAACAAAAAACCTGAACTAGTAATTTCCTGTAATCAGGCAAGGCTTTAAGTGGAGGAATTTGAGCAACAACACAGCCACAAATCCTATGACCTACAGTATGGCATGCTTGCATGATGTATTAGGACCAGAACTTGCACAATCATCATCAGAAAGACCAGAGAGACTTCACCCAGCAACTGATAACAGAATATGAGGACCCCATAGTCAAATATTAGACATATTAGACATATTTCAGGGAGTCCTGCAGAGGACAGGGAGTAGCAGAAAGATCTAGGACACCATAAGGATATTGCCCACAGAGATAAGGGAGCCTGTATTGTTCTGACTCTAGGACATGATTGTTTAAATTGGTATTCTTGTGGTACTCCAAACAGTGGAAGTTGGGACTTTCTCTGACTCTTCTGCCTAATTTTGGAACTCTTTTTATCATACTGGGTTGCTTTATTCAGCTTTGACATGAGAATATGTTCCTGGTGTTACTATAGCTTGCTATGCTGCATTTGGTTGATGTCCCTGGAAAGTTTGCTAGTTCCTTTCTTAAGGGCTATGAAATGGGGGAAGGGCTGTGAATCTTGGGGAAAGAGGAGGTAGGGGAGAGAGACTGGGGAAGGGGTGGGAAAAAACTGCTGTTGGGATGCAGTATAAAACAAAAGAATAAGTAAGAAGGGGAAAAAAAGGAAGAAACTAAGCCAGTATGATATTGGTTAGTAGTTGGAGAACTAAGATGAAGCAGACAAAAACATCTGGTACAAGTATAGGGAGTGTGATAACACTTCACTGTAAAATGAACAACTGTAAACTTTCATCATTTTATAAAACAGCATTTGTTGAATGTCAAAAGAAAATAAGGCTATGTGGTTTATTAACAAGAGGGATGGAAGGTGTTAGCCAGAGAGGAGGAATAAATGCTGGTATTTTATGATAGTGTAGGGTAATTGTGTGATGACTCGATGCATAAAGAAATTGTCATGCAAACATGAGGCCTGAGTATAAATCCCTATCACCCACATAAAATCTTGGCATGACCACACATATCTATAACAGTGCTGGGGCAAGGACAGAATGACTCACTTGCCAAGCAATCAAACTAAAACAGCAAATTCCAAGTTCCAGGTTTGGTGGCAGATCCTGTCTCGAAGAATAAGGTGAAAAATTAATTGATTGAGACATTTGGATGTTAATCTCTGATCGCTATGTGCTTTGACCTGGCAAGCATGCACCAATCCAAGACCTAGCGCAAACACAGACACACACACACATGCCCATGCACACATACACACTCATGAATACACACATATGCACAAACACACACGGACAGAATAAAAAAAAAAACAGAAAAGAAATGTGATTATATGGTCTTGGATATATAATTCAAAATAATTAAAAGAGATTCTAGTTTTTCCTATCACAATGTTGTATAACAATTTTTTCTCAATCAAAATTTGCCCTCCTAAGAGAGATAAGGAAGGCTATTGACACTCAGAAAAATGAAAAATATACGTGTCTTAGTAAGTCCCTGAATCTGACATGTATCACAACACGTCTCATCAAAGTTAGGAAAACAATGAGTGTGGAGGAGACGTTCTGATCTATTAATATGGCTTTTGTGACTCATCATCTGAGCTGAGGTGATGAGCCTTTTTGGTGATGTAGCTACCTTTGAGTTGTCCACAACCTCAGCAAACTCATTGACTTGCCAAGTAGAACTTTGGTTGTGAGATCATTTTGGATTGTCATTGGTTTTCTATATGGGGTAAGCTATTTTTTTTATGTTTTCTCATAAAAAGTAACAAAGAAAACAAAGAATTAATAACTGTATACTCCATGTCTGCTCTGCCACCCCATGTGGCTGGGGACTGGTGTGGGCTGTATGGAAGCAACAGAACACTGCTCTGGGGGGAGAGAAAGCTCATTCTGAGACATGAGGAAGCACAATATGAGATATGGGAAAGCTGGAGCCTGAGATGAGGTCAGGGCTGTGGGGTTCTCAGGCTCTTGGACATCCAGGCACTGCTAGAAGAGCTGAGAATAGAGACTGGGCCTGAGGGTTGGGTCTAGCCTGGGACCAGGGGGAAAATAGGATCACTGGCTAGTCCCATAGTAATTGTCCTTGGCTTGGTGGCAGTTGTGACTGGGAGTGCAAAGAGGCCTTCCACAGGAGATTAGACTGTGGCTCTCTAGGTGAAGGTCTTCTTCATGAGTCCCCACATTGGATTTCAATGAAAAGAGGCAGTATATGGTTTTAAGACATTTATTGTCAGGGCAGAAAGTGGATGTGTAAACAATACCCCACTTCTCAAAGTAGGCATGAGATTAAATACCCTTTGCAAGGAGTAGTATCTGAGAAGGGAATCTTATTGACAATACCCTCCAGGCCTCTAGGTACCTCATTAGCTTGGAGATTTTGTCTGGAGCCTATGTGACCAAAAGTCATGTCTCTTTTCCTATTATCTTGGTATAAAACATTAGAGATGCCTCATCTACATCTAGAAGAGCTTGGGGCAGAAAAACTTGCTTGACAGGGCCTGGTGCCTGGGGACAGGCAAATGTCCTACTGTCCCTTCAGGGTCTCTGGAGTTTAGGAACCTTTAGCTTGGAGGCTTGTGGAGGGGAAACTGGGAATGGGGATAACATTTAAAATGTACATAAATAAAATAGCCCATAAAAATGAAAAAAAAAAAAACCTTTAGCTCAACTGAGGATCAGGCTACCTCTCACAGTTCACTGTGTCACAAATAACTATTTGAGGAAATTAATATCTTAAATATTCTTGAACAGAACATTATGTAACTACAGATATAAGAAAATGTCCCATTGTCCTCTGTAAAGAAGATTATTTGTCAGTTAAAAATTAAATAATGAGTGATATTTATTTTTCCTAGTTCCAGAGGCTAGAAAAACCCTCTAATCAAGTGACAAATGTTTTAAACTGTAAAATTTAAAGTTCTTAGATCTTAAAACTTAGTGTCCATTCAAGTCTTGCCCCTCCAGGGCCCTTTAATGCTGTCCTCATATAATCAAAGGTTCAAGGGAAATCTTTGAGAGCACATTTACAAAATCACAGATACTAATATACAGTACTCAGTTATATTTTGTTATATATTTTAATTTAAAATAGTAATATTTGACTTTCATTGTTTAACCTAAGCCGTTTCACAATTGTGAAATACTTTTGGCTTTTACATTGATGAAGAAGGGCTCTTGACTAAATTAGGCTCTGTCGTTGTACACAAACCTTTCAGCTTGACTGCATCTCAATTGTGTATTTTTGCTCTAGTTTTCTTAAGGGTTGGAGCTAGAAAAGAAAAAAATACTTAACCTAGAAAATATACATATTTCCCAAAGTTTCTGAAAGTTCATTTTAATTTTCTTACATACCTCATTTCACCTTTTCATAAAACTGGAAAACCACTACTAAAATCCTCATTGTCCCAGATCTCTAAGACAATCATAAGTGAAGACTGTAGACTTGAATAAATCACACTATGTGATATTAAACTATTTAATAAATTATAGTCATTAGAACTGCATGGTATTATCATTTAAAAGGTCCATGATGTAGTCGAACAGAGTAGAAAGCCTAGAAATATATATGTGTTCAACTGATTTCCAACAATGTACCACAATGCACAATGTGGAAAAGAAAATCTCTTCAGTGAACAGGTTTGGGTAATTGAATATTCCAATGTGGGAGAATAAATCTGGGCTATACTCTCATACCATGCACATAATCAAATCAAAGTGAATAAAAGACAAAAATGTGGTCAGAAAATGTGAAACTACTAGTAAAAGACTAACGAGAAAAGGAAAAAATTAAATTAGCATATCTCCTGTTAAAGTGTGTCTTCTACCTCACTTTTTATGTTTTTTAAATTATTATTGAAACTGAAGATGAGAGATGGCATGCGTTTCTATTGATGTTCAACCTTCTGAAGTATTAGTCCCAGTCACAAAAAAATAGAAACTTAAAAGACATCTAGCATTCTTATTTTGATATTTACTACTTCAAATAATTGTAGTTGTTAGACTGGGGCTCTATATGACCTTGGATATTTTGGATAATCTTCATTATAAGTCATTAAGTCGATTACCTAACATTTTATAACTTTAAAAAAGAGCTTTTAAAAGATCTTACAAGTGCAGTAAATTATATCACTAGCTCCCATTCCTTTCCTCACTCCAGCTCCTCTCTGCTACTTTCCATAAAACTCTTCCTCTGCCTCCCTACTCTCAAGTTGAAATAAATAAATGAAAACAGAAGAAAACAAAGAAACATAAACTATTGTGGAAAAGATAAAAAATAAACAAGACATAGCAAAAAGATAGATTGCAGGCTGTTTTGAGACAATAATCAGATATATACAAAACAATGAAAAGGGTCAAAATTTCTTAGAATTCTTGGATAAATTCATGAAAACAAGTCTAAAAATTCATGAAATTTTAGAAGAAGATAAAGTGCAAAGAAAATAAATAATACTAAAAGGTGTAAGAAAAATACACCAACTAATTCACATAGGTAGAAAGATCAGAAAATATTAAATCTTTTATTAGCATCTTTCAAAAACAAGAATGTACAAGTAATATTCTGAAACTATATGCTCATCAAAGTATTTCACACATTGACTAAGATGCCATGGTGTGGCCCATTACTTTGCATTAATCTTAAAACTTAATTTAAAGGGGAATAAAGAAACATTTCAAACATAGATGAATTTAAAAAATTTATGCAATTTATGAAAACCAAACTAGTATTCCAAAAAGCACCTAAATGAATATTATTTGCAGAGAAAGAAGAGAAGCTTTGACCCAACAAATTGAAATTATGTATTATTTGTCTCTACTTTCTAGTCTTTCTTCATTGGTATGTATGTATGTATGTATGTATGCACCTATTCGTTCATTATTTGCTTGCTTATAATTGTGTGTGCAAATATATTGTGCTGGCACATATCACAGTGCATATAAGAGTACAGAGGACAATATTGTGGAATTGCTTCTCTCTTTTTACCTATCCATAGACTCTAGTAATTAAATTCAGGTCATGAAGTTTGGACTGCATGTGTCTTTATGCATCAAGGCATTTCATTGGTTCACTGATAACAAATTTTAATAAATATCAATTTATATGATTCTTGTAAAAAAGGCAAGAAGCTACTGAAAGACAAAAAGAGTGAAGACTTCAGAGATACATCCCTATGCCTTTTCTGCTTAATATGTTTAAGAGGACATGGCTTTTGAGAATGTATGAAGAGAGCCAATCACATGTACCACTGTGAGTTCATTCATCACTGTACAATAAACTGATAGGGAAAGTTTGTTTCCTCCTTAGAAACAGCAGATAGTACAAGTTAGTGATGATATATATTTCTATATCAGATATCAAAGTTGCACTATAAAATCATGTTTTCTTTCATTTTTTTCTAACTCAAATTGATATATTGAATATTAATGTATTTATTTTAATATTAGTTACAATACTTTGGCTTCCTGGATATGTTGTTGTGCTTATTATTCATATCTCAAAAAATTATCAAGAGCAGTTAGGCAAGGAATTAGTAGAAGTTGGCTACTGAGTCTTGTAATTCCCAAGAATACAAGAAGCCAACCACATACATAAAATGATAATGTGATGCTTTATTGGAACAGTAGAAAAATGCCTGTTTTATCAATCTATTATCCAATGATTAAGAAGCTGGAAAAATATTCTATAATACTTTTTTGGCAGGAGTTTTTGGAGAAGAGGTTACTTCTTGAATCCTTCTTCTGGGAGATAAATTAATCATGATATTGCTTTCCAGAATGTTCAACAAGAAATGGAAAATTGAACAAAATTGAATAAACAGGAAATACTCAAACCAGAGTATCATTAAACTGAAGACTTGGCAGTATATATAAATAAATACCTTGGGCATTGGATGGCTAATCAATATTTAGACACAGAGTGTGTCACTTTTTAAGACAAAAAGATGCTATTTACTCCAATGTTTCTTCCACCCAACAAGCTAGTTTTCCATCTTTTTGGAATCCATCAATAGCTGGGACCTCACAGGCTAACACGTCTACTTCCTAATCTGGGTGGTCTCTGACTGCTAAACATTCTTTCTGTATATTAAGACAGATTACATGAACTTGTCAGTTTCAGCACTTCATCTTTGTTCTGTTGATTGAGAGCCTGCATTAGCACTTGTCTATATTATGATTTAATGTGAAGTTTTATTCCAGAGACAGAGAAGGATAGTGCAATCCTTAGCAACAGTGGAATGAGCAGTGTACAAATATGCCATTTCCTGACATTATCACCTGTAGCAATTTGTTCTTAGCCTAAAAATCTATGGCATTAATTTTATGGAACCGTGTGAATATTGAACAGCATGAGGTACACAAAATATTTCAAATGAATAACATTTATAAGGCCACATAAAATAATGCACATAGCTAGAGAATTGCTTCCAGTTCCAGGAAGCAATTCATACTACTATCACACCATCCACTTTTCACACATTCTTTCTGCAACAAACAAATCTTATAATGTTTGAAAATGCTACCATAAGATTATTGTCTTTATAAGTTGTTTTCCTTTTTAATAATTTTACATGAGAGCTGTATTTTATTCTTTCTAATCATCCTCTCATCTCTCAGTTCTTTCTTTGTCACCCAATACTACTGTCTCTGAAACGCTTTAATATTATTTTACAACTAACATTTATTGATATATTATCTACCTGTCTGTCTATCTATCAATCTATTTATCTATTTATCTAATCTATTCATTATTTATTCTATTATCTATGTTTATTATCACGATCTATTCATCCATCTATCATCTATTTTCTTCATCATCATGAAATTATAATCTATAGAGTACCTTTAGGGTTGCTTACATGTATATGTATTTAGAAATGACCACTAGAAGTAGAACACCTATTAGAAGGCTTGTCCTTAGAGATGAATAATTCTCTGTCATTAATTATCTGTAGCTTTTTATCTAGAGATGTGGATTTGTATGATTTCTCCCATCCAGATGGGCATATCAACTGCTGTTGTCATTGTACAGGTCTTTTTAGGCAGACATATTTGAGATTTCATGGGTGTGGCCACCCTGTTCTTTATAAAACATATTACCTCACAGCATATATCCTCTGGGTGTTCCAATGTTTCCGCTCTCTCTTCCACAGTGTCTTCCAAACCATAGTTCCAGGAGTTTCACTGTAGATGTATCAATGAGGATTGGCCATTCCACCCTCAGTTGTTCTTTGCATTTTGATCAGTTTATATTTATGTAGTCCATCTGCTGCTGAAATAAACATTTTAGATTGTGGTTGAGACTGATACTTCACTATGGCTGTAAGAATAAGTATTTAGAAAAAGAAACTATATTAGTTTAGGAGTGTGAAATATTAAGTTCTGTTGTAGGTCAATGACTTTTGCAGCCATGGGATTGAGTAGGTTTATGGTACTATAAGGTACAACAAGGTCATGAAGTCCCTTATATTGAGTGAGTCTTAAGTAGAATTAGACAGGTGTAGGTTACCCACGAGATAAAACATGTCACTATTGCTTCATTGAAAATATCTTTCCAGCTGTTTATTTCGTGGTTTGTAGTATTTATATCTGGGTAGGACTATTTATTGCTTTTCTTTTGGGGCAATTTTTATAGTTATGAAAGCTAAACTTTTGGGAGGTTTTTGATTCTTTAAATATTTTCCCATTCTTCTCTCTCTCTCTCTCTCTCTCTCTCTCTCTCTCTCTCTCTTTCTCTCTCTCATGTGTGCACATGTGTGCGCATGTCTGCCTTTCTCTGTCTGTTGCTGTGCTTTTTGTCTCTGTCTCTGTCTATCTCTGTCTATCTCTCTCTCTCTCAAACACACACACACACACACACACACACACACACACACACAGAGAGAGAGAGAGAGAGAGAGAGAGAGAGAGAGAGAGAGAGGGCTCTGCTTAATTTTTTTTGAGACAGGGTTTCTCTGTGTAGTCCTGGCTGTCCTGGAACTCACTCTGTAGACCAGGCTGGCCTATAACTCAGAAATCCGCCTGCCTCTGCTTCCCAAGTGCTGGGATTAAAGGCGTGTGCCACCACTGCCCGGCTGAGAGCTCTGCTTATAAGAATTTGATATGGTTGTGAAGGGAAACAATTGCTTGCTTCCTGGCCCATCAAAAAGTTTCTGGCTAACACTGTCACACAAAAAATGCTGATACAAGAGGACAATATATAATTTAATTATAGTTTTAGGTGACAAAGGGGACTTGCTATCAAGGACACAGAGACTAAATGCAAAAAAGTCATGATGAGTGTGTTGAAAGATGCTAGATATATAGAATATGAATGAAAAGAGAGGGTTCAAAGTAATGCTATAGCCTGGGTGAAAAAACCTATCACAGTCTTTCCAGAGTCCTCTTGGGCTGTATGTATAACACTTTTTTCTCTTAGGTATGTGACACAACATCTCTAGTAGAGAGAGGTCTTATAATGTGCTATTGGGATAAGAGGCAGAAATTGTATTTTTTCTTTTGTCCTTATATTTATCCTTTTAGTATATAATACATTCCAACATTAGCATTCCCCTCCTCCTACTCTTTACAGTTCCCTACCCACAACTTTCCTCTTTCCCAGATCCACTACTTCTCTGTTTCCAATCAGAAAAAGGCAGGCCTTCCATGGATATCAACCCAACAGAGCAGAGCAAGATGCAATAAGACTAGACACATACAATCATATCAAGGCTGGATGAGGCAATCCATTAAGGAGATAAAGGCTCCTGAGAGCAGGCAAAAGAGTCAGTTATAGCACCATTTCCACTGTTAGGACTCTTATAAAGACCCCAAGCTAAACAACCACAGAATGTACACAAAGAATGAACCACAGACACATACATGCTCCCATGACTGCCATTTCAATCTCTGTGAGCATCTATCTGCTCTCATGACTGCCATTTCAATCTCTGTGAACATTTATGAGCCCTTGTTGATTCTGTAGGCCATGTTCTCATGGTGTCCTCAACCCCTCTGGCTCCTAAAGTCCCTCCTCTCCACTTTATCAGGGGTTTCCCAAGCTCTGCCTAATATTTATGTGTGAGTCTGCACCTTTGCTCCTATCAGAAACCTCTTTGATGAACTGATCCATGATAATAGCAGAGTATCATCAGAAATCATTTAATTGGCTTTTTTTTTTTCAGTCTTGTTTTGTTCTCCCTAGGTCCCTGAGACATCCAGCTTCCAATTCCTGTCCATCCAGACAATATCGGGCATGGATTTCAAGTAAGACCAGTCATTGATTACCCAATTCCCAGAGCTCTGAGCCTCTATTAACCCAGCACATCTTGAGGGCAAGCCAGATATTTTGCCCTCAAGCCAGGTGGGTTGAAGGTTTTGTGTCTGTGTTGGTGTCCAAATCCTACCACTTTAAGCCTTGCTTGGTTATAGAAGATGTCTAGTTCTGTCTCCATATCCTCCTTTGCTAAGGTTTGTCACTAGTGTTACCCTCATAGGCTCCAGGAAGTTTTCTACTGCACTAAGTTCACACATTGCCCGCTAAATGCCCCCTATTCCTGCCATCTCTCCCTATACTCTCTTCCTCAATTCCTACCTCCCCAACCTAATCTCTCTTGTTCCCAAGTCCACCAGCCCTAGTCCAATTGCACAATCTCTTTTACTTTCCTTTCCTGGGAAGAACCATTTGTTCACCCGAGACCCTTCCTTGTTATTTAGCCTGTTTGCATCTGTGGGTTGTAGCATGATTATCTTTTACTTTACTGGTAATAAGGGACTACACATCACATTTGTCTTTCTGCATCATTTATTCTAGCAGATGAGTAATATGACATTGTGTAAAAACACCATCTTTCTTTATCTGTTATCTGGTTGAGGTGCATCTAGATGGTTTCCAGTTTCTGGTTATTGAGAATAAAGCTGCTCTGAACATAGTTGATAAGCAACTTAAAGATAGAAAGGTTGGAGAAGAATAAAGTGATGGTTTAAGTTTAATGTCATGATTTGGGCAAAATCATGTTCTAGTTTCTGTGGTTATTTTGTTTGTTTGCTTTTGTTTTTTGAAATGGAGTATTTCTAGTTCTTCAGCTTTTCTTTAGAGGTAAAGGGGAAGGGGACATAACAGGAGTGGGAGAGGGAATCTCTGCTTCTCTGCCTATTTCTGAAGTCTTATATTTGCAGTGTTATTTACTGTGCCTCAGTGTTAGATTGTCAGAATAAGGTTGGTGGTTGGTAATTGGGAAAGTTCAGGTGAAAGACTGAAAGCAACAGGGACCATTATTGGTAAAGAAAAGTCATCTTACTTTAAGACTTTCATATCTTGACATCTGTTACAGGGCCTGAATTTCTTTGATTTCACATATAAGGAAGAAAAAGGAGTTTCATTTTTTTTAGCTACAAGAACTTTGGACCCGAGGAAGAACGCATTAACTGCCTGCTGATACTTTAGCCATAGGAACTTGAAAGAGTCTGAAAACAAAACGGAAGTGAAATTTCAAGTTAACATCCTACAGCAATGTGTGGTGCTGGGTAGGACAGTTTGCTTGAAAGTTGTGGCCACTATCAAGGACAGCATCAGATAATTCTTGATTTCAGACATAACTATCATTGTGTTCATCACTATGGCAAAGTGTTTTTTTGTCTTTTGTTTTTGTTAAGATTTTTCTAGAATATCCATTTTTTGGTCAAACAGCAGAAATAAATAGTATTAGTTACTTTTCTGTTCCTCAGACTATATACCCTGAATAACAACAACAAAAATGACCTAAGAAAGAATGAATCTATTTTGGCATATGGGTCCATCGAAAGAGAGTCCATCATGGCAAAGAAGACATGGCTACAAGAGTAGGAAGCTGAGTGACCACAATTCTATCTCTACTCAGGAAACAGAGAGAGAAAACACCAAATTAGCTAGATCATAAAACTTAAACATCTATCTCTACTGATATACTTCCTCTGGTAAAATGAATGATATGTTCTTAGATTCAGTTTGTGAGAATTTTATTATATATTTTTGCATAATAAACAAAATTATAGTCATAAACAAAATTGGTGTGAAGTTCTCATTCTTTGTTGTGTCTTTTGGTGGTTTATATATCAAAGTAACTGTCGCTATATAGAAAGAGTTAGGTAGGGTTGCTCTGTTTCTGTTTTGTGAGGAGTGAAGACTCAGCTTTATCAGTACTGGGCATATACCCAAAAGATGTTTCAACATATAACAAGGGTATGTGTTTTACTATTTTCCTAGCAGCATTATTTATAATAGCCAGAAGCTGGAGACAACCCAGATGTCCCTCAACAGAAGAAAGGATCTAGAAAATGTGGTACATTTATACAATAGAATATTACTCAGCTATTAAAAATGACAACTTCATGATTTTTGCAACAAATGAAAGAACTAGAAAATATCCTGAGTGAAGTGATCCAGACCCAAAAGGATATACATGATATATACTCACTGATAAGTGGATATTAGCCTCAAAGCTCAAAATACCCACAATATAACTCACAGATCATATGAAGCTTAACAAGAAGGAAGGCCAAAATATAGATGCTTTAATCTCACTTAGAAGGGGGAACAAAATAATAAAGTTAGGCAGAAGGAGGGAGAAACTTGTGTGGGAGAAGGTAAGAGGAGGGGGAGTGAAAAGGTGGGAGCAGTATCAGGTATGGGAAGAGACAGGAGAGAAGTTCAGAGAGTCAGGAGAATGAATAGAAATATGTAGCAGTGGTAGGGTAGGCAGGGTGAGGGGACCACTAGAAATTCCCAGATGCCAGGACCCAATGAGGATGACAGCTCAAATACCCAACAATTGGGAGATAGAACCTGAAGAGACTACCTCCAAAAGAAAGATATGGCCCCAGTTGTGGGATGGGACAATTCATGCATCTCAAAATCTATAAGCCAGAATTGTTCCTGTTTAAGGAAACATAGGGACAAAAAACGGAGCAGAAACTGAAGGTAATGGCATCCAGAGACCACCCCACCTTCAGATTCATCCCCTCTGCAGACACCAAACCTCGACACTTTGGCTGAGGCCAAAAAGTGTTTGAAGACGGGAACCTGGTATGGTTTTCCTCTGAGGGGCTCTGCCAGCATCTGACTAAGACTTAGGCAGATATACTCACAGCCAACCATTGGACAGAGCCTGAGGACCCAATAGAAGAGTTAAGGGAAGGAATAAAGAAGCTGTAGGGGATTGAAACCCCATATCAACTAACGGGACACCATCACCCCCAGAGCTTCTGGGGACTAAATCACCAACCAAAGGTTGTACACGAATGGGTCTATGGCTCACGCTACATATGTAGTAAAGGATTACCTATCTAGCATAAATGGTGGGGGGGGGCCCTTGGTCCTGTGGAGGCTTGTTGCTCCAGCGAAGGGGGATGCTGAAGAGGTGAAGTGTGAGTTAGTTGTTGTGTGTGTGAGCACCCATTTAGAGGCAATGGGGAGGAGTAAAGGTAGGGGGTTTGCAGAGGGAAAACTGGGAAAGAGACAACATTTGGAATATAAATAAATAAAATAATTAATAAAAATTATTATTCTTTCTTTAACAAAAACTTTTTTAATATGTAGATCATAAAATAGATGAAGAATCTTTGTATTCCAAAGGGCTTATGTCAAAAATGTGACACATTTTTCTATTTTTGTGTGAAGTATACTTCTGAATTCACAAATGAATAGTGTTTACAGTGATAAATACAAATGAATTTCGGTGCCCTTCCATCAGACTTGCTGAACTGTGACAAGCCAGAGTGCCCAGAAGTGTCTTTTTTTTTTTTTTTTCTGCAGAACTTGTTCACATAGTGCCAACAGGAGCGTGGGAGGTAGATTTCAATCCAGGTTTCTAAAGTCCAGGTTCCTATTGAACAGAATTGCCCTTGTCTAGTGACATTTGAAGCTACATTCCCCTCTTAAAATCCCTCAGCTCTATTTATTTCATAGCTGGCATCTCTGCCAAATGTTAATCTACCCCGAGCTCAAGATTAATCTCTTGAGTTTTGTTATTTGTTCTAACGTTGTCTACACTAACTGAAATGGATGCTAATTTTCTTTAATGGCTTGGAAGTATGTGAGTCTTTTTGCTTAAATCTAAATCGTAATGGCAATATAGGCTTTTCCGTCTGAAATGTAAAGATTTGACAAAATAAAACAGCATGTTGCCAGACTTACCTTAGGTTCTAATTATTTGTTTAAGAAAAACACAGAGGCCTTAACATATTTCAGTAGTTACAGCTTTATTTTCCCTGACTGACATATGCTAAATAATTACCCCATAATAGGAATAATGTCTTTATTCCTTTAATTAATTAAGCAAGAAAGAGAAACTGTAATGGAATACACACACACACATACACACATAAATTCCTCAAAACATATTCATTGAATCTTCATTTAAAAATGTATTTATTTTTATTTGTAAGTGTTTTGTCCACATGAATGTGCATCACTTGCATCCCTAGTGCCTAGAGCTGCCAGAGGACGTCAGAACCTCTAGAGGTGAAGTCACAGGTGGTTCCCACATGAATGCTGGGAACTGTACATCCTCTCCAAGAAGAGTAAGTGTCCTTGACCCTCTCTCTACTCCCTCCTTCATTCAGTCTTAAACATGCATATGTTACTCCGTACAACATTTTAATAAACTGTGAGAAGATCCATGATTCCAGACATTTAGTAGCTTACATGATAAAACCTGAGATGGCAAAGAAACCAGTCAATGAAATGTGGTTCAGTATTGGTAGTATTCAATCATCCACCTTCTTATCATTTATTAATTTTTTATTATTTTGCCTTTTATATTTATCATTTTGTAGATAAAAACACAATTCATAACAGTCATCAATTCTTAAAACAGTCTATTAAGAAATATAGACACAAACAAAAACATAATTTAATGTGTTCAGTATCACACTGGAAATGTGCACAAAGCATTGTTGGGAAAGAGGGAAAGGAATAGTCATCCTTATATAAGAGAAAGATAGTGTCTCAGTGTTGTGTGAGGGAAGAAAAATGGAAAAGACTTTGAAGAGATATAGTATATTATGAATTTAAAAAGACACCAAATGAGAAAGCAATTACAGGTGTAGAATAAGTAAATCTGTTCCCTGGATTATTGCCCATGAAAGAGGGAGTGGTCAATAATCTAGAGATCTGATTTATGAAAAGGAGATATATTACTTTAAATATTTATAATTTAATCCCCATAAGACTATTATGTAGCCTTAGGAAGGTAAAAAATACAATCATAATTTTATTTTGAAAAAAATGAAACACTTTCACTGCTTATGTTTAGAAGAGACAAAGTAAACCTACTGGGGGTTCTTAAGACTCAGAGTCATAATAACAAAGAAAACCAAGTTCTAGAGATGATGGAAAAGAGATGGTCATTGAAATATTTTCATTCATCATTTGGGATATGGGGAGTTATGAAGATTTAAAGTTCAAGTAAAAGTTAAAGTTCAGTGGGTACAGACCATTGATGAAAACTGAGGCTATATGAAAAGCAGTTATGAAATGCAATGATTCAGTTTTCAACTTGAGGTTCATTTGATTTTTTTTCGGTAGACTCTAGGTATAAAAACAGCTTCTGAGATTCAGAGTCATGCACATCTATATTTTGACTGACAACATAAAAACTGTTGGATTCCTTGGGAGAATATGTACAAGTATGGAGAAACAGGAAGGGGATAATCCTTGGAAAGATACACCAATCCATTAGGCAGGGGTGAGGAAATAGAGTCCTCCAGGAGATATATATTCAGTTTCAGGATTTATAATACCCTCCTCAGTGAACTCGGGAATACACATACTACATGTATGCTTATGCAGGATTACACAAAAAGGCATAAAACAAATAATTAATAAAAATTGGTAATCTGAAATGTAAATAAATAAAATATCCAATAAAAAATTGGAAACCTGAATATAATGTTGTAAATGTAGATAATTTTAGCTTACATAGAATTTAAAAAATCACAGGAAAGAATTTGTAACCAAACTTTTGAATTTTTAGCCTTATATTTATATTACTAAATAAAAATGGAGATAAAAATAGCAACTTTCTGTTCATTTAATCTCTATTGTATGGTCAAATCAATACTCTGGGAAATAGATGCACTTTTTCTGTCTAAAGACCACAGTGAGATTATGAAGAAGCAACATAAAAAGATTGTTTTTATAATGTGTCTGCCACAAACATAAAAGCACTTATTCTTCACTCCTGGAATATGTTTGCACAATAACTCAATTTTTTATGTTTTTAATTCTTTTGAGTATAAAATTAAGGCAAAACAATTATATGTGATGAAAGATTTGCATGTCATCCTTGAATGACAAGAGAAAAATATGAACATGTTGCTCCTTCAGAAATTTGGAGAAAGACAGATGAAGATATAATGGATGCTTTGGTGTCTTGACTGACTTGAGCAATAAAGAAATGTTAAAATGGATCACACTTCTCGCTTTTCTCTTCAAAATTAAAGATATGTGAAATGTAGCCTAAAATTTTGTTTCTCTGAAAGGTATCCTTTTGAACAGTATTAAGGACTCACCTCATTAGTCAGGTTGAGTGACGGAAAGGATGGTTGGATCCCTCCCTATATAATTCTACTCACTAAGTAATTCTATATAATTCTACCCACTAAATCTGTTGCTTTTATGGAGTCCTGCAGCCTCTATTAACATGTTCCTCAAGAAAGGGACAGAGTGTCATTACTTTATCACAGATGGTGATAAAGTAAGCCTCTCCTAGGAATGTTTTAATAGACAATCTATTCCACAAAAACTAAGAAGTGAAACTTAAAATAAAAATAATTTTAAAGGTATTATATATGTCAGCTTCTAATCTAATATGGCTATTTTGTTGTTACTTTTCAATTTTACTCAAGAGAAACGACATAACACTTTTTTTGTTGTCCCACACAACTATTTTGCACAATTTTCTTATGCCTATGTAGAAGCCTGAAGAATGTATAAAAGTTTTGGGTTGTTTTGATTTCATTCTCTGAATAGTATAATTCCATACTTATAAATGCATAGGTTTTGAACTTGCTAACAAAATATGAAAAACAGTGAGAAATATTAAGCTTGTTACTAAGAGATTCTCCTTTTCAGGAAGAAAAATTAAAACAGAATAACTTGGCTATGATTTCAGCAGTCTTGGGAGGCACAAGTGACCATGACCTCTGAGCCAAAGTAGAAAGCCTACTCTGTTCTCAGTACTTGGCAGTTCTCAAAACACAACCTGAATTTTCTCTCTTCTCATACTTAGAGAAAGTGGTACAACTCTGAGCCAGTATTTCATTAGTTTTTGAAGATAACTGTAAGAACTTCCCAGAAGATATCTACAGTGTTCAAAATAAGCTATAATTAAATCCTCCAAATTGCTTGTCTAGAACTAGCCAAGAGCTTCAGGTTTGTATACACTGAGCCCTTCAGTGCAGTCAGCCCTGACGACTCCATGTTCCCTTTATGAACACTGTGGTGAGTACAGGCTGTACTCATAGCTGCAAACCATGGCCATGAAATTGAAAGACGATAAATTACTCAAGGAGAACTGTTTATAACATAGTTCCATGAGACACTGCTATTGGCATTGACTAAAATCAATCTATTTTCTGAGCCTGTTGCTATGAGGTTTGCCAAGGAAGACTGTGCAATCTTTTGGCATGACAAAACAAAACACCACTAAGGCATTTTCAATGTGTACACCAACCTTGGTTCTCACACTGGAAAGGCTTCTCGTGATCTAGTCTCTTTAACTTTTGCATTCTCACTGGCATTTACATTTTGGGCACCATGCTCAGAGTATCAATTTGTATTTAGTAGGTGTAGAAATGAAAAATGATTAAAATGAAAGAAGAATGTGATAAGAAAGTCTTATTGTGCTTCCATCACTTGAAAGATTGGTTCATTTCATTTGGAAATTTTTGTTCTGTCTGACTCCTAATCATGTACTTGTAAAAAGGGTACTTATTCTTTAAGCAATTAAAAACAAAAACCAAACTTATAGCACTTGACAGAGGGCAGATAAGATAGGCAACAATACATCAGTTTCATATAGTTAAAACCCAGGGGAAAATAACATCATTGACTATGAGAGTACGTGGTGTTATACTTATGTACAGTATGAAGTAGCAAGAGAAATGAAAACCAAGCTTTGTACATTTAGAGGTTAGGGAGACGTTGAGATTTTGCAGATGTGACTGACTGTGTGTATAACATCATTCACGACCAGGTAGAGAGCAGCTCGTCAACTTGATGATGCAGGAGTATAATGGGAACCATGACTATGATTTATTATTTATTTTGTCCAATCATGTGTCTGACATTAAGAAGTAATTGGGCTTATTAATCCACCAAGCAGTTCCACTATAATAATATTATTTTCTTTGACTTTGTATAACTGAAGACCCCCAGGTAAACAAAAGCATCCTCACTGCATAGGTGATATTTCAAGGACTCCAAAGTTACCTCCCAGAAGCCAAAGCCAAATACTGAATCTCTCATTGGGTCAGGCTCAATGTGAATACATGTAGTTTCTTTCTATTTTAATTATCCATTTAACAGCCTTTTGTGACATTGGGTTTTAGGGTTCCTCAACTGTAAAGCAAGATGGCAGGGTTATATAAGTGACTCTCACACTTAAGTATAAAAAGGATTATGAATTTCTTTAGACTTGAGTGAAAATTAATGAACATGGAGAAAAAAAAAATAAAAGCTTCTGGAGTCAACTCGATAAGATGTATAATAAAGGATTCGTACCTGAGGCTTAACTTAAGAAAGTGTTTTGTCTAAAAGAGACAATCCCTAGAAACAGTTTCAAAGATTTCTTTCACATCTAGTCTCTGTGAATAAGAAAAGATCATTTGCATACAAATGCATATAATTACGTGGCTTCCTTTTTATTTTAATGCAATAGACTTTAGTGTAAAATATACACACCTTTAATTTTGAACTAAACACATGTTAGTTATCTTTTTCAGCACTGTGATGAAATATCTAAGAGAATGACCAATAAGGCAGGAGAATTTATTATGGTTCATTGTTTCGGGAGATTCAGTGCCTGGTTGCTAAGACCTATTGTTGGCAGGGGACAGTACTAACAGAAGCTGAGGGCTGTAGGAGCTAGTGGCTTCAGGAACTGGTGGCTTCAGGAACTGGTGGCTGAAGTAACTGGTGGCAGAGGCTTCTCTTCACTTCTTAGTAGACTTGACATAGAGAAAAGTGAATCCAGAAAGCAACTAGGACATTAGACAGGCCTCCAGGAAAATCTCTAGTGACCCACTTTCTCTAACTAGACACCACCTCCTACCTCTCAACATCTCTATAATGCACTCATCTTATGAATCAAATCATTAATTTGTTGATTAGTTCCAAGCCCCCATGATATAAATATCTCTGGGAACTCAGTCGTAAACACAGGCACAGACACAAACGCACATGCACACACACAGAGATACACACACAAAAGTCTATCTCTCTAATTCCCAAGTGGTATCTTAAACCAGTGAAATCCTTGCTAGATGTTTTGGTACAGAGCTTAAAATCAGAAGACAGAATAAAAGCCATACACTCTCAGTCCTATCCTCACTTACCAGAACTATTTCAGTGAAGTAGAGGCTGCCTTCTTGAGTTTTGATAATTTAGAAACCCCAGATATTTTGCTTGTAAGTTGAAATGAATTTTACCTGTTTCTCTTAAAATCAAAAACCCACAGAAACAAAATTGAACAAATGAGTGATTCCTTGATTCAAAATCTGAAGGCAATGGAGGCCTAAGTTGGGAGTTAACTGACTTAGGTATTCTTTTCAGCTCTCAGGCTCAAGGACATTGTGACTTTGTACCCTGTAATTCCTTCCTCATCAGGTGTTCATGTGGCTAATGAGGACATGGAGCTGAGACCCCTGGCTTGTACAAAGCTTGAAGTTGATTGCTGATCTCTTATCGTTTAGCTGTTAGGCATTTGTAAGTACTGAATCCATGATATACTTTTAACTTATTTTGTGAAAAATTATCTCTACATGTTAATCATTTGATGATTGCCTCACAGAGGGCAGCCAAGGAGGTTCAAGGTTTATTAGAACATTGCTTGCATGATTCAGTATCTTTTATTCAGTTCTTGAGTTTCTTTTCTCATTATAGAAATGTATTCGACTGAATTAAATGGTCAGAATTTGTTTTCCAATTCATTGACCTTTAAGAACAACATCAGCCACCCAGTTTGGCCATTTGTGTTAAATAACCAGCTATAAAGGGCACACATTTGCTACAGCTACTGAGGATTACTAAGAAACTATGACGCATATTTCCAAGGCCATGAACTATTACTGTGTATGAAAAGCAGTCTGTAATGTCATTATCTGTCACATTCATTGTGTGTCAGTCCTTTCAGGTTTCTGCTGCCAGGAAGTGTGCAGGTTCACATAGACAATACCCCAACGTAGATACATCTGGGTTCCTTTAGGGTAACTTAAGATAATGCTGACTATTTTAGAATGACACAACAATCAACCTCAAGCATAGTACAATCTCCAGGTCCTCATTAACCACATGAAAACCTAATGAGGAAGAAATTACAGGGAACACAGTCACAATGTACTTGAGCCTGGGACCTGAAAGAAATCCGTAAGATGATAAACCCCTAATTCAGGTCTCAATTGCCTTCAGATTTTGAATCAAGGAATCATTCATTTGTCAATTTTAGTGCTATTAAAAAAATAGAGAAAAAAAAGAGAAACAGGAAATATTCATTTCAACTTACAAGCCAAATATCTGGGATTTCTAAATCATCAAAACTCAAAAAGATCTCTTGCTAACATAACATCATAGAGAACTGCAGCTAACTTCCAAATATGTCTATGAAAATGTCCAGAACTGCCTTCCAAATGAAGACTGTTATTTCTAATATTGGATTGATTTCTAGACCAGTCCATGATTGAGTCAGAATAACTGGTCACATTTAAGAAAAATACAAGAGTCATTATAACTTCTCTTTTTAATTCTCTGTCACACAATGTCTAAAAGCTTGAGGCAAGGCAACTTGTCCCATCTGGGTTATAGGCAAACAAAGGTGGGTCAGGAACTATGTTTAACACAGCTTCCCAGGGGGCTGCTTGGCAGGAATCTGACATTAGGCTAGAACAAAGAAGTAATTTCAGACAGAAATCTAAATCTTAGGCTAGAACAAAGAAGTAATTTCAGCCAGGAGTCTAGATCTTAGGCTACAACAAAGAAGTAGGCTTCAGGCATGAAAATGACATTGGTCTAGGACAGGGCTCAAATATTTTGGTAATCCTGATAAGCCCTTAGAAACAGTAATCACACACCTTTAATCCCAGCACTTGGGAGGCAGAGGCAGGCAGGATTTCTGAGTTCAAGGCCAGCTTGGTCTGCCGAGTGAGTTCCAGGACAGCCCGGGCTACACAGAGAAACCCTGTCTTGAAAAACTAAAACTGACCTTATTACTAGCATGTAATTAAAGTGGTATAAAAGCAGAATGGGGAAAAAAACTCAAGAAGATGAGAGCAAGGCAGCCTCAACTTCTCTGAAGTGGTTTTGGTGAATGTAGTCGTGCCATACTGAGCAGACTATCCCATTGCAATGAGTTGCACCCTTTACAATGGTCACCAGACTCCCTTGTTCTTTCTCCACCTTATTTGGAGTAGTTTGGACACTATATATGAATCAAGTTGTTAACTTTGAATCTACAAAGGAAATCCCTCCTTTTAACCTCTCTTTATTAAGAGAGATTTAACTTAAAACAGATGAGTAAAAACCAGAACAGTGTTTAAGTGGGATCATGTCTTCACAAATAAAATAGTTATAGTTAGCAGTTAGTACTGAATACATGTGCTGACCACCAATAAAAAACAGTCTTACATATGAAAAGCTATAATTGGTAACCAGTATTTTAATTTCCATACAGCTACTTCACATTGGTGAAAAGTTCAGTATGTTTTCTTTTACTGAGTGATTAAAAAACTTGCATTTAAGCAATGATCATCTCAGTAATTAAAACGCATAGTACATTTTGGGTTTATTTTGAGTAAGTGACAAATTTTTCAAGCAACCTAAAGTAAAACAAGGCAGTTAGGAAGCCATCTGGGTGACATTATGTCAGAGAGTTTAAACAAAAGTGAAGACCTTTAACATTGCCCTGGCTTCTGGTGGTTCTCAGAAAGTTACCGTCGGAACCTGTTCTCATTCATCCCTTGAAATAAGTGAGGGTTCATTAACCTTGAATGAATTTATAATTACAGGTACAGACTTCCATTTTTCTTAGGCAGTAAGCCAAATATTTATCTTGCACTTCACTTGAACTGAAAATTACATTCAATAGTTAATTTGCATATTTTGTGAGGTGCGAGAATATATCAATAAAATATCACAAAATATTTTCTTAATATCTATTACCAACCTATAAATTTCTCAATAATTTTATGTTCTAAAAATTGCTGTTATCTCATTTAGATTTTTTTCATATGAATCACATCTTGAACTTTATAGAACCAGAGATATTCAAGAGAAATTTCAGCAATAGGATTTTCCAGTGCTTTAATTTTATAATTAAAAGTTAGCAGTAAAATCTGTTTTAAGAAATAAAAGGCATGATAACAACATGGGGCAGCTTCATGGCATCAAGTGTATAGGCCTAGAGAAACATGGAAGGTTGGCATTATGGGATCTTAAATGAACAAATGGATTCATGGTTAAGTATGTAGAGAGTCAATTTGAGATCAATTTAGTTTCTGAAAGCTTCATCATAGGATGCTTCTGAGAGATTAAGTTTGAGAGAAAGCTATGGTCTAGAGCCATAAGGACATGAATTTAAAGACATTTGTTGAGAATAAGAGTGAGAGCAAGTGATAGAAGGTAAATAATTTCAATGGTGTTTATTTCTATGAAGGAGACTAGATCATAGATTGGCCAGAAAGGAGGCACAGTTGCATTCAATACATCCTTGAAAGGAATGAATGAAAGAGTGTACCATAAGATAAGAAGAAATTGGCAAAGGCACAAAAAATATGTCCCAGGCTTCAAAAAGTAGTTTCATGTATCAGTGTCAAAAGAGGCACATTACACAAAGAACCATGAACTTTAGCATAAGTAAATAGGAAAGTAATATGCAAACTGAAATTTATAGAAATCCATGCTAAGGATCTCCAGTTTAAGTTAATGAAATCAAAATAATTTTATTCCTCTATACACTGATACAGATGCTTCTTTATAAGAACAGAGGAAATGAAATTCTTGACAATAGATTTTAGAGAAAATTTCCATAGAGAACAATGTAGTATCTGCTGTAGGTCAAGGACAGTGAAAATTAACCCTTATCATTACATTGGAGTGACTGCTACACAGTTTTGAAGAAAACGTGTTCTACACTTAGGAAACAATGATAACACTGTACCAAGGGATATGAATACAAGAAATATCTAGCAAAAATATAGGGCAAAGGGTCTTTTATTTTCATTGAAAATAAATTCCGATCTCATGAAACACAATATGACCATGGTTTCTCTTCTTTTCACTCTTCCAATCCACCCTTACTTCCACTCCCCTCCAGGTCCACTCCCTTTCCATTTTCACTCAGAAAAGAGCAGGCCTCTAAGCGACAGCAACCACATACGACAAAACAAGATACAATAAGGCAAGGTAAAAGCCCTCACATCAAGGCTCCACAAGGCAACTCAATAGGAGGAAGAATTCCAAGAGCAGGCAAAAGAGTTAAAGAAACACCTTCTCTGTTAGGAGTTCCACAAAACCACTAAGCTACAAGCCATAAAATATAAACAGAAGACCTGATAAAGACTTGTGGATCCCTTACATGCCACTTCAGTCTCTGTGAGTTTATATGAACACAGGTTAGTTGATTCAGTTGGTCATGTTCTTCTGGTGTCCTCCATCCACACTAACTCCTACAATCTTTCATTCCTATCTTCCCTGGAATTCCTCAAGCTCCAGTGGGAGGGACTCAAAGGAGACATCTAATTAAGACCCTCTCTCTACATAGCATCTCACTGTGGGTCTCTGCACCCACTCCCATCTACTGCCTGAGGACACTGCTTTGGTGACAATTGGACAAGGTACAGATCTGTGAGTATAGCAGAATATCATTAGGAGTCATTTCATTAATTAATTTAGTTAGTTGTTTATTTATTGCCAGTCATGTTTGGTTATAGCCTAGGTCTCTGGGCCCTTCAGTCTCTCCTCAAGGCTGTCCAGATCAGGGCATGGTCTGGGCTCTTTCTCATAGGATGAGCATTCAGTTAAATCACACACTTATTTGTGACTCCCACACATTCTTCACCATCATTGTCACATTACATCTGTCAGGTAGGAGAGACTGTAGGTTGAGGTTTTTTGTGTCTGAATTGATATCCAGATTTCTCTCTCCATAGCCTGTAGTATACCTGCCCACACCAAAGCAAGTAGGATACTAGGATGAAAGCTTCATGCTGGCATTACCTTGACCTCTCTATGTTCAGCGAGTTGTGTAAATGTTGGCCTTGGCAGCAGGACCCCACTGCCATTGTCAGCTTTCCAAGAGCAACCCTCTGTCATAGTATCAGCATGGGTTGCTAAAGGATATTCTCTTGACACCTTAGACAATAGCTCAACTGAAGACAACTCAGTCCCATCACTGGAAACCTTGTGTGGTGATTTGAATGGATATGGCACTCAAAGAGTCATGTGTTTGAATGCTTGGCCACAAGGAGTAGCACTATTAAGAGGTGTGACCTTAGTGGAGAAGGTGTGGCTTTGTTGAAGGAAGTGAGTGGAGACTGTGGAGGCAAAGCTTTGTGGTCTTAAATGCTCAAACTATGCCCAGTGTGAAACACATGCAGTCTCTTCCTGGCTGCCTTAGGATCAAGATATAGAAATCTTCAGCTTCTTTAACACCAGGTCTGCTTACATGCTGACATGCTTCCTGCCACGATGATAATGAACTATACCTCTGAAACTGTAAGCCAGGCCCAATTAAATGTTTTATTTTTATTATTTTACTTTTTTTTAATAGAAGCTGCTGCAATGGTTATGGTATGACTTTACAGCAATGGAACCCTTAACTAAACCACCTTGCCTACCTACAAAAGATGGATGGTTCAAACTTCATACTTTTCATTGCTAGAACTCCTCATTAGGGCCAAACTCATAGATTCTAAGAACTTTCCACTGCACTAGGTTTCCACACTGTCCCCCAAATGCTCTTCAGTTCAAGCTATATCTCACTACATTCTCTTTCTCTATTAATCAGTAGGGAGGACTCCATACCCAACAACTTACCCTATTGCTTCCATCCCCATCAGCAAAAATCTGTTCTATTTTCCATTCCCAGGAAATCAATGTGTTCCACTACAGCCCTTCTCTTTACCTAACCTCTCTGGGACTGTGGATTCTAGATTGATTATCATTTCCTTAACAGCTAATATTTGCTTATAACAGAATGCATGCCATACTTGTATTTCTGGGTCTGAGTTACTTCAATTGGGTTAATTTTTTTCTAGATGCATCCATTTGCCTAAAATTTTCATCATGTCACTTTTTAAAAAGAGCTACATAATACTCAATTATGCAAATGTACCATGTTTTCTTTATACATACTCCTACTGAAAAATGGATAGGTTGTTGTGGTGATTTGAAGATGCTTGGCCCAGGGAGTGGCAATATTTGGAGATGTTGCCTTGTTGAAGTAGATTTGGCCTTGTTGGAGCAAGTGTTACACTATAGGGATAGGCAATGAGACCCTGCTGCTAACCACATGGGAGCCAGTCTTCTTTTACTGGCCTTCAGATGAAGATCTAGAACTCTTAACTCCTCATATACCATGCTTGCCTAGATGTTACCATAGGTCATCTTGATGATCATGGACTATACACCTGAACATGTAAGCCAGACCCAATTAAATGTTGTCATTATAAGGGTTGCCTTGGTCATGGTGTCTGTGTACAGCAGTTATAACTAAGACAGTTCTTTACAGTTTCTGGTTATAATGAATAAAACCACAATGAGCATGTTTGAGCAAGTGCCCTCATGATAGGATGGAACATCCTTTGGGTATATGCCCAAGAGTGTAATAGCTTGGTACTGAAACAGATATATTTGAAATTTTCTGAGAAACAGTCATATTTATTTCTAAAGTGGCTGTATAAATTTGTATTCCCATTAGCAATAGAGGAGTCCTCTCCTTGCTCCATATAGTTGTTATCACAAGCTCTCATTTGTGTTATTGATCTTAGCCAATCTGACAGGTGTAAAATGTAATCTCAAAGTGGATTTGATTTATATTTCCCAGATAGCTAAGCATGTTTAACATTTCTTTAAGTATTTCTCACCCATTTGAAATTTCTCTATTCAGAATTCTCTGTTTAGATCTGTAAATTAGATTTTTTAATGTCTAGTTTCTTAAGTTTTTTCTATATTTTGGACATTAGACCACTATTAGATTTGGAGCTGACAAAAATCTTTAAACATACTGTAAGCTACTGCTTTGTTGACTTGTTGGTGTCCTTTGCCTTACAGTGGTTTTCAGTTTCATGAAGTCCCATTTATTAATTATTAGCACTCAGTGCCTGTGCTATTGGTATTATGTTCTTAAAAGTCTTCTGTGCCAATGTGTTCAAGGCTATTCTCCTTGTCTTCTATAGGTTCAGTGCACATCTTTTTATATTGAAGTCTTTGATCAATGTAGGCTTGAAATCTGTTCGTTGTCATGAATATAGAACTATTTTCATTCTTCTACATGAAAATATCCAGGTTGAATATGTTTTCTAATTTACGATGTGTATTTCTGGCTTTCTTTTTATGCCTGTGTCTTCAATTCCATTCTATTGATCAATTCTATGCTAATACCATTAGGTTTTATTACTATAACACTGTAGAAGTTTGTAGTACTTGAAATTGGGGATGGTGAACAACAACCAGTTATTCTTTTGTTCAGAGCTGCTTTAGTTATTGGCTCAGATTGTTTGTTTCTTTATTTTGTTTGTTTGTTTGTTTTACCATATGAAATTGCATATTGTTCTTTCAAAGTCTATAAAAGACTGTGTTAGAATTCTGGTGGGGATTGCCTTGAATCTGTAAGATGGTTTTTGGTAGAATTGCCACTTTTACTATATCAATTCTATTTATCCATGAGTATGTGTTAAATACTCATGGATAAATTTGTTCATGTTTGATCATATTTTGAAATACAAGGTTTCAAACCAGCAAAATCTTGTATACGGTGGCTCAGCCCTAGCACACATCTTTTATCCAAGAGTTTTCTATTTATTATAACAAGAACTTATGGTGTGGCTCAGTCATAGCTCACACCTTTAACCCAAAAGCTAAATAAAGTCAACCCTAAGTCAAGTGGCAGAGCAAGCAATGAAGCTGACAGGAAGTGAATATAAGTAACAGAAAGGTAGGATCTTTGAGTGGAAGAATATTTAAGACAGTATGGAGAAGGGTGTTTTTTTTTTCTTTCAGGGATGCTGGTTGAGGAGGAATGTCAGCTGAGTGCTTTCCCTGCCTCTCTGAGCTAGCAGGCTTTCCCCATAGCATCTGGCTCCTTGGTCTTTATTTGGTAAAATCTAACATTTGGAATTTAGGTTTTTCAAACAACCTTTTGACACTCCAATTTATGGCAAGACCCCATGTACACAGAGATCATTCCAACTGAGAAAAAAAAACTAAGAATTGATCAAAATTGATAAGAATTCTTATGTCATTTGGTAATCTTTCAAAGAGAGAGAGAGTTAATGATGAAAAGTACCAAAATAGAAGGCTTTAGAACCCTGTATAGTGCTATTCTAGATGGCTTGATAATAGAGGCATAAAGCAAAAAGGTAAATGACTTATCAAATTTGGCTCAATACTAATTACAATTTTCATCATTTTGGTATTTCATATTTTATCCTTAATAGTCATGGAGACTTTCTGTACATGCTCAAAGAAATAAAAACTTATAAAGGTAGAGGGAAAAGAGAAATATGGAAAATGTATTGATAAGATACAAGCCATAGAAGAAAAATTAGAAAGATATATAAATGAGAATAAGAAAAATATTCAGATACAGACAACAAATTTATACAAGTCTTAGAAATATCTAATACAAATACTCAGACACAGACAGAGGAATTTACATGAGAGCATACCATACCACCATATAATACCATATAATAAAACTGAAATGGAGTATCTGAAGGTTGTTAGAATACCAACCTTAGTTTAGTCTGTTACTATATAAGACATACCAGAAGATGATAAGTATTTCCACGGTTATGGAGAAATTAAATGAAGTCCTGTAGACATTAAATTTGATTAGATTTAAGAAAGCAATCATTTTCTATGATATCAATTCGTCTTATGTGATACAGATATTAAATTCCTGGGTAACTCAGAACAAAAGTACCCCCCAAGACTGGAAAGGTTTACCAACAGCAATATTGGAAGCTGGTCCTCAATTACAATGGCAAACATAGTGGAAAAAGTAAGCTAGACCCATAAAACAACAAAAAAAAAATTTAGGCGAAAGACATTGCTATTTCTCAAGTTCAGTTGCTAGATGAGGGTCAATATACTGAATTACAAAGTTAGCTTGAATTTGATGATCATACATTGGTACTATATCATTAAGCATCTTTAAATGCTTGGAATAAGGTTGAAAAATCAGAAAAAGAGATCAGGTTTGTTTACTAAGATTATACAAGTCCCAAAGAAGCCTTCACTGATTTTTTTCAAATGTTCAATTCACCTGTGAATAGAATATCATATTCATAAGTTAGAAAAATACTGATTGAATCTTTGCATCAAGAAAAAACACAAATTATCATTCCTCTAAACTCAGAAACAAATCATAAAGTAAAGAATGCTTCTGAGAAAAACATTAAAAGATGTTATAAAGTACAGTCAAAAACTGTTCATGTTGCCCATAAGCAAGACATTAAAGGTGCTGATCTTCCAAAGGTACCAACTATCCTACCTTAAAAATGGCTTACCTCATAAGCTTGTATTGATAGATCAATGGTCTATGACAAAACAACAATTATATGTACTATAGCACCTAGTAACTAAAAGCTCAAAACATTGTGGACTCTACCAGCCATTGGAACACTCCTATATTTGTCATTAAAATTAAATCTGTTTAAAATTAAAATTAAAATTAAATGGAGGGTGTGGACAAATCAGAGAGCAATTAATAAAATTATTTGTCCAATTGATTCGTTACAACATGGAACCTCATTGGCTTCCTTGTTACCTAAGGAATGGCCTATCAGAGTGATTGATTTAAAAGGTTGCTTTTTCACAATTCCTTTATGTAAACATGTTAGGGAAAAGTTTGATTACTCAGTACCTACTTTTAATAGAAGTTGTCTAGTAAAGAGGTGTCATTGAGAGGTCTTAACATAAGGAATGTTCTACCTTGTGCTAGTATTTTGTACAACAGCCACTGGAAATAATTTGTAAACAATTTTCTAAATCTATAATTTACTATTGTATGGATGATCTATAACTGGATGATTCAGATGCAAGTACCTTAGAAGAAATGTTTGATCAAATAAAGAAAATTTAGCCTTGTTGGAGAGTACAATTGTTCCTGAAAGATACAAAGAGGATAATATTAATTATCCAGGATATAAAATAAGTCTACAAAAAATTAGATCACAAAAAGTACAAATGAGCAGAGAACAATTAAGGACTCTTAATGAGTTCCTGAAATTACTGGAATATATTAACTGGCTACAACCTACTATTGATTAACAATTCAAGAGCTAAGTAATTTATTTCAAACCTTACAAATACTCAAAGTCTTAAATAGTCCAAGAAAGTTAGAGACTGAGAAAGAATTAGCTCTGGTAGAAAAGAAATTACAGGATGTACACATGGACCATTTGGAGCCAAAGCTGGATTGCATTTTGATTATTTTGACCTCTACTAGTTCTCCCACAGAAATTTTTATGGAGAAAAAAGATAATACCTTAGAGTTTGGTACTTTATGACATAAACAAAGTAAAAATTAAATAAATAAATACATACGTAGAAAAGTTTTCTTAATTGATTCTGAAAAAAAAATGAGACTTTTCAAAGGGATAGACCTAGCAGAGACTACAGGTACTCATATGGTTCTCATATGCCTCATTATGAGCAGAAAATGAACACTGGCAAAGAGTTTGCAGTATTTTTTTTGGAAGAATTAACAATAAATACCCCCAAAGCAAGTAATTTCAGTTTATAAAAATAACTAATCAGATTCTTCTTCATATAATAAAATGGATGCCAATTTCTGTAGCACCTACACTTTATACCTATGCAATTAAGTCAAGGATGTCAGAAAATATAAGTAAGGTGGTTGAGTGTCTTTATAATTTAGTTCAAAAATCAAAGTTATATGCAATTCCTGTGGTGTTGTTAGATTTTCAAGAATCTCAATATAATGACTAACTCTCAAATATGCAGAAAGAGATATTTTGCATGTAAAACTGCTAAACCTGTTCAGGGTGATTCTGAATTAAATTTGTTGTTTGTTCAACTGCAACAAGTGATCAGAAATAGAAATCATCTGTTGTATAAAAAAAAAATAGAAGATCCATTAAGAGTCTAACAGGCCCTCAAGCACAAGGCAATCAAGAAAAAAATTAGTTATTGATAGGAAATGTGCTAAAGTCTTCTGAATTTAAAATAATAAAAACACCATAATAACAACAAAGTTTGGCATTAAGCCATGGAAATTATAAGAAAATGCCCTACTTGTACTTTGTATAATCAAATCCATTACCTGCCAGAAATAACTGAAAAGGTATCCAAAGAAATGAAATTATGAGAAATGGATGTGTTTTATTTTGTACAATTTGGAGAATTAAAATATGTTTACCTTGGAAGCTATATATTCAGATTTTCAATGGGCAACTGCTTTAAATTCTGAAAAGACTGATTCTGTAATCATACATGTATTAGAAATTATGGCTATTATGGGTATACCTGTGCAAACTAGAATATGTCTCTAGTAAAATGAACCATTTCTTTGCATATTACCAAGCTAAGTCATATAAGAACTATCCCACATAACCCTACAATACAAGAAGTTATAGAAAGATATAATCACACTTTAAAAGATATGCTTAACAAACAGAAAGGAGAAATTAAAATCCACAGCAATATACTACACAGTGCTTTAATTTCTTTAAGATGCTAATTAGAAAAGAACAGCTGGAGAGATACACTAGAAAACAGAAAAAAAATGCTAAATTAAATTGTCCTATATATTTTAAAGATCTATTGACCTCAGAATGGAAACCAGAGTATGTGTCACATTAGGGAAGAGGCTTTGTCTTTGTTTCCACAGGAGAACAGCTATAGATACCATCAAAACCAATAAAGATTAGATTTGGACAAAAGAGTCCTTCCCAATAAGGAGAGGCAATAGTTCATTAGACAGCATGGTCATTCACAAACTAACTTATAAAGACTAGCAAATGCTTTCATTTGATCAGGCATGTAAAAATAGAAGAACAAAGTAATAATATTTTGATTGATAATTTACCGGAGGCACATTTGATTTACTGACATGAAATGAAAAATGGGTTTTTAAAAACCATATGTCTTAATTCCATGTTAGAACATTAGAATGAAGATTTCCACAGGGCTCATTCCCTATTTGACATCAGCTTTTTAGTTTTATTATTAAATAAAAAAGATAATTTAAAGGATAAAGAAATTTTTGTTGTATGGTATTAAAAGTACAATTAAGAGATTTAAAATATTTTAAGTAAATTTTAAGAGTAACTACAGTTCAAACTCATTTTCTAAACATCCAATAATTGGAATGATTTAGAGCTATGATAAAATATTTGAGTAGGGAAGTGGTAGCCCATGGCTTTAATCACAGCAGAGACAGGTGTATCTCTAAGAGTTAGTTGGTTTCTAGATTCTAATGTTACAGTGATCAAGGAACTGGTGGTACTCACCTTTAATCCTAGCACTTTGGGGGCACACACCTTTGATCCCAACACTTTGGAGGCAGAGTCAGGCATACAAGAAGAACAATGATTTAAATTTAAAATTCATTTTCAAAAGGCAGACTGAAATTCAAAGTGAATACCCTTTCTGATCTAAAAATAAATACACTTAAGCCTTGAATTATAGTCTCCCTTGAAAGAAAGGGGAGAAAATAGGTATATTTATCCAATACTGTATATTTAGTTTCAAATTTCAAAAGTTTTTTTCAACTGAAAGATAATACTTTTTCTATTGCCAAAAATATTTTGCCCTAGGTAAGATACAACCCACCAAAAAGAAGGGAATACCCCAGAGTGAAGATTTGGGCTTTTGTTTTTATCTTTACCAGAGAATAAAATCATCCAACTAAGGAATCTGACTTGTGAAACATCTGATTAAAAAAGGACACATCATCAGAAGACTATGCCCCAAGAATATGAATACATTGGACAGATAGTATTGCTGCCTCTACAAGTATACGTTGTAAATGGTCTTTATGTGGTCTCAATTCAAATAAAAATCCATCTTGTTTTGGTGTTGGAATGTGGTTCTCTCTCCTTCTCCGAACCTATGCAAGCTTATTAAAGGAAAATCCAAAATCTGTCTCATATCAGAAGAGCCACCTGGTATGGAACAGAGGAAAACAGAAGCAAGGGACTATTCTATTGCCACTGTAATAATCTTTTGGTTTTCATTTGACTCCCTGAAACTTTTCTTAAAGTATGAATATTATCTCAAAATCTATATTATTATGTATACATAAGCTTTCTGTGGTATCAGTAGTCATACAAAGTACTAATTCTAGAATTAAGCTTCATCTAGCTTGTTGAGGGATGCTTCCTTAGCATAATTGTAGCCATTTTGCGTTATACCTGCAGCCAGCCATCTTATGCTGTTACAAGGAAACTTTTTTATGGACTGTTACTAGGTAAATGTTTCATGCTGGCGTTGATCGCACTTCATGTTACATTCCATGCTTTGGTCTTCTTGGAAACCAGTCATAATAGAGGTCAGTTAGAACTGCTTTGTATGATTAACCCTGACAAGCTTCAATCCTATTCAGTCACCTGGAAATACTTCCTGCACTTATATATCAGCGTTCATGGCTTTATAAGTTGCTCTTGGGATGGACCTGAACATAAGAAAGATGCCTGCACCAATATAAAGAGCCATTTGAAATAAGGGTTCCATTTAGACTAGGGGATCTGGAAAAAAAAACTTCCATTTAGAGTAGAAGTCAAATAAACTTTAAGTTCCCAAGACTTCCCTGGATGAAAGAAGAAAACATGAATATATTTCCTGCTTGGCAAGTTGAGACATGAATGCTAGGCATGATGCCCCACTACAGTTGAATAACCCAACCAATGGGAAGAAATTAGATGAACAACAAAGACAGGTCCCTAAGGAAGCTGCCTGTCTCTAAATCTTGATGGCAGGATAACTTGGCACAGATGTTTATGGATATTCAGGGTTAAAAGCTCTATAATTTTGGTTTAGGGTTGCAGTTTAGCTTCTGAATAGATACTGATTGTCCCTGATTGATCAGTCTTAGGGCTGGCATTCAATAAAATAACCCTGTTTATCTGAGATTGGTGTCAAACTAAGTGGTTTGTGTGGCAATCCTCAGACCACAACATAGCTTCTTGTGCATATTTTCAAGTTTGAGTCTTAAGCAAGTAACTGGGAACAATTTTGTGTACCGCAGATTATTTGTGGTCCTCAAACCTTTCTGAGATCTGCTTAATATGTCATTTAAAATGCTTAGGTTTTCTACAATTCCTAACAGTAAACTTTTAGGTTTCCAAGAAGATGATGAAGCTGCACAATGACTAATCCACTTGGATTCTAGTACCAATACCACTGGAAAATATGCTGCCCCTACAATGAGGAATCCACTGATTATGGTAACAGCACTACTGTACAAATTGTCCCCCAACAGCAATGAATCTACCTGGATTGTGGTAACACTACCATTGGGTAAAACTGCCTCACTCTCCTTCTGAAGCTGCCATGTTCTGTGTAAACAGTGGACATCTTTGGGTTAACAGCTATGTTCTATCTAGCCAGGATTGCCACTAAGCTGACAAATACTGCCAAAAATTAGCTTCAGATTTCAAACTGCTCAAGACATTCAAATTGCATCAAATTGACACTGATATGAATGTTGTACAGAAGTTTGAACTTAAAAATATTTAATGCTAAGTGTGCCAAATACAACCACGCACGACAATGTGGAAAGCTTGACAAAAATAACTTCTTTATTGTAATTAGTTTTCCTGTGTATAATTTAAAATCTCTCTCTTTTTTTTTAGGTAAAAAGGGGAGATGCAGAAATGATATAGGAATAAATGGTAGATTATTGAATCTACTCTTATAGATCTTTATATATTAATGCAAGTTTAAATTTATATTTGGTTACATTGGTCTAGATCTTTGTATATTGATACAGAATAATGGTTATATTTTGGTTACATTATACTACATACTAACTCTTTTTAAGGTATTCTATCTAGGTAATTCTTTAAAATGCCATGTGAATTCTAGTCATTTTAAATGCTACTATTATAAAATGGTTAGGTTAGTTGAGGAATGCAAGTTAGTAGTCAGTCAATCAAATTTGTGAGTTTCTTAGGCACTAGTTTAGTTAATAACAGGTGTTTCCTAAGTTGATCAGATAATAGCTAGATAAATATCTAGAAACAAGCAACATTTGCATATTCAAACATATTAAGACAGTTAGATGGTCTTCAAAAACATCTGAGACCTTATAATATGGGATTTAAATATGTTTTGTTAATTTAATACATTTTGGACAATGATGTACATTAGTTCCTGGTAGCACTCTCTTTATATTTCAAAGAAGATGAAGAATACTGAAGAACCATTTTATTGTTAATGCTTTGGTAACTGCTATCTGTCTAGCCATCTGTTTTATGCTGATATTACTATTACAAGGAAAGTTTCTCACATGCTGTTACGACTTTTACTAGGAAACTTTCTTA
>JANHMN010000001.1:172361209-172388576 GCA_030674055.1 Rhabdomys pumilio | reverse complement strand
GCTCTATGCTTTGGTCTTCTTGGAAACAAGTCACAGTAGAGGTCAACTAGAACTGCTTTGTATAGTTAGCCACAATAAGTGTTGACCTGAACCAGCCTCCCAGCAGCACTTCCTGAAACTGAATATGAGCTTTTATGGATTTTTCTTTTATAAACTGCCCCTGGGATGGAACCCAACATAAGAGAGGACACTTGTACCAACATAAGAAGCCATTTAAGCAACACTTCCATTTTGAGTAGGGTTTGAGTGATGTTTTAAGTTCCCAAGACCTCCCTGGATTTGACATCCTACATGGCAAAAAGAAACATGTTCATGGGTAACTGACATCCTGGTTGGCAAGTTAAGAAATGAGTGTTAGACAAGGCAAGCACCTTGTTAGACCAGGCAACTCCCTGAGGTAGTTGAATACCCCAGCCACTGGGTACAGGATAAGTATAAAACAAAGACACATTCCTAAGGAGATCTCCTATCCCTAAATCCTGACTGGTACAATAACTTGTCACAGGTGTTTGGGGATTTCAGGTCTAAAAGCTCTGTAGGATTCTGACTCAGTTTTTAGCTCAGCTCCCAAGACTGGTCTGTGGCCCTGATCAGTCCTGGGACAAATGCTCAATAAGCTATCCTTGTCTGAATGAGATTGGTATATATGTTGTTTTTGGAGTGACTCCTGGACCTCAACAGTTTGAGAGTTTGCATCTATTGTGGCATACTTCCATGGAGCAAGAAACTGCCCTTGTCTTAACTACTCACAGTATGTTATTCAAGCTGTGGACAAGCAAGATGCAAAAAAAAGTCAACTGCTGAACTCAGCCAGGAAAAGGTAGAGAAGTCCTCCATAATTCTTACTTCATAGAAAAAAAAATCTGCCAGATATTCTTGGGCCAGTAGGCTGAAGAGATTGATGCTTCAAATTTGCAGAGGAATCTTTGATGACTATCCAGGCAGCCAGTAATCTCTGTCATTTCTACAGTTTTGGAAGGTGCTTGCTCTACACTTCCTGTTTACTCAGGTAATATTTATCCACAGTTCTCTGATGGGGCCGAAGACTAGATAGTTACAGTCTCACAGTTAAGGTTAAGTTGTTCATGATTTAAGAAAATGTTTTAAGGTCTAAAAGGATCAGTTTTTCAGTTGATAAATGCAAGTTATGATAGAAAGTGATTTAGGTACAAAACTTTGGACTCAACAAGATAGACTAGATAGTACAGTATTTTCTCCACAGCTGCCAAACACAAATGGACTGGACATTGTTACTGTAATTCTTACCACATTGAAGATAGTTTATTGATGTTAGAGGAGTTTTTTATTTTAGACAAAAGTAGATATATCGCAAGCTATCTGATTACATGTAAACCCTACAATTATGAACTAGAAAGCTCTTGTTTTGTGGCTAAGCCTTAGCACATTCCTTTAATCTTAGAGCTACAAAAAGTCAACTCTAGGTCAAGAGCCAGAGCAAACAAGCTGATAGAAAGTGAACATAAGTAACAGAAAGGAAAGTCTTTCAATGGAAGAGGCAAACATCAGGCACAGCTCAAGGAGCTCTGTGGAAGGGGAAGGGTAGTTAATAAACCTGGAGGGGTCAAGGATAACCAAAAGAAGACCTACAGAATCAACTAACCTTGGCCCACATCAGCTTACAAAAGACTGGACCACCATATATGGATCATGCAGGGGCTGGACATAGGCCCCCTACACATTTGTAGCAAATGTGCAACTTAGTCTTCATGTGGATCTCATAACAAGTGCTGCAGGGGCTGTCTTAATGTCTGTTGATCCCTTTCTCCTACCTGTACTGCCTGGGTGTGCCTCAGTCAGATAGGATCTATTGCCTACCTAGTTTTGCTGGGAATAGATTTCTCAGGGTGGGGTAGTAACCAAGGGGATTCTCCCTATATTTGAGGAGATGGGGATCAGGGAATGGGGAGGAGTTTGACTGGAAAGAGAGGAACAGGAGGTCTGATACTGGGATGTAAAATGATTTAAAAAATAAATTATTGAAAAAAGACAGCATGAAGAAGGAAAAGGAGGGTTTTTGTCCTTCTGAGATGGTAATGGGGTAAGAAGGTCAAATAGGTGCTTTCTCTGCCTTTCTGAGCTAGCAGGAAATCACCACAGTGTCTGGTTTCTGTATCTCCCTTTGGTACCATTGAACATTTGGAACTTAATTTTTTAAAACAACAGTTTGGGACACCTTTCCATTTTCTAATACCTACTTCAATTTCTTGAAATTCTTGAAGTTTTTAATCACGCAAGACTTTCACTTTTTTGGTTCGAGTTATCCCAAGATATTTTATATTAATTGAGACTATGATAAAGGATGTTTTTCCCTAATCTATTTCTCTGTCCATTTTTAATTTGAATATGAGAGGGATACTGATTTATTTTAGTTATTCTTATATCCAGTTACATTGTGGAAAGTGTTATTAGCTATATGAGTTCTCTGGAGGAATATTTAAGGTCATTTATATATACTATCACATCAATAACAATTAAAAATACTTAAGCCATTTTCTTTCTTGTTTGTATCCCCTCGTTTTATTACTCTAGCTAAAACTTCAAGTACTCTATTGAATATATATGGAGAAAGTGAATGGCCTTGTCTTGTTCCTTATTTTAATAGGATATCTGTGATTTTCTTTCCATTTAATTTGATAAGGGCTACAGGCTTGCTGAAAATTGCCTTTATTATGTTTAGGTATGTCTCAGGTATCCCTAATCTCTCCAGGACTTGTATCATCAAGAAAGGACATTGGCAAAGACTCTTTTATGTCTTGGTTTTCTTCCATGTTCTCTATATGGTGAATTACATTTAGTAATTTTTTTTTTATGTTGAACCATACCTGCATCTCTGGGATGAAACATACTTGATCTTAGTGAATCCTTTTTTAGGTGTTCTTCAATTCAATTTGCAAGTGTTCTGTTGAGTATTTTTGTGTCTATTTTCATGAGGTAAATTGGTCTGTAATTTTCCTTCTTTGTTCGATGTTTATGTAGTTTGGATATCAGAGTAACTGTCGATTCATTTTATCAATCAGGCAATTATTCTTCTGTCTCTATTTTGTGGAATAATTTGAGGAATGTTGGCATTAACTCTTCTTTAAAAGTCTGAAAGAATTCTGCACTAAACCCATCTGACCCTTTAATATTTTTTTGGAGAGGAGGGGGTGCTGGAACACTTAATGACTGCTTCTATCTCGTTAGGTTATATAGGTCTATTTAAATTGTTAGATCTTGATTTAACTTTGGCAAGTCATACATATAGAGAAAATATCTATTTCTAATAGATTCTCCCATTTGGTAGAATGTAGGTTTCAAAGTAAGACCTAACAGTTCTCTGGATTTTCTTGGAATCTATTGTTGGGTCCCTCTTTTTATTTCTGTTTAAACTTGGATATTCTCTCTCCATCTCTTCAGTAGTTTTGATACAGGTTTGTCAACATATTTTGTTGATTTTTCTCAAAGAACTCACTCTGTTTTATTCTTTTTATTGATCTCATTGTTTATAAACTATTGATTTCAGCACTCAGTTTGATTATTTCTTTTCAAGTGATTGTTATGGGTGTGATTTCTCTCTTTCCTCTTCTTTTTTTCTGTAGTACTTTCAGGTGTACTATTAGTTGCTAGTATTAGATTTTTCTAATTTTTTAATGTAGGCACTTAGTATTCTGAACTTTCCTCTTAACATTGCTTATATTATGTCTCATAATTTAAGGTATATTTTACATTCATTTTCATTAAATTTTTAAAAGTCTTAAATTTCTTTTTTATTTCACTCTTGATCTATTTTTTCAGTCAGTAGAGAGTTATTCCGTTTCTGAATTTGTAAGCTTTCTGTTGCTTTTGTTTTTGTGGATATCCAGCTTTAATCCATAGTGGTCTGATAGAATTCAGTGAGTTATTTCAATTTTCTTGTGTCTATTGAGACTTGCTTTGTGTCTGAGTATGTGGTCAATTTTGGAGAAAGTTCCATGAGGTGCTGAGATGAAGGTATATTATTTTATGTTTGAATGGAATATTCTGTAAATAACCCTTAGGGTCATTTGGTTTGCAACATCAGTAAGCTCCAGCATTTCTCTGGTTAGATTTGGCAAGATGACCAGTTTGTTGGTGAGAGTGGAGTACTGAAATCTCCCACTATCATAGTGAGAGTGCCAGTATGTAAGTTAAGCTGTAGTAGTGTTTCTTTTACAAAAAAAGGCCTTGTGTTTGAGGCATAGATGTTAATAACGGAAATGTCATCTTGTTATATGTTCCTTTGTTGAGTGTGTAGTATCGTTCCCCATCTCTATAGAATAATTTTGGCTTGAAGTCTAATTTGATAGATATTAAAATGTCTATACAAACTTGCTTCTTAGGTCCATTTGCTGGGAATACCTTTTTCCAAGCCTTTAGGTAATGTTTATCCTTAGGTAATGTTTATCCTTAATGCTGATGTGTATTTGCTATATGCTGTAGAAGAATGGACCCTGTTTTCATATCTATTCTTACAATTTCTGTCTTTTGGGAGGGGATTGAGAACAATGATACTGAATGATATCACTGACAATGATTAATATTTTCTGTGACATTATTGTTGTTGTTGATGATGGTATGTGTGTTTCTACTTTTTTTTTGTTTTGGTGATATGAGATTGTTTATTTCCTGTGTTTTCATGAGTGAAGTTAACCTCCTTAGCTTGGATTTTTTTTCTTCTAGTACCTTCTGTAGGACTGGATTTGTAGATAGATGTTTAAATTTGACTATCACGAAATATCTCGTTTTCCTTATATATCATGATTGAAAATTTCACTGGGTATAATAATTGTGTTGGGCATCTGTCTTCTCTTAGTCTGCTACCCATCTGTACCAGGACTTCCAGTCTCTATTGAGATGGCAGTTATAATTCTCAAATGCCTGCCTTTTATGTCTCTTGGTATTCTCCCTTGCAGTATTTAATATTCTTTCTTTGCTGGGTATGTTTAGTGTTTTGATTATTATGTGGCAATGGAATTTTTTTCTGGCACAATCTATTTGGTGTTTATATGTTTCTTATACCTTTATAAACATTACCTTTTTCAAATTAAGAATTTTTTCTTGTATAATTTTGTTAAAAATATTTTTGGGCCTTTATGCTGGAATTTTTCTCCTTCCTCTATTCCTATTTTTCTTGGGTTTGGATTTTTCATAGTGTCCCAGATTTTCTGGATGTTTGCTGTCAGAAATTTTTAGATTTAACATTTTCTGACTGATGTATCCATTTCTTCTATTGTATCTTCAATGTGTGATGTTCTCTCTTTCATCTCTTGTATGCAACTCTCATTTCGGTTAGCTTACCTAGATTTCCATTTCCACAAGTTCCTCAGCTTGTTATTTCTTTATTGTTTCTATTTCATTTTCAGGTGTTTTCTTCAAGTGTTTGTTTATTTCTGGCATGCTTGACGTTCGTAAAGGGATTTATTGATTTCCTCCAATTTTTTGATGGTCTTTTCCTGGATTTCTTTGAATGATTTGCTAATTTCCTCTTTAAAGGCATCTATCATCTTCACAAAATTGGTATCAAAATCTTTTTCTGGTGCTTCAACTATGCTGAAATCTTTAGGGCTTGTTGTGGCAAGGCAGATTGACTCTTGTGAAGACATATTGCCCTGGCAGTTACTTTTTATATTCTTACTCTGGTGTCTAGGGATCTGGATTTAGAGTGATTTAGGTTTAGTTACTGGTATGTATTTGTTGGATGGGTGGTGGATTTTTTTTTAACTTTTGTTTCTGTTTCCTCTCTGAATTTTCAGAGAGTGTGATGGCTACCTCTCTGAATTTTCAGAGAGTGTGATGGCTATGTATTGTCTTTTTTGCTAGCCTAGTCAGCTTTTGTCTTAGGGGAGTACTCGCACGTGTGGAAGGTTGGGAGAAGGAGAGACTATAGGTAGATGATCTGTTGAAGTATTGCGGCAACCCTGAGGATTGGATGTGGGGTAAAAAAGGGTGGAAAAGAATCACAAGCTGCCTACTTGCTCATCTATTAGATCTGGCCTGTGGTTGAGCAGAATGTGCCCATCTGATCTGGAAACTGTGACAGAAGGGTGAGGGGAATTGGTGAGGTGTTAGGGGATCTCATGTTGGATCCACTGGAATAATGGATGGAAGGGAGGCTTGACATATGGAGTCCTATTGCAGTGCTAGGGGCAACTCAGAAGTTGGCTCCTGGGGTATTGGAGAGCTAAAGGGTTTTTTTTTTTTTTTGAAAGAGAATTCTAGTGTTTGGTACCACAGACGTAATCATAAGAGTGAACATTTTGGTTTGCTAGAAATAATATCTATCTCCACATACTTTTTGTATATTAAACCAGCATAATTTTGATTCTGAAGAAATTTTATGCGGTAAATTAGAGTTGAAAATACAAGCAACCATTACTTAGCAATGTAGCCTATTGATAGTTGCACCACCCTTAATTGATGACATGCATTTCAGCAAATATAACACTAGTGTTATAAATAAATTATGAAATGCTCACAGTTCAAACAATTTGTATGTAACATCTCATAAAAACATAAGTTTATTTTGATTTATAGTTTCCAATGGAGTACTCATACTAGTAGAGAAAGAACAGCCAAGGGTAAGTGTTTTCCAAGAGTAAGGCCTTGCTGTGGCTTCCCACAAACCATCTTTTGGCATATCTTTTTAAAAGATTAAATTCACATTGGGAGTCACTTCTACTTTATAAGATCTATTTTTTTATGTTCTAGCTCAGTTGTTGGATGCAATATTAAAAAATCTGATGGTTCTCATCAAATATCTTATTTAAGATATATCTAAAATAAATGTCTGAGATCATTTGTGATGGTTTGTACATGCTCACCCCAGGGGGTGGCACTATTAGAAGATGTGGAGTGGGTGTGGCTTGGTTGGAGTAGTTTTGTTACAGTGGATATGGACTTTAAGACCCTCATCCTAGCTGCCTAGAAACCAGTATTCTGCTAGCAGCCTTCAAATGAAGATGTACAACTCTCAGCTCCTTCTGTACCATGCCTGTCTAGATGCTTCCATGTTCCCACCTTGATAATAATGGACTAGATCTCTGAATTTGTAAACCAGCACCAATTAGATGTTATTCTTTTAAGAGTTTCCTTGGTCATGGTATCTGTTCACAGCAGCAAAACCCTAAGGCAATCACCTAATTTGTTGAAAAATTTACTTCATTTAATGTATCTTCACTTTTATGTCTAGGTCCCAATGAGAAGGTACTGAAAAACTAAATAGAATAAAACATAAAAATTTAAGAGAAGCAGTTTTCTAAATAGGGTAGTAAAGCCACTGGTTGTTTCTTAGCACCTCCTCTTTTCAGTCCAAATTGATCTCTAGCTTTTGCAGCACAAGGTATGGCTAGAAAAGTGTTTGTCTGTTTGTCTGCCTTTCTATGTACAATTGTATGATATCTATGATTGTCATAGGGGGAACTGTGGGGTGGTGGGCTGTGAGAAGCACCTTGGCCCGCCTGGTCGAACACAGGCCTTGAACCACGGACCCTAATAGGACAGAAGGCGTCCAGCATAGCTCCTGGCTCCTGGCTCCTTTCAGTCGGTTTCAGCCCTCCACAACCCCTCCCACATAAAGGTCTATGGCTATCAGTCAAGTAGAAATAGTGCCTCAGGCTCTCCCACATGTCGATGAGGTATCTCAAGCTCTCAGATCAAGCAAATAGGGGTTATCTGCTGCCAGACCCTAACCCACCTCAAAACTGTATATAAAGGGCCCTATTCAGGAGAAATAAAGGTGTGCAAGAATTGTTTGATAGTTTCTGTTGCAAGAGCTGTAACACTTGGGAAGAGATCTGCTCTCCCGAAGTGCCTTCAGGACCCTCCTCTCCCTGCTAGCTAGCCAGAGCCTCACCAGCACAGCCAGGAGAGACAGGTGCAGTACCTGGGAGCAACTGGGTAGCTACAGCAAAGACAGAAGACATGGGCAGGGGCAGCAGCAGAGGCAGAGGAACCGATTCCTCCTCCCTGCCTGCACTCTGTCCCCTTGACCAGGACCACCCTGACACCAAGCCAGGCCGGAGATTGTAGAGAGACACCCTCTGAAACAGGGACCCACAATTAGCAAAGGAATGATAAGTGGCTTCTGAAAATTTTCTTGAAATAACATGCCTTCTCTGCTTTTTTCTTCTCAATTCAATATGCTGGATTATACCCCACAATAAAGTGTACTAGATAGAAGGAATCTTGTGTCATAAAATCAGATAAGATTGGAAGTCAAATATAATAGAGAGAGAAAGGAAGAGAATCAAGTAGTGCCTTGTCTGTGACTCTGTAGTAGGTACTTTTGTCAAAGTAAAATGACTAGCATTATTTAAAACAATGTATGTTTTATTTTGAGAGAAGACCTCACCCCGTAGCACAGGCTGACCTGGAACTTAATATTTATGTTAAGCTTGTCTTAAATCTTCCTCTTTCTCTTTAGTGATGGGATTACAAGGTGTGTTGCCATGGGTAGCTTAGGAATGTGGATTATGTTTCAGCTGCTGCAAAGTGCTACAAGAGTGGGGCCAGAGACAGATATAGATTCAGCTCAGTTCTGATCCAAGCTGACAGGCCAAAGACATAGAAGAGGAAGAAGGAAGTAAGAGTGGATGTGTCAGTCAAGTTGTGAAAATGGAAAACACAAAAGTCCAGTGGAATGAGCTAATCTTTGAGAATGATTAGGCAAGATGGATTCAGGTCAGAATATATCTTTAGAGTTTATACTAGATAGGGGTTTTAGAGGTTGAGTAATTCCAGAGAAATCACCTGTGGGAAATCAAACTGGTATTTATCTGTTCTCTAGTGATGGTGTTAGATAATGTCAGTTATATTGGTAATGAACTGGTTTTACAGACCAAGGTTAGGTCTGGTTAATAAGAAGGTCTCCAAGAGCTTGTAGCAGCATATTTTCCCTGAAAACTGGGAGAAGCTAAGGTGGAAGGAATAAAGAGAGAAAGAGGAGGAGTAAGGAGAGGAAGAGGAAAAGGAATAGGAAGAGCTAGAGGAGAGGGAGAGAGAGAGGAAGAGAGAGAGGGAGAGAGAGACAGAGAGAGAGACAGAGACAGAGAGAGAGGCAGGGAGAGAGAGAGAGGAACATGGAAGCAGATGTGCACATGTCTCTAGCAGTCTAAGGTAGCTGAAACATCTTGGTTGGGTTTGGGGTTAAAACTCTAATTTGTGTGGGCATCTTGTTATTGAGCATTACCAAACACATAAAGCTTTTGGATAATCTTTAAACATTAAAGTCTTATTTCTACTGGGAACTGCGTGGATGGTGGGATGGTGTCTGGGCCCAGCCTTGTGGAGACAGCATGGAAGATTGGCAGAGCCACCTCACATGCTGGCATCTCGTGGGTGGCAGGGCCGATGTCTCTGGCCACCTAAGTGAGTGGCTTGAGCCAGTAGCCTGAGCAACAGCAGCAGGGAGAATACCACACCACAGCTCATGACCCCAGGCCTAGACTAGTTGGAAACATGGCAGGTCTGTAATATAAGATTGGGTGCTACTGTTTTTTAAATGTCACCCACAACAAAGTGGCGACCAATATCTGGCATGAATTCACTAGAAATTTAAATCTCTTTCACCTGAGAGTAAAAGTTGTATTTAAAAAAAAAAAAGTAAGTGAGTAAGTGCTGAGATAATTCATGTGACCCCCTAGAACGGGAATTTTGACCAGAAACACTGCTTGTCCCCTGCTGTGGGGAAACACAGGTTGCTCTTTGATAAGAAAAGAAGGAAGAAGCTTACTTTTAGAGCATAGAGATTTGAACTGTGAATTAAAATTGAGATTATTTGTTTTTAAGATAGATTTAGAAACAGGAAATTTTGCCTGCAATTCAGAACAAAAATAGGTAGAGAAAATTTGTCTATGGGTCTAGGCACAGAACCACAGACAGACAGGTATACAGTTTAGTCAGGAAAGCTAAATAAATAAGTCTCCATTGTGGAACAGTTACTGCGTTAAGTATAAAGTTACTATATAAGGATTATTTGCTTTTAGGAAAAATTTATAAACTGATTTGTCTGAATCACGTGGGGATTTTGCCTATGGTTTGGAACTAAGATAGAAAAAATTGTCACTGACTCTAGAATACAGAGTACAGTGTATAAGTGGAAGCTGATCTGGAGTACAGAGCCAAACAGATAGATGGTATAAATAAAAAACTGTTCTAGGCATAGGGCCAAATAGAAATATAGTGTAAATTAGATGTACTCAGATGATATAAAGTTATATTGCCTCACAGGATACCCGGGTTCTGTCTAACATGGGCTCCGAGGGAATACTGGGTTCATTTCCTGCTTGGCAAAATAGAGAAGACCTTAGAATAGGCACATACAGTATACGAATTATTAAATTGACTTTATTTTCAAGATTGGTGTGGTTTTCAGTTTTGTGATTATATTTTTCCTCTGGGAAAAAAGTCAAGATAAAGAATTTTCTGGTTACTGTTTCAAGGATATATTCTTTTGGGAAAAAGATTTTGTCTGTGTGTTTTCAGAAGAGATGATTAAGATATTTTTACCTCCCAGAATTATAAGGATCAGACATGACAGAGGCAGGCTGCCAGAAGACTAGATTCTAGAATTCAAATAAAAATTATCTTGATACTAAAATTTTTTTAAAGAATTGTTTCTTGCAGAATACACAGCCTTGGTGTAGCTACTCAGTAAGCAAGCTGAGCAGACCTCATTGAACCTCTGATGTCCTGGAATTTCAGCTGGATGCAGTGAAGACATAGATATCAGTGGCTTATCAATTTACCCTTCTTCCCAACCCTCTTCTAATATCTCAAGGCCCAAATTCAGCTTGAAGAAGTTAATAAAGATTCTGTGCCCCTATTCCCTGGGCTTGGGGACTAAGGTGGTTAATATTAGACTGTCCTTCTAGGGTAAAGTAATGGTTTTATTGGAACAGAGAGGAATAGTTAGAATTGATTACATAGTCATAACCTATTTGGTAGAAACCTATATAATTATTATTAAGCTGAAGTTATAATTTCTTAAATGGTACAAAATTTATTTTGATTTCAATTCCAAGGGTTTCATTGGTGTATTTTTTTCTACTAAGTTATAATTGGTGGGTACAAGGATTAGACCCAGTCCTTGTTTAACTTTTTACTGATCTGAGATGGTTAGCCTGTAAGTTAAGGGACTGATAACAAATTCATGGCTCTGAGTTTATTGTTAGTGTGATTTCTAGATTTTAATTAGAAATAGCTGAGAGGATTTAATAGACAACAGTCCAGATTACTTTACATAGGTAGTTGGTTTTCAAAAACATCAAAAGCCAACAGAATTGATGTTACAAACATTTTTTATTCATGTTCTTTTGATTAGAGACCTGTCTGCTCTTAACAGCTTCCCTGTCTTGTATTCTAAGAAGAAATTGAGCATCTTTGGAGTTACCCCAGCTGTGGTGAGACAGCCACTAGGTAAGGTTTGCCTCATTTCATCGACAGACAAATTACTGTCCAGAAAAAATGGACACGCTTGCAGAATAGTTGACTGATTATATCTACCAAGACAAAGTGATCAGCCCTTAAAAATTCTGCATTACGAGGTCTGTCAGATAATCCTGGGTCAGAGGCTGAAGATCAGATGCTCCAATGTTTTGAAGTATAAGGGACTGTCCAGGTAATCAGCAGTCTCTATAAATTGGCTGTGTTTTGGAAGCTATGCTTTGTGCTTCCAATATTTTCAGTTAATTCGGTCATTCTGAATTTCTGATGGGGTTGAAGTCTTATAGTCTCATAGCCAACCCAGGCTATTTATTCTGAGATAACAGATTTGAGAGGATGGTTTTCAGATGACATTCATTCTAAAGCCAGGACATAAGCCAGGTTCAGAACTAAGTCTTTTAGTTAGGAAAGATGACACAGGTTCTGTTTAGCTGACAAAAATGATGGACTGGATATTAGGACTATCTTGTACCTTACTGATACAAATTGGTATAGTTGTGCTCTAATTGTATTTTGAGAAAAAGTTTTTTTTTAATTTTAACAGGAAGGGTGATATGTAGTTGCATATTTTCCTTGCAAGTTGGGAGTAGCTAAGGTGGGAGGAGTAAGGAGAGAAAGAGAAGGAGTAAGGAGAGGAAGAGGAGAAGGAAGAGGAAGAGCTTAGAAGGAGGGAGAGTTGTAGGTGCTATGGATGATCACGCATGTACCAAGAGCAGTCCTGGGTAACAACTTATATCTAGGTTAGTTAATTGGGAAACATCTCCAATTACCAAACATATAAAGCCTTTGATTAATCTTTAAGCATTAGAGTCTCATTCATACTGGCTACCTCGTGGATGGTGAGATGGTTTGGGCTCAACCCAGTCTTGTGGAGACAGCTTAAAAGATTGGCAGAGCCATCTTTCACTCTGACATCTCCTGGGTGGCAGGGCTGGTGTTTCTTGCTGGCTATTCCTAGCTGCAGCACACACATGGCCTCTTGTGCAGAACATGGTGGCAGAGCTAATCAGAGCCTCTGCCACTTAGATAGTCAGCCCCAAAAAAATGTTGTTTTAAATATCTCCCACAACAAGAGCTTAGCTAAAGTTTTGTTAATTTCACATTGATACATCTTGAACTTAAGACTAGATCAATTTTGAACTTGTTAAAAGGTACCTGAAATTTAAGAGTCCAGCTTTTATTGATTATCATAAATGCTGTTTGTTGTATGTGAAATAGATTTTGCTCAACATTGATGGTCATAAATGCACAAGCAGATGTAGGAGGTTGTTATTGAAAGCTAAAGTAAAGAAAAGAGATTAGAACTGAGAGAGATTAGTAAGCATAATATTGACATATCTATGAGGTTGAGTTTCTTGGCAAAGCATAAAGCATAGTTGGAGAAGACAAAGCAGTCAGGGACAAATCCTGGAAGCATGCCAACTAGGGGATGCATGCCTTGAATTGATTTTCTAGGGCTGAAGATGTTTTCCTTTTGGCCTTATTTACCTCTTAAATTTCTCAGAAGAGAATTGGTGTGTGGGTAAGGGAATGTGTACGGTGTTTGATAAACACATTTAACTCAAAATACTTTTTCTTATTTTCCATATTATTCTTCCCACAATATAAGTGGTAACCTTATCTCTTATTTTTCATGTTTCTTTCATTGTTATCTAATTTGAAGATTCTTTGAAGTCTTGTTGCTGTGAATCATTTGTCATGACTTATTTATTTATTTATTTATTTATTTATTTATTTATGTCTAAGTGCATCTACTTATTGCTTTACTTCTCTAGCATTTACTTGTACTTAGATGAAAAGTGGTCAACACACAGAGAAAAATGTCCTAGTTCCCACTGCATAATAAAAATGAGCCAACACAGGAAGCTTCTGCATCAATCTCTTGCAAGATACATAGATGAAGCTTTATTTGAACAGTACTTGATCCTTTGTGTACATCAGTGTAGTCAATGAGTATGCAAATATTTAAGTAGTTGACCCTAAGTTAGCAATGTAAGAAAGAGTAAATATTTTCTTAATTCATGTGTTTCTGTCTCATTCTCTTGCAAGAGACCAAAGGAATAAATAAAGGGAATATTGCAAATTCCCAGAGGATACAAACTACATATAACAGAGTGTGGGGGGTGGGGTGTCATTTTTTTCTAGTGCTGATACAAGAAGATTAGTTGATTTCTACACTACTTAAGGCCTTGTCTCTATGGTTGCCATCTTGGTGAATGAAAAGTGTCAGCCCCATAAGTATGGTTTGAGATATGCATTAGTTACTTTCTTCTTTGCTTTGATAAAATATCCAGCAGAAGCAGTTTAAGGAACAATGGGTTTATTTTGGCTCACATTTTAATGGAATAGAGTATGTCATGGAAGGATATGTAATAGTAGTGTGAATAGCTCAAAAATGAGGGACAGATATTTGATGCAGATAGTCATTTCTTCTGCGTACAAGAAACAGAAAAACAAAGTTTGGTGCTCAGCTTTTATTCAGTCTTTAACTCTAGCCAATGAGGTGATGCCAGTCACATTCAGAGATTTGTGTCTTCCCACCCTAGTTAAGCCTCTCTAGAGAAGCTCAAATATTTATCCAGAAGTGTGTCTCATAGGTGATTCCAAGTCTAGCCAAGTGGACAATGAAGATGGACTTTAAAAGGATTATTGCCTGTAACATTTCCTTTGTCCAATTTATAGGTCTCAAAGTAGATATTCTAATGAAATGCTAATTTTTTAATTATATAAAGATGATAGTATATAAAGATGATAATATATGCATTGCCTGTGTGATCGTTGGGACTTTTTATACCCAAAGTATTCTATTCCATCTATGTAATCTATATCTTTTTTAATGATGTATTAACGAGCATGTTAAAAACTAAAAATCAGTTCTTTAAAACAAAAGTTCCATGGCTGACAAGTTAATAAAAAGGAAGGAGAGTAAAACATAATTCTAAACTACTACAATTAAAGCTGAAAAATTAATGCTGGGGTCAGATGGAAACCAGAAAGGGAGAACTCTTTATAGGGTTACAGAAGCAATGTGATAAAGATAGAAAACCAGGTTCTTAGACTCATACTTAATGAATAAAAGTTATCAAGAGAGAATGAAAGTAATCAGTAGTGGCAAAAATGACAAAAGAGTATATGAAAAGTAAAGAAGTTGTAAATCTTGCATAGTTTAGATAGATGTATGACACTGGTGACAGGCAGAAACCAAATTTTTAAAGGTACATAGAAGACAAGATTAATTTTATCAGAATAAATATTGAGTCTACCTTGAATACAATATAGGATTTTAAGTGGGCCTGTACGTATACACTTAAGACAATATTTCTAAAAATGGAACCACTAGATATAGAAACACAGGTATAGATATAGATATAAAGAAGTCAAAAAGTATGGAGATTGGATCTCAAGATTATGAGGCTGAGCAGTTCCTCATTGTGAATACGTATGCTTATGTATCAAGGAAAATAGTAGTGTAATTCAGTTTGAACCTGACCCTATAAAAAGGCTAAGCAAAAGAAGAATTTCTTGTGTAAATTCCATAGCCTGAAACCCAGGAGTTTTGGTGTCCAGGGCAAAAGAAGGTTTTATCACTCAAAAAGAGACAAATGCGATGCCTTTCCTTTGTCTTCTTCACTTCAGTCTTGAATAGGATCATACCTGTCATACTAGTAAGGGTGGATATTCTTTATACAATGTGGTCTGGATGCCACTCCTTTTCAGAAACTGTCCCAGAGGTGCAACCAGAATTTATGTTTTACCACTTATCTGAATGTCCTTTAGGAAGCTCAAGTAGATATATTAGCCATTACAGAGGTTATCATTTGAGATGTGCGGTTCATTGACAATGTCCTGATGCAATTTCATAATCAGGAGCAAGATGGAGAGATAGAGAAGATGCTTAAAACTTAGAACTATAGGACAATCAGGGTCAACATGATTAGCATATGTGAGTCCCCTGAAAGTTTCCAGCAGAAAAAGTAAAGGTTTCAACTGAAATAAATTGCTGAGCTAGGGTACAAATGACTCTTGATAGGATGCACTGTGCATAGACAGATCTGAATAGTTACAGGTGCACACATGGAACTATCCTTTATCTATGCAGAAATTCTTATTACTACTTAAAATTTCTCAAGCATATTTGCTGGTTAATATAACCAAACACGTTTTATAGAAAATATTTTCATTACAGTTAAGTTTCTATATATAAATATGAAATCAAGCATTCTGTTTACAGTTTCCAAAGATGCTCTTAATGATAGAATGTTTGGTATATGTGACTGACTGGGCATAATCAAAATATTACCCTAGTAATAAGAGTGCATATAATCATTTGTTGATGTTTATGTTTAAGTGTAAGCATTAAAAAGGCTTTCTCAATAAAACACCCACTACTAAGAGTTGGGAGAATGAGAACTTCCAATTCCTATGGGTGATCTGGGCCTCACACTTTGGCTTTTATATTAGTATTCTTTTACCTTTTTGATCCACTGGTATTATATAATGTATTCCATCTGGGAACAGAACCTGCAATAAATTCAATGGAGTGAAATACCACTTGACTTGGGGATAAAATCATTGGTGAGCTAATGTTTATTCTACTTCTCATCTAGATTTCACAGTACACTTAGCAATGCATCTCTTTTTGCTTAGAAAATATGCATAATCCATTGACTCAGACCTATATCCTATGTGTTTTATCTCATAAGTATAATCATCTTTTTTGAGTGCTCCACTTGTTTATCACCCAACTTAAGTAAGAAAATACTGTGAGGTATATTATTACACCACCTGTTGCTAAATGTATTTTCCATTTTCCCAGTATGTACCAGAAGCCCCATTTCCTTTTACCAGGTGATAAGGGATAGGCCACTATTAGTCTTGTGGCAAACGGAGATGGCAATGATGTTCATTGTAGACTAACATTCAATGAGATTTTTTTCCTATGTCTCTGGTAGACATATCTCTCCTCTGGAACCTAAGGATCTCTAAAATGAACAGTTTGAGGTCACATGATATAAATCTTTTCTTCTCTGAGCAAATCTAGAGAAAGGTCCATTATCAACATTAGCCTTTAATTTGGCATCCTTGTCAATTGTTGACTGGAGAAAGTGCATTGAATAATGGCTTTGATTTGACTTGTTTTCTGTGACCTGATGCATATTACTCACTCCTCATAAGCTCTGAGTGTTGACCTCTCTCCTAAACTTTATTTATTTCCTCAGTCGACTGGAACTTTCCTTTGAGTACTCAGGGCTGGCTTGTGCTTAAAAGTCTAAATTAACTTTCTCTTTCAATTACTGTAGTAGAGTATCTTTCCAACTACATATACTTTACAGACTAACATTTAGTCTAATTTTAGATATCCAATATGCCTAGTCTTCGTGTTATTAAAAAAAATGACAAGCACAACATTTTATGCATCTCTTCATAAGCCTTCATGCTTACTCCCTCATTAAACTTTTGGTGAGCGGTTTATGTAATCTGTTAATGTCCTAGCTCTTATAATATGTGGTAAGCAGGTAGAAGTATTTAATATGGAATTTTTATATGAGAAAAAAATAACTCAACAAATGTTACTTACTGAAATTGGTGGAAGCAATTAATAATTTTCTACCACTTAGTAACCTGTGAGAGAGGACTTGCATGAGTAACAAATATCACTTAAAACAAATTTGTCTGTTTGATATACTTAACTTCTCATTACAGTGGGTGCTTGAGATGTGTATTGGTTAAACACAGTGTGATCTTTATTTCTAGAGCCCAGAATAAGCAGTCCATTCTATCCAACCCCACTTCACTATCACCAAGAGAGCTTACAGCTATAAGTTCAATAAAATCATGGGCTTTGTATTAGTTCACAGTCAAAGATGGAGCTAGTAGGTGTATTCTTATCTTTGTGAATAATTTCTCTGAACTGTAAAGTTGGCTAACGTAGGCTTTGAGGTAATTTGTATGGGCACTCACAGGCAAGATTCTCAACTGATAAAGAGGTTTACAAGACAGTGCTTTGTAAAAGCAACTTTTATTATCCTGTTGTAACTGTTGTCTGGAGACTTCCTGACACTTCCTGCCTACCTACACCCAAGAGGCCAATTTTTTTAAATTTAGGTTCCATTGTAGAGACCCTGACCTAAGTTTAAACTCAGGTAAATTAACAGGCTGGTACCTACCATTAGTTTACAAGTTACCCCTCCAACAAAACCAGAGCCTAGTTTCAGTCTCTAGGCTCAACCACAGCAAGACCAAGGTTATTACTCCAACAGTTCTGCACCCCCAGGTTACAAGCCCACCTCCTGCCTAATGACCACCAACACAGAAATAAAACTTCAATTTGTTTACAATTTGTTCCCCACACCAGTCAATCATGCTAAAGGCCATGCTTAGCTTTTCAATTATATGCTTGCATACTTACTTCCCCTTTCCCCTATCCCTCGCTTGCTATAAAGCCTTTCCCTGGTAGATATTTGGGAAGTTCCCTCTACTCTCTCTCAAAAAAGAAAGAAAGAAAGAAAGAAAGAAAGAAAGAAAGAAAGAAAGAAAGAAAGAAAGAAAGAAAGAAAGAAAGATAGAAAGAAAGAAAATTATTCTGCATGTTGGCAGTGAGCTCTGGGGCACAAGCTAGCTCAAATAGAATAAAGACCCTGCTGTGAGTTTCATTGAATAGGCTCCTGTCTGTTTTGGGGGGATCACTAACATTTTCCTGGCACTATACACCTAGTCCTGGAAGATTCTACCTTTTGTACAATCTTATCTATGCCTAGAATATTTTCTGCTCTGAGATTTGCCACAGAATAAACCCTTTGTAATTCTTTCTGAGCTCTGACTGGCTGGTTCAACTGAGCTATTCTCAAACTCCTCACCATGATGAGTGCTGATACAATCTGTTTCTTCTAGCCTTCTTCGCAGTTGCTTTGCTTGACCTCAATCTAACCCTAGCAATCTTTTCTAATCTTCTGGATCTTTCTCTTTGTCATTCCATCTTTACCTGCGTCTACTCCGTTCTTTTTTCAAAATCTCCCAATAAAACTGCCTGCTTCTTCTTCTCTCTGCTGCTATAGTCTGCCTCTCAGTTCTAAGGTACTGCTCTTCATAAACTCTGTTGTATTTCTGTAGCGTACTCTCTTCTTCCTGTACTGCCTGTCCCTTAAGTAGCTTCCCTTTCCTCTCTCTTCTCATGACAGTTGGGCATATTCTATTCTGTCAAATCCTTTTCTGATTCATCACTATTTCTGTCACCCAATTAGTGATCACTTTAAAATGTGAGTGCATCCTACGAAAAACTAACTTTATCTTCATTGTTTGGGGTTAAAGGTGAATGAATACTAAAGGCCTGTCTGTATTCCAGCCAAAGTGGTTAAAGGTGTGTGCTTAGGACTGAGACACATCCTAACTAGAAATAGATTTAATATTCTATAACATTGCTTTAAAATTATTCTTTCAAGTACTGTAATAGTTTGTATTCAGTTTCATTGCATGCCATAGAAATGCCAATATTTGGGTTAGACTTAGAGATAAAGGCAATTTGACAAGGTTTAGTACTAGGTACTAATAACATCATTCAAATAGAAGAAGACTCTAGGGTCCAGGCATCATTTAGAATTATAAACTGCAATTTAGAGATAAAGCCAGTTATTACTCATTTTATCCATGTATTTCCCTTGGATAACTACAGAATTAGTGACTAATAATGAAAGTATTATCGAACTATTGTAGAGAAATATTTTTCCTAGAGCACACCCCCACTATAGTGAATATTGTTACCATTACAACCCAAATACTGTACCTCTAGTGAAATAATATTTAATAAATTATTTGTATAAGTTACTTTTCTGATTCTGTGATAAAACACTCTGACAAAAGTAATTTAGAGAAGAAGGCATTTGTTTTGAACTAATATTTGAGATGGATAGAGTCCATGATGACAGAAAGGCATGAAAGCAGGAACTGGAAACTAGTGGAGGACATTTTTATTCACACACAGGAAGCAGAAAGTGAGAAGAGGAAGTGACGTGGGTTTATAAGCCCTCAAAACCTATTGCAGGGACTTGTTTCTTTAGTGATGCTTTACCTTCTATTTCAGAAGCTCTTAAACAGCACCACCAAGTGGAGATCAGTTGTTCAAATACTTTAGCCTATGGAGGGCATTTCTGACTTAGACTAAGGCAGTATATTATAAAGATGTGAATGTACATTTGAAGTCTTTGCTTTTTCACATACATTTGTCATGTGCTTATCATTTAGGTAGAGATTCATACAATGTCTACTTTCCAAGAAACTTTTCTCTGGCTACATTCCAGTAAAGTCTCTTCACTACAGTTGCAGTTATTATTTAGAAGTCTATCTTTTTGTATTTATTTTGCTTGTTTTAATCTCTATGTTAGAGTTATTTATTGTTATATTGTTTGGGTTTTTTGTATGCATGTTTCTGTATTCAGTATTAGGATTTTGAGCTAATTCATGTTGGTGCATATGTATCAGGAGTGATTGGTTGTACCCACAGTGTGTTGCTAGTATATCAAGGAGTGCCAAAATATTTATTTAGAACAAGGTGCTGAGCCTCTATATTGATATTTGCAAAACTCTATGGTCACAGAAACAAAAGTTCTACACTTAAAATGAACAAACAAAAAAATCATGAAAGGTTAAAGAGGAGAAATACTACACTAGTGGATTGTGAAACTAAGGATGCTCGGGTGCTCTAACATTTTTTTTTTAATTATTATTTTAGTCAATCCAGCAAAAGTTATAAAATGCCATTTTTCAAAAAGACTTTGACCAGCAAAATAATCCTCCTAATAAGAACAATGCTAGAGGATTTCAACTCCCTACTATTACTGTTTATATACTGTATGATAATACAACAATATAGTATTGTGACAAGGATAGGCATACCCATGAATATTATCCTATATGTACAAATTATATATTATATAATTATATCTGTTTATTTATTTATTTATTTGAGACAGGATCTTAATATTTAGCTCTGGTTGGCTTGGAAGTCTTGAAGAGTTACCTGCTTCTGCTTTATAAGTGCTGAAATTAAAGCTGACATAAGGCATCTAGTGCTGTGGGTGCAAATGCTGTGATGTCGATCCATTAAGAAAGCAACTGTACTAGCTGTCTTCAGAAGCTATTTCCATCATGGCTTGAGGCTGAAGTACAATATTATAGATTCTTGTTAATATGAATAATCACACTAAGTATAATGTTAAACCCACTTTACACTTCTTGAATAAACTTTATTTAATGATGATTATTATCATCTTATGTGTGATTGATTTTGAAATTTTGAAATCTTAATCCACACAAAGGCCAATGGATCTTGAAAGTGGCTTGCACATGTGTGTATGTGAAAAAGGTTAACTGAGACATTCCATTTGTTTTCTGGATTTAGAACTGCTAAATTCTGTTTCATCATCTATCAATTATGGTTTGCTCAGAAATTTGTTCATTTGATTTATATTTTCATATTTATTGGTAGAAACTGTTTTTACAAGATGCTTTCACTGTTAACCTCACTTTGGAATCTACAGTATGTTGGCATTTTTCCTGATGCATATGTGTATGTGCACGTGTACATGTATGTGTATGTACATACATATATGCATGTTCATATATACAAACACAGATATATGTGTATATGTCTGGATATGTAGATATCACTGCTGACATTTCAAAAATGCACCTTTCAGCTTAGTTATTTTTCTAATAGATACTTTTTTTTGTTTTCTTTTATGTTTTCAAACAATATTGTCAGGTATAAGAGCTTTTTCTTCTTATTTTTCTGAAGAATTTAATAAATTTTATAATAAATATTTCATAAAAGCTTGATAGTGACAGTTTCCATGGACATAAATTGTGTAATTATATGTTATATATTACATATAAATGACATTTTATATAGATGTGTAAATAGCTATAGTGATACATGGTCATTCTTTCAGGATGCTCTGATAGTGCTCATTGTAAATCTACATCAATCCTCCTCCTAATATATTATTTTTAAATTCTGAGACTTTCATTCTAGAATAGTTTGGGAATGTTTCAGCTCTTTTGCTTTAATTTGGAAAATCTTGGTTTTCTGTGAAGTGGAACTGCTTCTAACCAGTAGTTCTTAGTCATCATCTGAAGTATCCTCTTGACATAAAATCAGGGAAATTTTCTTCATGTTTCGTTATTTTTCTCTCAATGTTCATGCATACATTACTCTTTCTGGCTAACATCTACCTTTATTTTCCAGCATGAATTTTCCCTACACATTCAGTTTTAATTGGAAGACTATGGAGATTTTTTTTTAATCAAATATCTAGAAAATTCAACCACATAAGTCTCTTGCTACTCCCAATCTGGCATGACAGATATAGTATCTGATTTGGATGATACATCACCACTGTGCTGTAGAAAGAATCTTTACATAGTGTGCATAACCATCACCTGTCAATAAAATGTCTACGGCCAATGAGCTCAGCAAGATTAGAAGGTGGGACATCTGGCAGAGAGATAGCTAGGATTCTGGGAAAGAGGCATGGGAGATTCTCTCCAAATGCTGAAGGAGGTTGAGTGACCTGAGAAGAGGTAACTAACCACGCAGTGGGACTTGACCTAGTGTAAATGGGATAGTCGAATTCTGAGCTAGCAGAAACCTTATGGCTTAGGCATTTACTAGTATACAAGAAGTCTCGGAGTTGTTATTCTGGGGATCAAAGAGGCAGGATAAAAAAGCCTGTAGTGACACTGTGTGTGCTACATGTGAATATTTTTATTTTGACCTAGAGTAGAGATATAAAAAAAAAAGAGACTAAAGCCCACAAATGCTACGTAAGGGTATGTTCTTTTACTCCAGGACCTCCTAGTAGACCCTACTATCCAAAGGCCAGCTGCATTTCTCAATAGCACCACCTATGGACCAACCATTTAATGTGCATACCTTTGTTAGATGTCTTAATGACCTCAGCAGTGCCATAACAATGCAAAATGTTACTGGCAGGGGAGGCTCTAAAGCAAGGTTATCAGTGGTTCTTTGAATTGAAGACTTAAAAAAATATATAAAAGAGTCAAATGTCACACCCTCCTGAAGGCTCTTGGTTCTTCCTTCTTAGCAGTCAAGTCAGAGGGTGGACTGGGTGAGTGTGCCTGTTGAAACCTGTTTTATGGACTGGTTCATTGAGCACTGCTACCTAAAACTATTTGCCTTTAATTGTGATATGTTCCTTGGTTTAGTTTATCACTTTTAATGGACCAGGCTCCAGGGCATTTGTTGTTTTGTCCTCAGTTGGACTTTCCTTTTTATATAAAATTCCATAATTGATGTGCTCTATATCTTGTCTTGTATACAGTTTCCTGTGTCGTTCTAGAGATACACTGACACATATGGACGTGTATTTATGTACTCATCTACTAGCCTTAAGATACACTCATACACTTAGCCAAGAATTATTTTAAAATAGCATTTCTGCCTTGGAGGTGCTATATGGATTTCCTTGGAGGGTGGTTTTTTTTTTTTTTCTCGAAACTTTGCATCACCCAGAGGCATGATTATTTTTTCTTAAGTACTAGAAGTCTGTGTCTCTGCCTCCAGTTAATGTACATGTGACAGTAAGGATGGGAAGTAATCCACTCTCTAACATTTTACAACAAGATTGTGAGACTTTGTGAGTTTGCAAATGTTGAATTGCTCCTGTTATTTTGTGTTCTCATTTGGTGGTCACACAGGCTTCTCTATTTCCCCTGGGATGTTTCTATTCTTATCTTCATTTGTAGATTCTAGAGACCTAGAACTGGATACAGTTCAAGGTAGGATTCAAACGTGATATTTCTGTTTCTTTGGAAATGTAAAAAACAGTTCCTTCTAAAGTGGAGGCTGGAAGCTTTTTGGCATTGGTGTATAGGGTTTCACTTCTTGGCTCAGCCTGAAAATATGCTAAATATTGTACTAAGTCTGCCACTTCTAAGCATGAGTTAGGGATGTTTTTTTTTTTTTTTTTACCTTGATAAATCTCAGCCACCCAGAACTGTCTCCATTCTTGATACAGATTGGGAGACATGCTGACTTTCTCTGCATGTTATAATTCTGTTTAATAAAATTCTTCAGACACCAGCGCCAAGTTGTTAGGCTGCCTGGGTCATCATTAGACAAAGATGACCTTGTCCTTGGAGGACAGCACTAAGCTTAACAGATATTTTTAATACAGGGTTTCCTCAACACCTTCCTTGAAAATAAAGGTTGTAAACACTGCCAGCTAATCGTACTCCTCTCGAGTATCTTATCCAGGAGAAACACCTGCTTATTCAAATAGACTTTGTGGAGCTCTGCTCTGCAATTCATGACATCTCCTTGAAGCCTGAGAATGGAAAGTCTGCAAAATTCCCACCATTGAAGCTTCTGTCCAGGATCCTCATAGGAGATTTTATAGGAAGAACATTGATTTGAGGTCTTAACTAGGTAACTGAAAAAAATAGTTTTAAGAAGTAGCCAGAATTGGGTTCCATTCCATACATGGTCTCAAATTGAGTTATCTTGGATACACATCAGTGAACTTTACTAATCTCATTCACTCTGATATTGGTTTGGAGCATCCTAACAAGCACATCTGTAGTCTCCTCAGCAGCACTGGAACCTATGATGCACATAGCAACTAATCATTGATAAGGAACAGTTCCTTCTTGTAAGTGCTCTCATCTGTCCAGAACTGATCATTTTATTAAAAGGACAGGAAACAAATGGCAGTCCAATGCTGTCTTCTTAGCATGACAGAGGCTACAGGGTTGTAACATGTGGTTGCTGATGGATGTTGAGGTTAAAGTAGGATGCGGTTCGGTAGTAACTGTATTGACTGATTTTTCTACCAATGACTTGGCATCATTCCTGGCATCAAAAAGAAGCATGACTCTTCCAATTCATACATAGGTAAAAAGAACTAACTTTTTTCTCCCCTAGGCTAGGCAAGTCATGTGCACCTATATATCTTGAAGTCCAAAGGCACTGAATATCAGACTATCACTTTACGTCTCCTTTGTAAGTAAAAATAAGGTAATACTTCATTGACATACAATTCATGTACCTTAAAATATACTCACTTAGATGATATAATTTAGTGACTTTTGATATCTCCAGATTTTTGTGTAAGTTATAACACACACACACACAGACCTGTGTACTTATTAGAAGTTATGTGTCATTCTTCACACTTTTTGTTTGTAAAGGCTTGCCTACTCTGAAGTTTATAAAAAAAAATCATGTACAATATTGTTTATCATAATCACCTTTTGTTTAGTATATTTACAGAGCATTATCTATCATCTATCTTTCATCTGTCATCTATCTTTCATCTATCTATCTATCTATCTATCTATCTATCTATCTATCTATTATCTATTATCTATCTTTTTATGTCAACTGTTTCCCTTTCTGTTTTTCTCTTTCACGGTCTCCATCTCTGTCTCTTTCTCTCCATGTTTCTCTCTGTTTGTACTTAGATTAAGACTCTCAGTTATTCCCAACAAATATTCCATTGTACAAATATACTCTGTTTTGTTCATCTATTCATTAATCTGTGGACATTTGAGCTGCTGTACAATTATGCATTATAGAAAAATTAAGGTTGAAATTAGGTCATTTATTTTCTCCAAACTTGTTCCCTTCTTCTCATGATTGTTTTGCTAACTCTTGCTCTCTTGCTTTTTCATATAACCACTTGAATCAGCTAGTAAATTTCTGCAAAAGAAAGTAGCATAGATTTTTATTGGGATTGAGTCTAGAAATCAATTTATAAAAGCTGAACTTATAATGGTTAAATGTATATGTCAACTTTATTGGCCATGTAGTGTCCAGTTATTTGGTCAATTATTATCCTGAATTTATAAGTGAGGGTATTTTCAGATGAGATTAATATTGGGATTTTTAGACTTAGTAAAATTGATTGTTTTACCTAATTGATTTTTTTTTCTCATTCAGTTGAAAGTCTGAATAGAACTTCTTTGAAGTAGAAAATTCATTTTCTTCTGCTTTCAGACTCATCCTTAGCTCTGTGTTCATTGCTTGGCCTGCCTGCTTTCTATGAGGAACTCACTTTATCAGTTCTGCTGATTCCCCAGCTCTGGGATTCAGAATGAAGCCATGGTGTCTACTTTTCTATTTCTCTAGCTTGCTGGGTAAGCATTTGGAGACTTCTATTGTCTCTAACCTGTTTGAGCCAATTCCCAAGAGCATCACCCCATACACATCCTAGTGATTCTATTTACCTGGAGACACCTGAGGAGTAGAGACATAACAAACATAGTAGAATTTCCAGTCCATGTCTTTATCCAGTAGTTATGGGATGTCTTTCTTTTATAGATTTACTCAATTTTATTGTGTAAGCTTAATCGTCTTTGATGTAAAAGTTTGTATTCTTTTGGTTAAAGTTCTTTGTATTACACTGTTTTGACATTTTTACAACATGAATCATTTTATAATTTCATTGCCATGTAGCTCAATGCAAATACGTAAGTGATTTTTCTGAATTAAACTTCTTTTCTTCATTCTTGCCTAACACACTTTATTATATATTTGTTTTTCTACAAACAAACCATTCCACATAGAAACAGAAGTAATTTAACTTTAGCCAGTCTGGATGTAGATTTACTTTTATATCCTAGGTGAGCTGACTAGTACTTTCAGTAAAGTATTGGACAGTTGCTAGAGCAGGTCTATAATTCTCCTTACTCTTGATCCTCAAAGGGAGACAGTCAATCCCTCACTAGTATGTATAATGCTAGCTAAGAATTATTTTTAGTTATTGGCCCATATGTGTATATCTATGTGTGGTTATGTGTACATGAGAGGCCAGAGGTAGCAAAGCCCACTGGAACTTGGTTAAAAGTGGTTGTGTGTCACATAATTTGAGCTCTGGGAATTGAAATTGGGCCTCTGCAAGAACAGTATCTCTTAACCACTATCTCTTTACCCCTCTACTTTTTATATAGTCAAGGACACAAGCAAACCCTTAGTCTGATACTAACTCAATTAGCCATAGCAACATAAACTCTCACAATAAACCCTCACAAGCATGTCAAAGAATAAACAATCCATTCTAACTGTCCTTAAGTGTAGTGGGATTTTAATTTAAGAGCATGACTACTCTGGCAAGGGATCACATCCAAAGACCTTCTAGGTCTATGTGATCTGGCTGGAATGGAGACACACCTTGAGGGTAAAATTAGTTTATAGAAGTCATGTTTTAAAGTAATATCTTATTGAGAAGCAAAATGATGAATCAGAGAACAATTTGACAGACTGCATCAAAGCTTAGATATACCCAACTCTCAGGGGGAAAAAAAAACAACGCTATTTAAGAGCAGTGCAGGGAGAGGAGGTCAGTTAGGAGTAGGTGCAGTGACTGCAGTGCAGTGGAGTTGAGCTCCTTAGTGAGTTTATGCAGTTCACTGTAGGTCAGAAGAGGCAGTTGAAGCCAACGAATAAGGAGTCAGAAGATTAGAACAAATTGCCAGAGTTAGTTTGAGGCCAACGAGAGCAATTCAATAATAAACTGAGATGGAATCAGTGAGCTTGGAGAGGAGTTTAAGCCAGAACTGAATTGAACCAGAAGGCTAGATAGAGTTCAGAAGGAGATAGAAAGGGTGATCTTAGTCAACAGTAAGCCTCTGAGATGACAATTACATCTAGGGAATAAAAGTTACTGTTGCACTTTACACTGTAAGTCTATGTGTAAAGTAGGCCTTGGCACCCAGATGACTCTAAGTCTCATCATGTTAATAATGCTCTCATAATAATGGTAAATAATTGTTTTTCTAAATTATATTGCTGAAATTTTCTGTATACTATTTATAACTTATGTTAGTCTAACAGCTATCATCATATATGTATATATGTATATATGTATATATGTATATATGTATATGTGTATAT
>JANHMN010000001.1:172343570-172360946 GCA_030674055.1 Rhabdomys pumilio | reverse complement strand
TATATGTGTATATGTGTATATGTGTATATGTGTATATGTGTATATGTATGTATGTATGTATGTATGTGTGTACGTGTGTATGTGTGTATGTGTGTATGTGTATATGTATATATGTGTATATGTATGTGTATATGTGTATATGTGTATATATGTATACATGAATATATGAATATATGGACATATAGATACATGGATATATGAATATACATATATACATATGCATATGCATACATAACATATACATTTTTTAACACCTAAATTATCAAAAGTTTTATATGTAGTATCTCATGGTATTCAATTATGACTCCTTTTAACTATAAAATAGGAGTTTATGTTCTTTCTTTTGTAGTTGACATTTTTCTGTGGGGAGGGAAACTCTCGGGGGGGGGGGATCCGGCGGGTGGGCGCAAGGCCCCATGAGGGCCTGAGGTGGTGTCCTGCCGCACTTCCCACACTGCCTGCGGAAGGTCCCACATGCACACAGCTGCAGCGGCCGAGAAGGGTCCAGGGTTCCAAAGTTCCAAAAGCTGGCAGTCTGGTGGCAGGCACAGGAAGGCCCAGGCAACACGAGGAGTTTTCCAAAGCTTTAATTGTTCATAGTATGGTAAATGGGTATAAATGGTATGTGCTTTCCCCCGAAAAACCCAGGCTCCCTTGACTTTTTATAGGGAGGGGGGAAGGGGAGGGGATAACTTAATTAGCTACGTCCCCCCAGCCTTTAGGTAACTCATTAATATTTTAATCTCTGGAGGTGGAGACCTGCTAATCACGCCCTCTACCTGTGTGCTACGTGACCAAAGGCACAGGTTAAATAAGGTTACCTCATCCAGGGCCCAACATTTTTCTTTTAGTTTTCTCTTTTTTTTGGGTATGAGGACAGTTAAGACTTTTATAAATGTTTATAAATAAGCACCATTTAAGGTTATCAACTTTATCCAATAATTTCCTATTCTATTAATTTCTACCCTGTCTCAGTTACTTTCGTTGTCCTGCTTATTTAAATGAACTTTGAAGTTCATTTTCTGTTTTTTTTAAGATGACAGCTGTAGCTTGTAAACTTTAGTTTGCTATGTTTTCATTTCATTTGTCTCAATTTATTTTCTATTTCCTCTCACTTCTCTGTCTGCTAATGGTTTAAGATTGAGCTGTTTAACATTCACATGCTTTTAAATTTCCCAAATACCTTATTTTATTGATTTCTACTTTCATTTTATTATAGTTGACAAATACACTTTTCATAGTGTCAGTGCTCTGAAGTAATTGAGAAATGTTTTTAACCTGCATATGCTCTAGCACCAAGGATTTATGTGATTTCATGGTCTTATAGTGTTTGTATAATTGTGGTTTTAAATATGCAGTATTATTCTATTCATAAAGCATCAATGCCTGTGTTGATAGGAAATAATTTCAAGAGAAATTAAAACAGGTAAGTTACTTTAATTTAATCAATCAAGTGGTATGACCATGAAAGCTTAGTAAACATGCATGATTAAAATTTATAATGAGGGCCAAACAATACTTCTATAATAGGTGACTTTCATTCAACACATGGTTAAATTCACTGATACAAAAAAGCATAGCTTTTCACCTTGGAGAACATTTGATGCATTAAACATCACAGTGTGAAAAAAGGTTGATGTTGTTAGGGACAGACTTGCCCATAAAGGTGTTTAGTAAACAATTATTAACTAATTCACACAATGAAAGTGCATTTTTGCTCTTAATAGTCTTTCTACAATATAGAGATTTTACCTACTTTTTAAAAATCATACACATTTCCCCATCCTCCTCCCAACCACAAGAACTAAGTTCATTGTTGCCCACCACCCAAGATCTTCAAGCTATATGACCATGAGTTCCCATTTGGACTTATGTAATCAGAGATAACAGCAATGGCCTCAAAATGGAGGACTGCTTTATCTTGGTATTCTCACCTAGTATATGTGAGACACTGGCAGCATTATCATCATGCAGTGCTTTGATGTGAAGCCACCAGAATGCCTACAGAAAGTTCAGGAATTGCTAATTTACTTCCTTACAGTTCTTCCCTCATGGGGGTTTTCCCTGGAACTCTCTTGCTTATGAGGCTTGGCACCCTTGGAACTCTCAACGCCAGCACATGGTAAGGCAGGAATCTCCCTACATTGTTTTCCATCTCAAAAGCTCTGGGAAGACTCTGCATAACGGCAATAGAACCCAGGCATCCGCAAGAGAAAATGAAGCACTGTGTGAAGAGGAAGAGCTGGAGTCGGATTCAGATGATGAAGTGGAGTACTACCTGAGCAATATGGAAATCACTGAGGAGCTCCACCAATACTTCTCGCAGACTGAGAGGCACAGGGAAGAGGGATGGTGATAGCAGCAGCTGGATGCCTGAAGGACTATGTGAACATGGACCACAGCTGTACATCAACCACGGCCTGTACATCAACCACCACAGGTCAATGGAGCCCCCATCTGAGAAGCCCTAGGAGTGGCACCAAGCAGAGATGAAGCACTTGTATGAAAACAACACTCCCCAGATCCTGACCATGGAGGCTGCTGGGCAGCTGAGCTTTGATAAGCATCATGACAGAAAGCACCCGAAGTACTGGCCTGTCATTCCTCTGAAGTTCTGAATCTGGGGCACCAGGACCCTAGACAATGCCTCACAGTTCCTAGCCTTTCCCTCTTCTTCTCTTGTGGACAGAGAAAGAGGCCTGTATACCTACATGATGGATACAGTCTGTCAGCCACTTTTAATTCTGTCAGCAGGAGGTATACAGTTGCCAACACAAAGAATGTTCATTAACAAAGTGATAATTGTATGTATTGGACTGGCTTTCAGTTTTCTCTGCAACATTTCAGTTCATTGAAATTATTGCCTGGAGATACTGCCTATTGTTTTACATTTTTAGTTTTCTTCTTTACACTGTCCGGAATGTCATAAAAGTCTTAAGCCACATGTTATTAATTCCTACATTTTTTAGACCAGTTTTCATACAGCACATGCTAACTACAAACTCTTAAATCTTCCTGCTTCCATCTCCCAAATGCTAGCTTATAGGTTTGCACTGCCCACACTGGCTTCTGTCCACATATTTTCACAGACTGTAACTCTTCGGATCCTTCTGAAAACGGTGCAAGTGAACACTAAGACAAGTGGCACTTGTAACTCAGCTAAGTGTCAGCTTACATGCTCTAGCTCTGTAAAAGACCTGAGAGCAAATGGGTTGGCAGGCCATGTTGTCTGTGTCGTAACTGCCTAACTCTGTCTTCCCTGCATAAAAACAGACATTGTTACTGAATAAACAAATGAATGTGTCTGTGTTTCTATAAAACTTTATTTGTAAACACACACACACACACACACACACACACACACACACACACACACATTGCTAATATATTTTACTGGAGGAGGAAAGAAACAAACATCAAACCAGAAATGGGGAAATACATTCCTTTATGCCTGTTTTCTTTGGTTCAGTAATTTGCTTGACCTAGACTTTCTTTGGAATTCTTTAGGTCCATTAACTACTGGTCAAAAGAACCTGCCTGTATGGGCTACATCTTCTTGGTGATCTTCATTACTTTCTTTTGATTGTATTTAAAGTCCAGTCTTGTGAAACTATAAGGTTAGTGTCAGCATCAGTTTCTAAAAATGTGTTTGCTTGACGCAGCTTTTGTTGGTGTATAAAATCTGCTGGAACATCCGTCAGCCTTTGTATGAAAAATTCATCATCCATCCTCTTTGCTCTGGTTCTTTTAGGTGAGAAATGGTTGAATATATTCATTTTTAACATTGTTACTATTTCTTTTCTATGTCTTATATTTATTAATATATTAATGTTCTAATATGTTCTGGAATGAAGGGTTTTGATTTCCACTGGAAATTAGTGCTAATGATGACTAAGCTATATTTCTTGCTTTAAATGTCTGGTCATTTTGTCACTTAAGAATTGCTCTTGTAAGCCAGGTTTAGAATTAAGTCTGTTAGTTAGGAGGGACGACAGAGGTTCTGTTTAGTCAATAAAATGATGGACTGGGTATTAGGTCTATCTAGCACCTTACTGATATAAATTGGTATAGTTATGCTTTAATTGTATTCTAAGAGAAAAGTTTTATTTTAACAGGAACTGTGATATGTAGGAGGAGCTAATGTGGGAGGAGTAAGGAGAGGAAGATAAGGAGTAAGGAGAGGAGGAAAAGGATAGGAGGAGCTAGGTGACAAGGGGGCAGGAGGACATGAAGGTGGATGTTTGCATGTCCCTGCCAGTCAAAGATAGTTGATATATCTAGGTTGGATGTTGGGTTACACTTCTGATTGATATTGACCATTACCAAACTTATAAAGCCTCTGATTAACATTAAAAAAATAGTATAAAAGCAAAAAAGAGAAGTGGGGATGGGATAGGGGTTTTCTAGGGAGGGGAAATGGGGAAAGGGGATGGCACCTGAAATGTAAATAAAATATCCAATAAAGATTTTCACATAAAAAAAAAAGGAATTGCTCTTGTTCTGCTACAATCCACTGGCATCAAGGCTACTTACATACTACTAATAATATCTTTAAACAAAGACATTTTACAATTTCAAACTGTCCTTTGTTTCCCCCCTTTTTAAGATGTGGTTGAAAACTCCACTTTCTCTTGCTTCTTTAACAGGTCTGAACCTTTCCATGTCACACATAAGCCTAGTTTGATTTAAAAACATACTTTTGTTATTATTTCACATTCATTTTTCTAGATGCAAATTTATTTGATATTTTATCTATTTACATTTCAGATGTTGTCCCATTTCCCCATTGCCCCTTCACATTAACCTCCATCCCATCCTTTCTCCTCTTTTTTTGCTTTTATACAGTTTAAATTACATGCAAATATTAAGATCAGTTCTAGGTTGAGGAGCTAGCAATACAATGGATGCAAATAGTCAAAGAACAAGGAAGACAATAAACCCAGATAATCAAAGAACAAGCAGGGTAATAAACATAGTCCCCTGATCACTCCCAAGATTGATCACTATTTCTAAAGACTTATCAGGATGACCAAAATATCTGAGCCTACTTTCCTGTCCTATCTCAAAGTCATTTTCATGCCTGATACCTACTTCTTTGTTCTAGTTTAAAATTTAGATTTCTACCTATAATTACTTCTTTGTTCTAGCCTAGGATTTAGATTCCTGCCTGAAATCACTTCTTTCTTTTAGCCTAATGTTAGATTACTGCCTGCAATTCATTTCCTTGTCTTTGGCCAATGTCAGATTCGTGCCAGGCAGCCCCAAAGTTTCTTCACATCTTGCCCCCTTTTTATTGCATAAGCCTGTCTTAGGTGGTTCTGACACGAATGCCTTCCTTACCCATCATGGAATATGCATTGTCAAAAACAATGCACTTCTGTCTTGGGTTGGTAAGGCTCTGTGCAGAATCTTACCCATTACTAGTTTGCCAGCCTGTTAAATCAATAACTCTGTCTGGGGGTCCATTTTCAGTTTCAAGTCATGTACTTTGGCTGCCAACATGTTGATGTTGTCAGAGACAAGCTTTAACATGATGTGCAGAAATAAAAATATTCCCAGGACAAAAAAGGGCTAGCATGACCAATCTATATATGCCGTTTTTGAGGTTTGACCAAAATGGAAATACTGACCTCAAGCCATACATAATTTTATCAGCATTAACTACAGCATTAAAGCTCAGCAGGGCAGCATTCTTTAAATTCATAATCTCACTATGCAAAGTTAAAACATTCAGAGAGGTGTTAGAATTATGCCAAATACCCTACAAGTATCTTTAAACACTTTTCTAATTATAATGACCATCATTGTAAATTTTAGAAGTAACACAACTCCAATGGTATTTGACATGACACTCGAGATGGCTACTAACGCTTAAACCCTGAACCTCCTTCTGATAATTTGAATAGGATATAGAGCATCAATCCTTTGTTCCAAACACCTATATAAATCCTCCTGTATTCTCAAGACATTAGTAACATTTTTTTTCTTTTTTTACTTTTTCTAAATGATTAACTGGCAAGTTTCTCAAAGTTGGAAACCCTGGAGATTTAGAATGTTTAAAACATGGGAACACAACTTGCTGGTGATCAGCATCATTACTGTCTTGGAAGCTTTTGTTTTTTTATGTCTTCCTGAGCACATTTTCTCCAAATTATTTGAATATTTCTATGTGTTTAATTGTTCAGTTATATAAGCTGGCACATTTTAGGTAATTTCTGTGGATTCAGTTATGTGAGCTAGTGCATTTTAATTGATTTCTATTTCTCCCTTGTTAACTGACATTACCTTCTCTGGGAGGGTGCTACAATTCTGGTTCAGATTCAGAGAAAGGAATAGGTTTTAATGAATAAGGATATGCCACTGTGTTGTGTGTAGTTATAAAAGCATGCTACCATCTTAACCTGGGAACTTCGATGGAGCTACCACTCCCTCCCAGCTTAGCTCCCAATTGGCTGCTGCCAGCTGCTGCCAGCACTGACCCGCCTTGCCCAGTAGCTGCTGCACTCTGGCCCCTCCCAGCTCCCTTTTGTCCCATCCAGCTTAGCTCCAGGGTCGATGGCAATCAGTCCTAACTCTGCCTCTCTCTCTCTCTCTCTCTCTCTCTCTCTCTCTCTCTCTCTCTCTGTCTCTACCTGCCTTTTGCTCCAGGAGTCAACCCACTCCTGAAGCCCTAGAATCCGCAGATAAAAGATAGACAAACAGCTTTATTATTTCAGAATTTGACACCTAGGCACAATTGTCGGCTGAAGAATCTCCTGCCTAGAAAGGCATACCCTCATTAATTATTATTTCCATTTCTCCTCCTGCTATAAACTTAGTTTGTTGTATCAGCTAGCCCATGCTGACCTTCTTAGCCAACTGCCTGTAGCTGAAGCTGCTGGTTCTAGCTGCCACAAGATATCACATGATTGCTGTGTGCTCCTTGTTCCAAAGCCTGGTCAAAATGGGCCCTCCCTCTCTTTCCTCTTAGGATCTTAGGAACCAGTTAGGATACTAGACCTTAGTATCAGCACTTCCCCCTACAACTCTGCAGACCTTGAGACAGGCAGGTAATACTTCTGTATGATCCAGGGTCTTTTCTTTATCTTCCACAAATATACCCTCTAAAACAACAATGGGAAATGGAGAGACTGCACATGTAATACTGTAGGCCAGTGTTTACCAAAGCAGTTTTTTATTTTACAAGCTCCCAGAAGTTATTTTAGCCACATAGTCTCAAGCTAGCTCTTGTATTTATATATATATATATATATATATATATATATATATATCCCTGGGATTTCACTTTCCTCATACTCCTCCCAGATAAATCTTGCCAGCCACCTGCAATTGTGAGTATAATCATTGTCCATGTCACTGGTCATTGTTACAGTTCCTGCTGATGATGCTATCATTAATTCAATGTGAGGAATCTGATGCCAGAGTGATTAGTATGAGCATAGCTGCTTGTCCATCCTTTGTTGAAATATTAGCTGCATCTTACTTAAACTTCAATCTTGTTCTAGCTATTTTCAGTTTGAAATGAGAAAGAAGGCAATGCCAACATTCTACACTTCTGTACTCTCTCTTGTTGATACACTTTCTTCTGAATACATAGACATGAGTCATTATTTTCCTTCCAAAAGCCTCATTAGCTCATTTTCCTTTGGAATTGTCTACTTAATATGCTGTCTTACTTTTCTGCAATTTCAAAAGATAGTCAATAATTTAGTTACTAATTACCATGGTCAGACAAGACTTTAAAAGAAGGCAGAATCAAAATAAGACAAAATGAGAAAGAGCTTTGATTTTGACATGTGGCTGAAGTTGATTCCTCCATGACATACAATTGTAGAGTCTGCAATTACACACCAGCATGTTGCTGGATTGTTCAAGTTAAAAAGTTTCTGTAAGCATATTCTAACTGTAACAAAAATGCAGAAAGAGCCACTGTAAGTAAGTGCATGTTTACATCATGCATGTGCACATAAAGCAACTCATCCATACATAACTATGCACATGTACATAAGCACATGCTTGATTATCAACATAAAATTATAAGAAACACACATATGTACAAAGAGCAAGAGAGAGAGAGAGAGAGAGAGAGAGAGAGATATTAGCAACAGAAGACAAAAAGTCATTCTATAGAAATGTTGTTCACTAGAACGTATATTATCTGCCACCCCCACAAAAGGAAAAAAAAAAACAAGGTAGTATTTGAAATAAGATAAAATTAAAAATGTTTGTAATTTAAGTGAGAAGAGAGTATGAGAGGCACAATAAAGCAAATACATTGAAAGGATTAAATGGATGAAATAAGGATTACAAAAAATGAAAGCTATCAGAAGAACAGGCATATTTTAAAATGACTCAAATAAAAATTCTTGATATAAAATTACCACTTTTGATGTAAAAATTCCATTGAAAGTTAAATAGCAGATTAAGTACATTTGAAAAGTGATTTAGTGAGCTGAAAGATGGATCTGAGGCAAACACCTACATGCAGCACAGAAAAGAAAGATGTGAGAGGTAACAGAGAAAGAAGGGCATGTGAGCATGTTTCAGAATCAATCCACCAAAGGCATGCAAAGCTATTATGGAGAAAACCTGAACATTTTACAGATGTGTAAGGAAGGCTAGCATTGATGGACAGATAAATCACATAAGGGATGAAAGACCCTCTGCCTAAAAGACGTCTTTCTTTTGCAAATGCAGAGGAACATTAAAAATGTTTTTTTTTTTTTAACAGAGCTACACAAAGTGAACTTAAATTCTGATGGATGAGTAAATTTGTGAGAACCATTAGGGAAAATTTAGAGTACAATATGGTGGGAGGCAAATGAAAGAAACTGGAGATATATTGCAAATATGGTACAAAATTGGTAACTCAAAGCAAACAATACTGATATGGTTATCAAAGAAATGTTCAGGAGGAATAATGACTAGAGATTCTGATGCAGCTTTTCATGGCAGTCTGGTATGGAACAATCCACACCTTAAATAGAAAAAAATAAAAGGATGGAAGTGTTGGGAAATTATTTATTTTATTCTCAGTTGTAAACATTTACATATTATGGCTCTAAGGTATCTGCTATAACAATCCATTCTGTAGCTGCAGAAAAAAAGCAGCCTGGGACAATTGGCAAAAACATGTATAACCCATGTTCTAATAAAACTTTACTTATGAGACTCCTAATTGGTCTGCTCCCATGAAGACACAATATCCAGACCCATACTAGAGGAACCACTGTACTCAGAGCAACAGGTAAGAACACTCCACCACAACCCAAAGCCCCAGACCTGAAGCTGGAAGACAGGGTCACTCAGGACCCATCAACCACCAAAACTCCACCCTCCTGAATATGACTGCCCTTCTATCCCTCACTTGGTCCTTTTTGCTGGGGCAGACTCCTAGCTGGTCTGCTCCAATGAAACACCATATTCTGACCCATCCTAGAGGAACCACTGTGCTCAGAGCAGTTGAGGAAGTTGGAATCACAGGGGCTCTAACACACCCAGGATCATAGGATTTCAGGATCCCAGAGGAAGCCTGAGTCCCAGGAGCTCTTTTATCCAGGATCTCAGGATCACACAATGACAGAGACAGCTGAACTCTGAGGAGTTCTGACACAAGCAAGATAACTGGAAAGACAGGCTCCAGTCAGAAACAGTGAGTATAGGTAGCACTAGAGATAGCCAGATGGCAAAGGGAAAGCACAAGAATATAAGCAACAAAAGCCAAGGTTACCTGGCATCATCAGAACCCAGTTCTCCCACCATAGCAAGTCCTAGATGCCCTATGACACCTGAAAAGCAAGATTCAGATTTAAAATCACTTCTCATGTTGAAGATGGAGGAATTTAAGAAGGACTAAATAACTCCCTTAAAGAAATATAAGAGAACACAGGTAAACAGGTAGAAGCACTTAAAGAGGAAACACAAAAATCCCTTAAAGAATTATAGGAAAATATAAGCAAACAAGTGATGGAAATAAAACCATCCAGAATCTAAAAATAGAAGTAGGAACAATAAAAAAAAAAATCACAAAAGGAGACTACCCTGGTGATAGAAAACCTAGGAAAGAGATCAGGAGTCATAGACGCAAGCATCACCAACAGAATGCAAGAGATAGAAGAGAGAATCTCATGTGCAGAAGATACCATGGAAAACATTGACACAACTGTCAAAGAAAATGCAAAATGCCAAAGTTCCTAACCCAAAACATTCAGGAAATTCAGGACACAATGAGAAGACCAAACCTAAGGATAATAGGAGTAGATGAGAGAAAAGATTCTCAAATTATAGGGCCAGTAAATATCTTCTACAAAATTATAGAAGAAAACTTCCCTAACCTAAAGAAAGAGATACCCATGAACATACAATAAGTCTAGAGAACTCCAAATAGACTAGACCAGAAAAGTAATTCCTCCCTTTACATAACAATAAAAACGTCAAATGCACAAAACAAAGAAAGAATATTAAAAGCAGTAAGAGAAAAAATATCAAGTAATATATAAAGGCAGACCTACAAGAATTACACCAGACTTCTCACCAGGGACTATATAAGCCAGAAGATCCTGAACTGATGCCATACAGACCATAAGAGAACATAAATGCCAGCCAAGACTACTAAATCCAGCAAAACTTTGAATTACTATAGATGGAGAAACCAAGATATTCCATGACAAAACCAAATTTACACAATATCTTTCCACTAATTCAGTACTACAAAGAATAATAGATGGAAAACTCCAGCACAAGGAGGGAAACGACAACCTAGAAAAGCAAGAAACTAATCTTTCAACAAACCCAAAAGAAGATAGCCACACAAATATAATTCCACCTCTAATAACAAAAATAACAGGAGACAACAATCATTTTTCATTAATATCTCTTAACATCAATGTACTCAATTCCCCAATAAAAAGACATAGACTAACAGACTAGACATATAAACAGGACCCAACATTTGCTGCATACAGGAAATGCATCGCAGTGACAAACACAGACACTACCTCAGAGTAAAAGGCTGGAAAACAGTTTTCCAAGCAAATGGTCCCAAGAAACAAGCTGGAGTAGCCATTCTAATATCAAATAAAACCCACTTTAAACCAAAATTTATCAAAAGACATAAGGAAGGACACTTTATGCACGTCAAGAAAAAAATCTACCAAGATGAACTCTCAATTCTGAGTATCTATGCTCCAAATGCAAGTACACTCACATTCATGAAAGAAACCTTACTAAAGTTCGAAGCACACATCGCACCTCACACAATAATAGTGGGAGACTTCAATACCCCACTCTCATCACTAGACAGATCATGGAAACAGAAACTAAACAGAGAGAAAGTGAAACTAACAGAAGTTTTGAACCAAATGGATTTAACAGATTTCTATAGAACACTTCATTCTAAAACAAAAGAATATGCCTTTTTCTCATCACCTCATGATACCTTCTCCAAAAGAGACCATACAATTGGCCACAAAACAGGCCTCAACAGGTACAAAAAGATTGAAATAATCCCTTGCATCCTATCAGATCACCACAGACTAAGGCTGGTCTTCAATAATAACAAAAACAATGGAAAGCCCACATACACATGGAAACTGAACAACACTTTAATCAATAATGAGTTGGTCAATGAAGAAATAAAGAAATAAATTAAAAACTTTTTAGAATTTAATGAAAATGGAGGCTCATCATACCAACACTTACGGGATACATGAAAGCACTGCTAAGACGAAAACTCTTAGGTCCAAGTGCCTACAAAATGAAACTGGAGAGAGCACAGACTAGGAGCTTGACAACACAACTGAAAGTTCTAGAACAAAAAGAAGCAAATACACCCAAGAGGAATAGAAGGTAGCAAACAATCAAACTCAGGGCTGAAATCTAGCAAGTAGAAACAAAAATAACTATACAAAGAATCAACAAAACCAGGAGTAGGTTCTTTGAGAAAATCAACAAGATAGATAAACCCTTAGCCAGACTAACAAGAGGGCACAGAGACAGTATCCAAATTAATAAAATCAGAACTGAAAGGGGATACATAACAAGAGAAACCAAGGAAATTAAAAAAATAATCAGATCCTATTATAGAAGTCTATGCTCAATGAAACTAGAAAACCTGGATGAAATGGATGAATTTCTAGAGAGACACCAAGTACCAGTATTAAATCAGGAGAAGATAAACCATCTAAACAGTCCCATAACCCTGAAAAAAAATGTTAAAGTCTTCCCACCAAAAAAGTCCGGGACCAGAAGGTTTTAGTGCAGAGTTCTATGAGACCTTCAAAGAAGACTTAATACCAATTCTCTATAAATTGTTCCACAAAATAGAAACAGAAGGAACACTACCCAATTCATTCTATGAAGCCACAATTACGCTCATACCTAAACCACACAAAGGCTCAACAAGAAAGAAAACTTCAGACCAGTCTTCCTTATGAATATCAATGCAAAAATACTCAATAAAATTCTCACAAACAGAATCCAAGAATACATCAAAACAATCATTCATCATTATCAAGTAGGCTTTAGCCCAGGAATTCAATAATGATTTAATATATGGAAATCCTTCAATGTAATCTACTATATAAACAAACTCAAAGAAAAAAACCAACATGATCATTTCATTAGATGCTGAGAAAGCATTTGACAAAATTCAACACCTCTTCATGGTAAAAGTCCTGGAAAGATCAGGAATTCAAGGTCCATATTGAAATATAGTAAAAGCAATATACAGCAAGCCAGTAGCCAACATCAAACTAAATGGAAAGAAACTTGAAGCAATCCAAATAAAATCAAGAACTAGACAAGGCTGCCCACTCTGTCTCACTAACTATTCAATATAGTACTGGATGTCCTAGCCAGAGCAATTTGACAACAACAAAAAAGTCAAAGGGATACAAATAGGAAAGGAAGAAGTCAAAATAACACTATTTGTAGATGATATGTTAGTATATGTAAGTGACCCCAAAACCTCCACCAGAGAACTTCTAAACCTTATAAGCAACTTCAGCAAAATGGCTGGATATAAAATTAATTCAAACAAATAAGTAGCCTTTCTCTATTCAAAAGATAAACAAGCTGAGAAAGAAATTAGAGAAATGACACCCTTCACAATAGTCACAGATAATATAAAATGACTTAGTGTGAATCTAACCAAGCAAGGGAAAGATCTGTAGAACAAGAACACCAAGTCTCTGAAGAAAAAAATCAAAAAATATATCAGAAGATGGAAAGATCTTACATGCTCATGGATTGGCAGGATTAATATAGTAAAAATGGCCATTTTGCCTAAAGCAATCTACAGATTCAATGCAATCCCCATCAAAATTCCAAATCAGTTCTTCACAGAGATAGAACGAGCAATTTGCAAATTCATCTGGAATAACAAAAACCTAGTATAGTGAAAACTATTCTCAACAATAAAAGAACTTCTGGGGGAATCACCATCCCTGACCTCAATCTCTACTACAGAGCAATAGTGATAAAAACTTCATGATATTGGTACAGAGACAGACAGGAATGAATATCAATGGAATAGAACTGAAGACCCAGAAATGTACCCACATACCTATGGTCACTTGATCTTTGACAAAGGAGCTAAAACCATCCAGTGGAAAAAGGACAGCATTTTCAACAAATGGTGCTGGTTCAACTTGAGGTCTGCATGCAGAAGAATGAAAATCTATTCATTCTTATCTCTTGTACAAAGCTCAAGTCCAAGTGGATAAAGTACCTTCACATAAAACCAGATCCAATGAAACTAATAGAAGAAAAAGTAGGGAAGAGCCTAGAATACTTGGGCACAGGGGGAAAGTTCTGAACAGAACACCAATGGCTTATGCTCTAAGATCAAGAATTGACAAATGGGACGTCATAAAACTGCAAAGCTTCCGTAAGGCAAAGGACACTGTCAATAGGACAAAACGGCATCCAACAGATTGAGAAATGATCTTTACCAATCCTATATCTGATATAGGGCTAATATCCAATACACACAAAGAACTCAAGAAATTAGACTCCAGACAATCAAATAATCCTATGAAAAAATAGGATACAGAGCTTAACAATGAATTCTCAACTGAGGAAACTCAAATGGCTAAGGATCACCTAAAGATATGTTTGTTCTATATCCTTAGTCATCCAGGAAATGCAAATCAAAACAACCCTAAGATTCCACTGCATACCAGTCAGAATGGCTAAGATCAAACACTCAGGTGATAGCAGATGCTGGCAAGGATGTGGAGAAAGAGGAATACTCCTCCATTGTTGGGGAAATTGAAAGCTGATATAACCACTCTGGAAATCAGTCTGGTAGTTTCTCAGAAAATTGGAAATAGGATTACCTGAAGATTCAGCTATACCACTTGTACTCCTGGGCATATACCCAGAAAATGCTCCAACATATAACAAGGACAAATGCTCTACTATGTTCATAGTAGCCTTATTTATAATAGTCAGAAACTGGTAAGAACTCAGATGTCTTTCATCAGAGGAATGGATACATTTACATAATGAAGTATTACTCAGAAATTCTTAGGGAAATGGATGGAACTAGAAAAAGTCATCCTGAGTGTGGTAACCCAGTCACAAAAGATCAAACATGGTATGCACTCACTGATAAGTGGATATTAGCCCAAAAGCTCACAATTCCCAAGATACAATTCACAGACTACATGAAGCTCATGAATAAGGAAGACCAAAGTGTGGGTGCTCCGGTCCTTCTTGGATGGAGTAACAAAATACTCATGGGAGCAAATATGGAGACAAAGTATGGAACAGAAACTGAAGGAGGGGCTGTCTGGAGACTGCTCCAGCTGGGTATTCATCTAATGTGCATTCACCAAAGGCTGCTGCTTTTATAGATTTCAGGAAGTTCACAGTGACAGGGGCCTGATATGGCTGTCTCCTTAGAGGCTCTGCCAGAGTTTAACATATACAGAGGAGGAGGATGGCAGCTAACCATTGAGTTGATCAAGGAGTTCTCAATGGATGAGTTAGAGTGAAGACTGAAGGAGCTTAAGGGATGCGGCCCCATGGAAAGAGCAACAATACCAACCAACCAGAACTCCCAGGGTCTAAATCACCAGCCTGGGAGCACACAGGGTGGAACCCATGTCTTCAGCTGTATATGTAAGGAAGGATGGCCTTGTGGGACATAGGTGGAAGAGAAGGTCCTTGGTCTCCGTGAAGACTGGGTTTCCCCAATGTGTTGGAATTCAATGGTGGGGAGTAAGGTGTGGGTGGGTGAGTGGGGACACACCCTCATAGAAGCAGGAGGAGGGGAGATGGGATAGGGAGTGTCTGGGGGGTTTGGAAATGTAAAAAGGGGAGAACATCTGAAATGTAAATAAATAAAATATCTAATTAAATAAAAACTTTACTTATAAAAACGGAAACTGCCCCATAGTCTGTAGCTTGGAACCCTCTGCTCTGTTAAATTGTATTGTGTTTTGGAAAATCAGGAGACTAGATTCCTATTCTCAAACTGTGTAAAGAATCAAATGAAGTCAACATAAAAGTATATACTAAATATAAATAAAAAACTTTAGATTGTTAGAGAGAAAATTCTAGAAGAATGTTAATGTAGAGAAAAATTTCTTAAGAAGCAACAGATAACATGAAGCAGAAAGAATTTATTTGTCATTGTGGTTGTTTGAACATATTTGGCCCATGGAAAGTGTCACTGTTAGGGATGTGGCCTTGTTGGAGGAAGTGCCTCAATATTGTGGTGGGCTTTGAGTTCCTATGCTTAAGCTCTGCCTAGAGTGAAAGAGATCCCTACCCCTTCTGGATGCCTACAAAAGACAGTTTCCTGACACTGCCTTTGGATCAAGATGCAGAACTCTTGGCTCCTCCAGAACCAAGTCAGCCTGCATGATGCTATACTTCCCACCTTAATAATGGACTGAACCTCTGAAACTGTAAGCCAGCACCATTCAGTGTTTGACTTTATAAGAGCTTCCTTAGTCATGGCATCTGTTCACAGCAATGGAAACCATAACTAAGACAAGGCATCACATTTTCAACATTTGGGTATGCCAAAATACATTTCACAAGCTAAATTTAACAGGAAGTTGCTGTTTTGAAGTTAACATCTCCAACATATACCACCAGCCCAAGGTTATAGAAAATATATTCATTAAATATTTCAATAAGTGAATAAACTCAGCTTAAGAGGAAAGCCAAATAACAAATATCCATATGTAAATATTTCTGTTTTTAGTAATTGAGTAAATACAGTTTAGAACATACTTATATAGATTCAGTTTTTTTGTGTACAGATTACAAGCATGAGGTACTGCACTCATTTTTTCTTGGATATTCTAAATCCAAACTCAGGTCTTTGTGTCTGTGCCGCCAGCACTTAAGCAGCTGAGTCATCTCATCAGCTTCCTGAGATACAATTTTATAATCTTTAATATTATAGCTACAGGGAAAGAAAGTCATATATTGCCACTCTGAGTGTAAGTTGCCTGCAGCCATTTTAGAATGCAGCTTGACAATATTCAGTAATATTGAAGCTGTTCATATACAAAAATACATTACTTTCTAGCACATATCCTGAAGAAACTCATACATACATGCATATGAAGTCAAACAAGTGTATAGCTGTGGCACTGTTCAAAGCACTAAAAATACTCAAAAAAATCATCCATAAAAGAATAGTAAATCTTCCTGTTAAGAAATTACATTATACACACAAAGATAATATATTATTTTTGTATATGTATATAAATTATATAAACATATTTATTAAATACTATTTATATATATAAATTTGCATATATATCACTAGGCACAAACTTCTTGCAGTATTACATACAATTTTTTGATGTAACCTTGAAGTATGATATGACGCTAGCATAGTAAAATAAAGAGAACAGAGAAATGTATATGGGTTTGGCTGAAAAGTTAAGCACAAAATTTTAAGAGAGTGAATGTCTCTTGAAGAAAAAAGAAATGAGTCAGGTATGGTGGTCCACTCCTGTAATACCATAAATTCAAGAGGCATAAGCATGACTTTTGTAATATTGAAGTTGCTCTATGCTACCTATTGGGACCTTGTCATGGGAGAGGGAGAAGAAAAAAAAAGGAAGGTGAAAATGATAAATATAAAGTTATAATAAGCATATGTAATGTTTTATCTTTAATGAATGACATTATGCAGTTTTGATACTTACTGATGGGGTCCATGGACATCTTTTTTGTTTTTCTATTTTCTTAAAGCTTGAATAATTTGATCACTTTTTAAATATGGCAAATAAGAAATACAGATGTGTCTACATGCATATATATATATATAATATATATTCTTATATATATATATAATATACATTCATATATATATATATGTATATATATATATATATATATATATAT
>JANHMN010000001.1:172287101-172342869 GCA_030674055.1 Rhabdomys pumilio | reverse complement strand
ACACACACACACACACACACACACACACACACACACACACACACACATATTGGAAGCCCAACTGACTTGCTTGCTTACTGGAGGTCAGGGGTAGGATTCTCATGTGTCTTTGTGTGACTTTTCCTCTACTGGCATAGAGATAGCCATAAGTAGAAGAAGGGTCTTTCTGTACCTCTGAATTTACAATTCAAGACATTTCTGTGCTGGGCACCGTGACTTGGAATCTAAATTGTCTACAAAGACAATAAAAGGCAGAGTTAATGGGATATTCCAACAAGTGTGTCTTTCTGAAGAAGATTTTTAAAAGCAAAATCAACACATTGTATCTTCATGTACATTTTTTTCTTCTTCAGAAGTGGGTTCCTGGGGAGCAATTTTCTGAAATTTCCCTCCCATAATCTTCATAATTCATAGTCATAAGTAAGTAATAATTTGGCCAACTAGGTTTTCCCTAGAAAGACAAATATTGTAAGTACTAAGGGTAAATGTTGACAAGCAAAGGTGTGTGATTTTGAATCTCTTTTACTTCATGGGAACTCTCTGACCTCAGGGAATTTTCAGAGTGTTTGATTGTACTGTTAAATATGGTTAAAAACAGTGACTTATTTACAGGGTAACTGATGTATTGCCAAGGAGATACTTAACACCTCTCTTATAAATAGAAATGACAGAGGTTCTCAAGTGTTAGGAAACCCGTGTCCTACACATTTGAAAATATCTGTAGTCCATGTTTTTCCAGCACCCCTTATTTAGCATATGTCTGAGTTTTCTTTATATAAATAACTGATTTTCCCCTCAAAGATTTTATTTGTAATTTATTATTGTTGTGATGTATAAATTTCAGCAAGATGGGACAAAAAAAAATTCTAAACAGTGAGACTTTTCAATCTGAAATCCCAAGAAATAAATCAACTTGGAAAGAGTTTAATGACATATTATTGTTGCTAAGATGCATGTTAATTTTCTTAGTTCAGTTTCTACAGTTCTTCCTGGTATGATATTGTATCATTATCATTTATCTTGCAAGGTCCTGTCTTCTATTTTATATTTCTCAATTTTACCTTTTAAAAATGGAATTTTGTCATGATTGACGTAACTCATCATTTTCATTTGTCTTTGTCTTATCTTGTGAAAGAGTAGCATCTACGATCAGGTCATTCTCTAATACTATAAGTTAATGAATTCTCATGGGTTGCTTATTCACATATATCTCACACATCGCTCAGTAATTATGGCTTTCCAACCTTCCAAAAGAAGACTAGATTTGCTCATACAATTACATCTTCATCCCTCTCCTCTTGAGATAGTCATACTTTGAATTATCTATTAATGATCTTCATATTTTTCATAATAGTGCTACCTATATGCTCATCCTAATAAATTTATAATTGTGTTTTCTTTCCATTCCATCCTCTTCTCTACTTCTCCCACTTCCTGTTCACCTCTCCTCCCATCTGGATCTACCATCTTTCTGTCTTTCACTTAAAAATAAATACCAAAGGATAATGAGAAAATAAAATAAATTAGAATAAGATAAATCAAATACAAACAATTTTAATTGAACAAAACAAACTAAGAGAAGGAAAGGAGCCCAAGGTACAATACCCAAAACAGATCTAGATGAGAAAAGATACACATTTTAGTGCAGAGAAAAATCCCATACAAACACAAAACTGAAATGATATGTACACAAAACATGTAAAGTATTAAATTAATAAAAAATTAAAATTATATTTTAAAAAAAGCTCTAACATGCACTGTGACACAAAGAAGCTCAAAAGATGCCAATGTGTTCATTTTCTATTGGCTGTCTATTGCTTGGCCAGAGTCTACCCAGGACAATAGTTTGTTTCCTCAGGGACACTCCTTTGGAGACAACTAATTTTTCATTTGCAAGTGCTTGTCAGTTAGAAATAACTTTTTGGTTAGGAATAGGGTTGTATGTGTCTACTTCTCCTTTCACGTCTAAGACCCATCTTGTTCAGAGTACTCATGCTGCCTCAGTCTCCTGAGTTTATAAGAGCATTGTTCCTGTTGATAAAATGAGATTTGCTTCCTTGGTGTTTTACTCTGTCTGGTTCTTACATTCTTTCGGTTTCCTGGTCAGCAGGGTTCTCTGATCCCTAGGGTATTTGATGGCAATATCTGATTTTGGGCTGAGTGTTCCAGTCTCTCACTCTCTGCATAATGTCTGTCTATGAGTCTCTGTATTTCTTCTAATCTGCTTCAGTGAGAAGCTTCTCTGATGATAGTTGAGCAAGGCATTGATCTATGCATATAGACATTAGGAATCCTTTCATGGTTATGTTCTTCTAGTAGATCAGTGGCGTTTGCTTTTCTCCTATGTCCCTGGGCTACCTACTTTTCAGTTTTTATGACCCAAGAAGCTTCAGGTACTGGTTGCATCTTATGGGATGGGATTTAAATAAAATCAGATATTGGTTAGTTACTCCCACAAGCATTTTGCCACAATTACACTACCTTATCTCACAGTCAGGACACCATTGTACACAGAAAGTTTTGTAGGTGGGTTGGTTATTCCATGTTTCATTTGGTAGTGTGCAGAGTACCTTCCAGCACCAAGAACACTCGCCAGTAGGCATGAAGGTTCTAAGTAGGCAACTGCTCAACTTGTCAGCGTTCAATGTGTTGTATAGATATTGTTGTCAGCAACTGGGCCTTGCTGTTAGTTTATGGATAACAATCTATATAGATTTTACAACAGCCTGGGTTGTTTGGAGGTTACCATGGGAACCCTTTAGCCAACAATTCAAATGGATGTAAGCCATTCCAGATACTGAAGCATCCCTTGGTTATGAGATGTATCAATTTGGGTCTCTGTCTTCCTTGTTATTTTTCAGTTTTATTTAGATTGCCTTTGTTTACATATTCCATTTAAAAATCTTATACTAAGTTTCCATAAGACTCCTCAAATGGCCTTTAATTTTAGCTGGTACTTTATTCTCTTGCTCGTCCTCCTTTCCTCTCCCTCTCCATTTAATTCCTCTAGTGTTAATTTTAACATAGAATTTTACAAACATACAGATGCACATATGGTTTGGTGAGTTTTGAGCTTCATGTATGCTCTTGCAAGTGGCTAAATTGCAATTAAGTTCATTTGTGCATATTTTTCCTCTGAGTGATTTTTTTTTATCATTATTCATTTGCTATGGATGGATAAACACTAACATATATATAACATATATAAGTGTGAAGCTATTGTGAATGCTTTTGTTATGTGATGCTTATTAAATTTATAATTTAATTTATTAGAAGTAATAGAAATGGAATGCTTGGAAGGTAGGGTACAACCTTTCCTACTTGTTAGATATTAACTAGCCATATTCCATAAAATACTCCTGCAACTTTACACTCACTCATATTTATGAAAGCCCTATTCTTCACAATCTTTAGCCACAAAATATCAACTGTTTTTTTTTCCAAATCTACTGAGTATCTACTTCTCCATAAATGTTTTATCATAGTCTGTGATGGTTAATTGGCATTACTAATTTGTTTAGATGAAGGAAGTGGAAATGAAGCACACTTTATATATCTGTGAAGGGTATGCCCAAATGATTAGATTGGAATGGCCCTACTCTGGGTTCATCTCTGATGTAAGGATAGTATAATGGCATTATTAGAAAGTGGTGATCTGAAGTGCTACCTTGCAGAAGGAAGCAGAGTTCTAGGGTAAGTTTTGGGTATCTATGTCTTGTTCTGGGTTTATTCTTTATGCCTCCTATTCTATTACCTTTGTGTTCTATTCTCTGCTTCCTGTCTTTCATGAGATGAACTCTTAGTTTTGCTGCAAGCTCCTACCAAGGCGATGTTCTGCTCAAGTACACGATGCAGAGCAAGTATAGGGTACATAAACTCTCTGAAACTGTAACAAAAAAATTAATCTTCCCTTTCAATTGTCCTTAGATATTTTGAGTATTATGACTCAAAACACTAACTGGTCACTGTGGATTTTTTTTATTTAATTTATTTTTTAATTTATTCAATTTACATCTCACTCATTGCCACTCTCAGTCAAGGACTCCTCCCACAGTCCTTCCTCCACACCCTCTCCTCTTCTCCTCTGAGCAGGTGGGGACCCTCAGGGTATTCCACACACCCTAGCACTTCAAGTCTCTGTGAGGCTTGGTGCTTCCTCTTCCATTGAGGCCAGACAAGGAAGCCCAGCTAGAAGAACATATCCCACACACAGGCAACAACTTTTGGGATAGTCCCTGCTCCAGTTGTTTGGGACTCACATGAATACCAAGCTGTATATCTCCTACGTATGTGTTAATGTCCTAGATCCAGCCTGTGTATGTTCTTTGATTGGTGGTTCAGACTCTGAGATCCCCAAGTGTCCAGGTTAGTTGATCTTCCTGTGGAGTTCCTATCCACTTCGGGACCTACAATCCTTTCAATTCTTCCATAAGAATCCCTAAGCTCCATCCACTGTTTGGCTGTGGGTGTCTGTATCTCTCTGAGTCAGCTGCTAGGTAGAGCCTCTCAGAGAACAACTTGTTCCTGTCTGCAAACATAACAGAATAACATTAATAGTCTTACTGGTGCTTGCCCATGGGGTAGGTCTGAAGTTGGGCTGGTTAGTGGTAGGCCTTTCGCTCAATCGTTGCTCTATTCCCTGTGCCTGAATTTCTTGTAGACAGGATAAATTTTGGGTTGAAAGTTTTGTGAGTAGATTAGTGTCACTATCACTTTACTGGGGTTCCTGCCTATCTACAAGGTGACCTCTTCACGTTCCATATCCTCAATGTAGTGAGTGAGTCACAACTAAGGTTGCTCCATTGATACTTGGGTGCCTCCCTTATCCCATGTCTCTGTCTTCTACTAGGGATGCCCCCTCACATTCTCACTCACATAAGTCCATTAATTTTCATGCCCATCAAGCCATCTCTCCTATCTTTCTCCACACCTGATGCTGAACACACTCCCCCTTTCCCTAACACTTCCCCACTCCTTTCCAAAACCATCCCTCCATTTGCCTCTTATGACTTTTATTTCAGCCAGGTGGTGGTGGCACTCGCCTTTAATCCCAGCACTTGGGAGGCAGAGGCAGGCAGATTTCTGAGTTTGAGGCCAGCCTGGTCTACTGAGTGAGTTCCAGGACAGCCAGGGCTACACAGAGAAACCCTGTCTCGAAAAAACAAAAAACAGAAAACAAAAAACAAAAAAACAAAAACAAAAACAAAACCAAACAAACCAAACAAACAAACAAAAACAAGTAATGACTTTTTTATTTCCCATTCTAAGTGATATTCCTCACTTGAGCCTTCCTACTTGTTTAGCTTCTTTGTGTTTGTACATAGTAAGATTGTTCCTGCATTTTATGGCTAATATTCACCTATAAGTGGATGAATGAAATGCATGTCCTTTTGGGACTGGGTTACCTCACTAAGGATGATAGTCTCAAGTTCCATTCACTTGCCTGCAAAATTTATGTCTTTATTTTCAATAGCTGAATAATATTCCATTGTGTAGTTGGACCACATTTTTGTTGCCCATGCTTCAGTTGAGGGACATCTAAGTTGTTTCCAGTTTCTTACTATTGCTAATGAAAATGCTATGAACATAGCTGAGCAAACGTTTTTGTGGAATGTTGGAGCCCCTTTTGGGTGTATACCCAGGAGTGGTACAGATCGTCTTGAGGAAGAACTATTCCCAGTTTTCTGAGAAACTTTCTGATTGATTTCCAATGTGGTTGTACAAGTTTACACTCCCACAAGCAATGACAAAGTGTTCCCCTTGTGTGATAGTTTATATATATGCTTGGCCCAGCAAGTGGCACTATTTGGATGTATGGCCTTGTTGGAGTAAATGTGGCTTTGTTGGAGGCGTAAATGTTGGCCTTGTGTGTCACTGTAGGAATGGACTTTAGGACCCTCATCTTGGAAGCCAGTCTTTTCCTAGCTTCCTTCAGAACAAGAGGTGGAACTGTCAGCTCCTCTAGTCCCGTATCTGCCTGGAAACTGCCATGCTCCTGCCTTGATGATAATAGACTGAACCTCTGAAACTGTAAGCCAGCCCTAATTAAAATGTTGTCGTTTATAAGAGTTGCCTTGGTCATGTTGTCTGTTCACAGCAGTAAAACCCTAAGACACCTTTTTTTCACATCCCAGCCAGCATGTGCTATTATCTCTTGAGTTTTTTATCTTAACCATTCTGATAGGTGTGAGATGGAAACTCAGAGCTCTTTTTTTTAACATTTCCCTGATGACTAAAAACTTTGAACATTTCTTTAAGTATTTCTCAGCTATTGAAGATTCCTCTGTTGAAAATTCTCTTTAGTTCTACATATACCATGCAGTTTTTATAACTATTGCTCTGTAGTACAACTTGAGGTCAGGAATATTGATTCTTCCTCAAGTTTTTTATTATTCTGTATTGTTTTGTCTAACTGTTTTTTTTTTCTTTTTTTTTTTTTTGTAGTTGTATATGAAGTTGAGAATTGCTCTTTCAAGGTCTATAAAAAATGTGTTGGTATTTTATGGGTACTACATTGAATCTGTAGATTGCTTTTCGTAAGATGGCTATTTTCATATGTTAACCCTAACTACCCATGAGCATGGGAGATCTTTCCTTCTTCTGATATCTTCTTTAATTTCTTTCTCCAAGGACTTGAAGTTCTTGTCGTATAAATTTTTCACTTTCTTGGTTAAAGTTACATTAAAATATTTCATATTATTTGCTACTATTGTAAAGGTGTTATTTCTTTAATATCTTTGTTAGCCCATCTATTATTTGAAGAAAGGAAGGCAAGTGGTTTCTATAAGTTATTTTTGTGTCTAGCCACTTAGCTGAAATGTTTCCCAAGTGGGAGAGTTCTCTGGTAGAATTTTTGGGGATGTTTATGTATCCTATTATATCATCTGCAAATAGCAATACTTTGACATCTTTCTTTCCAATTTATATCCTCTTGATCTCCTTTAGTTGCCTTATTGCTCTATCTAGAACTTCAAGTACTAACACCATCTGACCCTGGTCTTTTTTAGGTAGGGAGACTTTTTTTTTTTTTTTTTTTTTTTTTTTTTTTTTAGTTTTTATTAATCAGTCCATTCGTTACATCTCAAATGACATCCCATTTCCTGGTTACCCCACCCAACCAATCCCCCAACCCATGATATGCCACTTCCTGGTTACCACTCTGCCCCCCCATTTCACATCTGCCCTCCCCCTCCCTTTGCCTCTATGAGAGTGCTCCCCCATCCACTAACACTCTCCTGCTCCACAATTCCAATATCCTCCTACTCTGAGGCATCAAACCTCCCCAGGACAAAGGACATTCTCTGCTACATATGTATCTCGCGCCAAAGATCCCTTTAAGTACATTCCTTGGTTGGTGGTCTACTCTCTGGAAGAACTGAGTAGTCAGGCCAGTCTATGTTGTTCTTTCAATGGGGTTGTAATCACCTCCACTCCTCCAGTCCTTCTGCCAGCTCCCCCACCAGATTCTCTGAGTTCAGCCTGATGGTTGGCTCCAAGCATCCACCTCTGCATTGCAGGCCAGACCTCCCCAGGAACTGCCACACTTGGTTCCTGTCTACAAGCACCTCTTGACCATAGCAAAAGTGTTGGCTTTGTTGTCTGCAGATATGATGTATCCTCAGGTGGGCCAATCCCCAGTTGGCCCATCCTTCAGTCTATGTTCCATTTTTTGTCCCTGTTGTTCCTTTGGGCAGAAACTTTTCTGGGTTAAAAAGACTTTGTGATGGGTGAGTGACTCCATCCCTCAACCAGGAGCCATGCCTATCTACTGGAGGTGGTCTGGTCTCAGATTCTGTCTTCCCCTTCTCTGTGAATTACAATTAAGTCTATCCCATTTGGTCCTGAGAGCCTTCTGATTTTCTGATGTCTGGGACACACCAGTGGCTATACCCATTTCCTCATCTCCTCCACCCCTACATATTTTTATTCGGTTTCCTCCTGACCCTCTGTACCTCTCTCAAGTCTCATCCAGATTCTGTTACTGCTACCCTTATTTCCTCCTCTTCCTTCTTTCTTCCTCCCTTGTCTCCCTCTTGTTCCATCTCCCACAACCGTCCTGTTTGCCCCTCCGTGAAGGACTGAAGCATCCACCACCTGATCTTCCTTCCTTCTATGCTGCATACGGTCTGTATGTTGTATTATATATATTGTGAGCTTTTGGGTTAGTATCCATTTATTAGTGAGTTCATACCCTGTGAGTTCTTTTGTGTCTGGGACTCAGACATGATATTTTCTGACTCAGGATGATATTTTCTAGTTCCATCCATTTGCCTAAGAATTTCATGAATTCATTGTTTTTAATAGCTGAGTAATACTTTATTGTATAAATGTACCACATTTTCTGTATCCATTCCTCTGTTGAAAGACATCTGGGTTCTTCCAAGCTTCTGGCTATTATAAATAAGGCTGCAATGAACATAGTAGAGCATGTGCCTTTGTTATATGTTGGGGCATATTCTGGGTATGTGCCCAGGAGTGGTATAGCTGGGTCTGCAGGTAATGTCCAGTTTTCTTAGGAACCGTTAGACTGATTTCCAGAGTGGTTGAACCAGCTTGCAATCCCACCAACAATGGAGGAGTGTTCCTCTTTCTCCACATCCTTGCCAGCATCTGCTGTCACCTGCATTTTGATGTTAACCATTCTGACTGGTGTGAGGTGAAATCTCAGGGTCGTTTTGATTTGCATTTCCCTGATGACTAAGGATACTGAATATTTCTTTAAGTGTTTCTAGGCCATTTGAGATTCCTCGGTTGAGAATTCTTTGTTTAGCTCTGTACCCTACTTTTTACTAGGGTTTTGTTGTCTGGAGTCTGCCTTCTTGAGTTCTTTGTATGTTTTGGATATTAGCCCTCTATTGGATGGGTAGGGAGACTTTTAATGACTGCTTCTATTTCTTTAGGGTTTATGAGACTATTTATATAATTTCCCTAATCTTGATTTAACTTTGGTAAGTGGTATCTGTCTAGATAATCTTTCATTTTTTTAAGATTTTCCAATGTTGTTAAGTACAGGCTTTTGAAGTAAGACCTAATGATTCTATGGATTTCTGCAATATCAGTTCTTATGTCTCCCTTTTGATAATTGGTTTTTGTTTATTTGGATACTGTCTCTCTGTCACTTGGTTAGTTTGGCTAAGGGTTTGTCTATTATATTGTTTTTCTCAAACAACCAGCTCTAGGTTCTGTTTATTCTTTTTACTATTTTCTTTCTTTCTAACTGATTAATTTCAATCCTGATTTTGATTATTTTCTGCCTTCTACTCATCTTTGATGTGCTTGTTTCTTTTTTTCTAGAGCTTTCAGGCATGCTTTAAATTGCTGATATGAGAATATTCTAATTTCTTTATGGAGGCACTCAGTGCTATGACCTTTCCTCTTAACACTACTTTCATTGTGTCCCATAAATTTGGGCTTGTTGTGCCTTCATTTTCATTGAATTCTAGAAAGTCTTTAATTATTTTTGTTATTTCTTCCCTGACCCTAGAGATCATTGAATAGAGAGTTCTTCGATTTCCATAGGTGTGTATGCTTTTCTGTGTTTCTGTAGTTGTTGAAAGCCAGCTTTAACCCATGGTGGTCTGATAAGTACAAGACATTATTTCAACTTTTTATATCTGTTTACGCTTGCTTTGTGACTGATTACATGGTCTCAGTACCATAAGGTGCTGAGAAGGCATATTATTTTGTGTTAAGGAGAAATATATGATAGATATCTTTTAGGCCCATTTGATTCATAGTGTCAGTTTCATTATTTTTCTTCTTAGTTTTCATCTGGATGTCCTGTCAATTGGTGAGAACAGGGTGTTGAAGTCTTCCACTATTAATGTGTTTGGTTCTGTGTGAAACTTAAGTTTTAGCAATGTTTCCTTTACAAATATGGGTACCCTTTTCTTTGGGAATAGATATTTCAAATTGAGATATCATCTTGATAGATCTTTCCTTTGATAACTATGAAATGTCCTTCCGCGTCTCTTTTGATGAATTTTATTTTTTTTTGTTTTGTTTTTGTTTGCTTTTATTCTCTTTTATTCCCCCCCTTTTTTGGATACTTTATTTTCATTTCAGATGCCATCCCCTTTCTCCATTTCCCCTTCCTAGAAAACCCCCATTTCATGCCCTCTTCTCCCTTTTGCTTTTATACAATTTTTTTAATGTTAACCAAAAACTTTATAAGCTTGGCAGTGCTCAATATCAATCAGAAGTGTAATCCAATACCCAACCTAGATATATCAACTATCTTTGACTGGCAGAGACATGTGAACATCCGCCACCATGCCCCCCCCTTCTCTCTCTCCTCACCTAGCTCCTCCTCTCCTTCTCCTCCTCCTTTCCTTACTCCTCCTCTTTCTCCCCGTACTCCTCCCATCTTAGCTCCTCCTACATATTACCCTTCCTATTAAAATAAAACTTTTCTCTCAAAATACAATTAGAGAATAACTATACCAATTTGTGTCAGTAAGGTGCAAGATAGACCTAATACACAGTCCATCACTTTGTTGATTAAGCAGAACCTTTGCCATCTCTCCTAACTAAAAGATTTAGTTCTGAACCTGACCTTTTTTTTTTTTTCTTGGCTTTAGAATGAATGTCAGCAAAACCATCCTCTCAAATCTTTCCTCTCAAAGTAAATAGCCAGGATTGGTTATGAGACTATGAGTTTTCAACCCCATCAGAAATCCAGAATGACTGAGTTAACTGAAATTATGGGAATCACAAAACATAGCTTCTAAAACATAGCCAATTCATAGAGACCGCTGAACACCTGGACAGTCCCTATACTACAAAACGTTGGAGCATCTGATCTTCAGCCTTCTGGCCCAGGATCATCTGACACATCTAGTGATGCAGAATTATTAAGGGCTGATTACTCTGTCTTGGCGGATAAAATAAGTTGACTATTCTGCATGTGTGTCCTTTTCAGGACAGTAATTTGTCTGAGATGTAAAAAGGCAATTCTTGCCTAGTGGTTGTCTCATCACAATTGGAATAACTCCAAAGATGCTCAATTTCGTCTTAGAATCCTAGACAGGAAGCTGTCAGGAGCAGACAGGTCTCTAATCAAAATGAACATTAATACAGAAATGTTTGTAATGTCAATTCTGTAGACTTCTGATGTTTTGAAAACCAACTATCCATGTAAGGCAATCTGGACTGTTGTCTGTTAACCCCTCTCAGCTATTTCTAAATAAAATATAGAAAACACCCTAACAATAAACTCAAAGACATGAATTTGCTATAGGCCCTTAACTCACAGTCTGACCATCTCAAATCAGTTAAAAAAAAAAGTTAAAGAAGGACTCGGTCTAAGCCTTGTATTTCTAAATGTGTTATACAGGCAAAATGCCTATGAGAGTAACAATATTCATCTCACTTTTATATCAATAAGAAGCTCGTACCAATGAAAACCTTAAATTTCAAATCAAAATAAATTTTGTACCATTTAAGAAATTATAACTTCATCTTAATAACAATTATACTTATTTCTACCAGTAGGTTATGGCTATGCAATAAATCCTAGCTGATCCTCCCTGTTTCAACAAAACCACCACTTTTCCGTAGAAAGCCCAATATTAACCACCTCAGTCCCCAAGCCCAGGGAATAGGGGCGCCGACTCTTCATTAACTTCTTCAAGCTGATTATGGATGTTGAGATATTAGAAGAGGGGCGGGGGAAGAGTAAATTCATAAGCCTCTGACACTGTGTCTTCACTGCATCCAGCTGGAATTTCAGGACATCAGAGGTTCAAGCATGTCTGCTCAGTTTGTTTAATGAGTAGATACACCAAGGCTATGTATTCTGCAATATACAATTCTCAAAACAAATTTTAGTATCAAGATAATTTTTGTTTGAATTCTGGAATCTAGTCTTGTGGCAGCCTGCCTCTGTCATGTTTAATCCATATAATTCTGGGAGTTTCTGTGAGGGTGTGCTCCTACCATCCTCCCATTCCCACCTCCTTGCTCTTGAAATTTCCCAACACTAGGGAATCCAAACTTTCAGGTACCAAGGCCATTCATTTCCACTGATACCTGGCAAGGCCACCCTCAACTACCTATACAGGTGGAGCCATGAATCCCTCCTTTGTGTTCTCGGGCTCGAGATTTTGGAATGGCTACTCCAGCTTATTTCTTAGGACTATTTGCTTGAAAAATTGTTTTCCAGCCTTTTACTCTAAGGTAGAGTCTGTCTTTGCCACTTAGGCGGGTTTGCTGTATGCAGCAAAATGCTGGGTCCTGTTTCTGTATCCAGTCCATTAGCCTATGACTTTTTAATTGGGGAATTCAGTCCATTAATGTTAAGAGATATTAAGGAACAGTGATTGTTGCTTCCTGGTTTTTTGTTTGTTTGTTTGTTGTTTGTTTGTTTTTGTTTTATAGGTGAAATTATCTTTGTGTGGCTATCTTATTTTGGATTTGTTAGAAGATTACTTTCTTGCTCTTTCTAGGGTATAATTTCCCTCCTTGTATTGGAGCTTTCCTGCTATTATCCTTTGTAATGCTGGGTTTGTGGAAAGATATTGTGTAAATTTGGTTTTGTCGTGAAATATCTGGTTTTCTCCATCTATGGTAATTGAGAATTTTGCTGGGTATAGTAGCCTGGGCTGGCATTTGTTTTCTCTTAGGGTCTATATGACATCTGTCCAGTATCTTCTAGCTTTTATAGTATCTGGTGAGAAGTCTAGTGTAATTCTGATAGGTCTGTCTTTATATGTTACTTGGCCTTTTTCCCTTACTGCATTTAATATTCTTTCTTTGTTTTGTGCACTTGGTGTTTTGATTATTATGTGACAATAGGTATTTCTTTTCTGGTCTAGTTTATTTGGCTTTCTATAGGCTTCTTGTATGTTTATGGGCATCTTGTTCTTTAGATTAGATGAATTTTAGTTGAAAATCTATTTTATTAGATATCAGAGTGGATACTCCAGCTTGCTTCTTGTGTCCATTTGCTTGATAAACACTTTTTTCCAGCTCTTTACTCTGAGGTAATTTCTATCTGTATAGCTGAGGTGTGTTTCTTATATGCAGCAGAATGGTGAATCCTGTTTTCACATTGATTCTTTTAGCCTCTGTCCTTTATTGGGAAATTAATTCCATTGATGTTGAGAGATATTGATGACCAGTGATCATTATTTCCTGTTATTTTGATGTTGGCTGTGTTAGTGTGTGTGTGTGTGTGTGTGTGTGTGTGTGTGTATGAGTTTGTGTGAGATTTCCTTGCTTTTTGGTATGGAGTTACTTATTTACTGTTTTCTTGGATGTACTTATCCTTCTTGTATTGGAGTTTTTCTTTCAGCATTTTTTGGGGGGCTGGATTTGTGTATAGATATTGTTTAAATTTAGATTTGTCTTCAAGTATCTTGTTTCCTCCATCTATAGTAATTGAGTGTTTTCCTGCACATAGTAGTCCAGTTTGGCACATGTGGTTTTTTAGAGGTTGTAAGATATCTGACCAGGCCCTTCTAGCTATTAGAGTCTCTGTTGATACATCAGGTGTAATTATGATAGGTCAACCTTTGTACATTACCTGGCCTTTAATTCCTTGTCACATTCTTTCTTTTTTTCTGTAGATTTTATGTTTTTGGTTATTATGTACTGGGAAGATTTTTTTTTTCTGGTCCAGTCTAATTGGTGTTCTATAAACTTCTAGTGTGCTTACAGGCATCTTTCTTTAGGTTGTGAATTTTTTTTTCTATAATTTTGTTGCAAGTATTGTCTGGGCCTTGGAGGAAGGGCTCATTATCTTCTATTCCTATTATTTTTAGGTTAGGCCTTTTCATGGTATTCCAGATTTCCTGGAGACTTTGTGTCAGGAATTTTTTAGATTTAATATTTTCTTTGATGGATATATAAATTTCTTCTACTGTATCTTCTACCCCTGATATTCTGTCTTCCATCTCCTGTATTTTGTTAGTGATCTGTTGGTCTTGTTCTCTTCCCTAGGTTTTCAATCTCCTTGATTTTCTCAGGATGTGTTTTATTTATTTGCTTCATTTCTACTTTCGGGTCTTATACAGTTTTATTTATTTCTTTCACCTATTGAATAGTATTCTCCTGTATTTCTTTAATGTATTTATTCATTTCCTCTTTAAGGGTCTCTATTATCTTTATAAGACTGGAGTTGAGGTATCATTTTTTTTTTATTTTGGTTGTGTTAGGATAGTTAGGGCTTGCTATAGTGGGGGAGCTGATTGTATTCTTTCAAAGACCTTTAGCCATCTGGTCAGTTTTGGTCCCTGGATGTTCTTTTTGTAGTAGGGATTGGGAGGGTGTGAACTTCAATGGTCCTGGTGTGGCAGAGCTTTTTGTTTCTAGGCCTGCAGTTCTGTATTGTCCAGGAGCCTAAGATCTGATGGAGGTGGACAGAGAGGTGGCAGAAGAATGGAGTTCTCCCTGGGCTACCAGGCTGCTCAAGGAAGCTTGGCTTGGCTCAGTGGACTCAGAGAGCAAAGAAGATGGGTGGCAAAAGGGAAGATTACCTGTATGGTTCAGGAGTCTGATATAGGTGGAGGAGATGTGGTAGGAGAATGGAGGAGGACCAGAGGTGCTGGTGTAGCAGTCTGCTCAGAGTTGTTGGCTTAGCCCAGAGGACTTAGCCAGCAGGGAAGGTGGATTGGGGAAGGGAAGCTAACCTCTATGGCTCAAGATTCTCAGTTTGGCTGGAAGTGAGTGGCAGCAGGTGAATGGAGGTCCTCCTGGGATAGCAGTCTGTGGGAAACCTGGGTAGCTCCAATGGGCTCAGAGAGCAAGGAAAATGGATGGGGGAAGGAAAGCTTACATGTATGGTTCAGGAATCTGATTAAGGTAGAAGAAAGGCAGTAGGAGAATGGAAGTCTTCATGGGATAGCAGGCTGCTCAAAGAACCTTGGCTTAGACCAGAGAGCTCAGCCAGAGAGAAGATGAGAAGAAGAAGGGGAGCTAACTTATATGGTTTAGGAGTCTCAAGACTGATGGTGGTTGGGGGAGAGGCAGTGGGAGAATGGATATTCCCCTGGGTTAGCAGGATGCGAAAGGCAGCTTGGCTTGACTAACAAGCAGGAAAAATTAGTGAGGGCAGGGAAGCTTACCTGTATGGTTCAGGAGTATGATGGAGGTGCAGAAGAGGTAGTGGGAGGATGGAGGTTCTGCTGGGATGGCAGGTTCTTTTCACTGTGGAAATTTTAAATTCACTTGTTTAGGTTGATTCCTTTGTAATTCCTAAATTCAGTGTTAAAATGTGTTTTCTAGACATCGTGAATGATGTATAAGAAAGGAATTGATTATGAAATAAATAATTTGTGTTGAACTCAGTTATTGAACTGTTCTTTTAATTAGAAGAAAATACTTTTGTGTTAATTATCAGTTATTATCTAATTGAGCAGACTGTTTAACAAAAATAAATTATGAATTTTTATTTCTATGAAATGTTCTTGTTCTTCTAGTACATTGATGAGTGAGTGTGATTAAAGTGGGAAATATTGCCTGACTTTGGTTTTTAATGGACATACTTTCACTATTTAACCATGAGGAATCATAATCTAAGTTTCACGTAGATCCTTTTGTTCAAGGGTAATAGTCTTCCTTACAGTCGTTGTCAAATTTTCATGTCAAACTATGACAAACAGGGTTTTCTTTATTTTCTTTGAATGATGTGAACACAAAACTTTCCCCTTTGCTCAATATATTTTCTAATATTATATTAGATCACTGTGTCCAGGGTATAGCTTTGTATTTTGCTATAATGTGATATGAGCAAACTAAATCAAGCAATAAATAAACTGTGCTCATTGATTTTCTCCTAAGTAAATTTCTATTACTTTGGCTTTTTAGAGCTATAATGATGACTGAAATTAACTCATGATTTATTTAATTACATTGTTCTTATTCAATTTGTTGTAAAGGTCATTTATGAAAGCACAATGTAGATATTTTTACACTGTCTTAGAAGGCTTTAACATTATAATTATCTCCTCCTTGGACGAGAGTTCATTTACAAATTCATTTGGGAATTCATGTTGTAGGAACATTTTTTTGACTAATAGTAACTTTTCATTAATGACAGTTGAAAAAAATGTGTCATTACTTGATGCTGTTCAATATTTGATTTATCACTGTTTTTAAACATGCATAAATTTATTCATATTAAACTTATTATTCAGTGTCAACAAACTCTTTTCTAATGATATTTTCCCATCATTTACGTTGGTTACTGTGTTCTGTATCTTCAGATATTTACCCATTTTATTGCTGTTTCTAGTAGATTATTTTACTTTGATGCTACTCATTATTTTTACAAAACTATCTTTGCTTAAGAGTTTACTTGTTGGATGGTGATACAGCAAACAGCAGGATTCTTTTAATTCCTTTTAGAAAAACATTTTGAAATGATTTTCAACATTGTATCTTTTTGACAAACAGTTGTAAAAACATTATATTGTAGTTTGCACTGTTTGTCAGGTTTGACAGTCTGTAACTTTTAAAAATTCTTATTACAGATGAAATTAATAGATGACTTAATGTTTTTAAGGTTTAAATCTTTTTTATTTAATTCTATATCTTTCTGCTTGGATGAATACAAAAGATTAAGTACAGACATACAAGATCGTATTTTACAATTTTGTATTCTTCAGAACATATTAAACAATTTGAATCTACATATTTTTTTCTGACCACTAACCAGATTTAAAATTTTACATTACCATATATAAATATATATATATATATATATATATATATATATATATATATCTTCTGTAATATGACAATGATTAAAATAACACATGTGAAATATGGTGGCACAGACATTTAATCTCAGCATTTGTGTCACAGGTACAAGGACCATGAATTTGAGGCTATCCTAGAAACAGTGAGAATGTCTCAAGAATAAGTTCTGTGCATTCAGTTCAGTGGTAGAGTACTTGGCTAGTGTATTAAAGGCTCTCGTTTTGATTGATAGCATCAGAAAAAGGAAGAAAAGAAAAGGTGGTTTCAGTTCATAGCTAGATGAGAAAGTTAGATGAGGAGTGACCTCAGAAGCTGATATTTGTAACTAATAAACATAACAAAGATGTTACCACAAAAAAAAAAAGAAAAAACACAGAACAAAATGGTCTGCATAATACAGAGTTCCAAGTCAGTTAGAAATCCAAAATGAAAAAGAAAATCTTTATTTGCATTATATCATGCATAAGACTAATTTGACATAATTACTAATATAAAAATCATGAAGTAATAAAATTTCTAGAAAAAACTCTTTGATTTCAGCTTTGAAGTGAGAAACCCTTCACATCAAAGAAAAAAATAAGAAGAAAGAAAGAAATGTCTTTAAGAAAAAGACATGCAACTATTTTAAAATATTAATGGCTTTGGATCTTTAAGTTAGGTATTTTGAAAATACAGCTTTAACAGAGAGAAAAGTCAAATTAAGGACTGGAAAAAATTATGGTAAAAATTAGTATTATTAATATATACATATGTGTGTATAATTCAGTTATTTTGATATATTGCTAATTATATATTTAGATAGCCCACAGAACTACGATGTAGAGTATATTTCCCCACAAATAAAAAAATATACTGTGACTTCAACTCTGAGGAACAAAGGACAGGGAAATAAAGGGAAAGCAGGGAGGGGACAGAGTGGGACTGGGAGAAGAGGACAGAAGGGAAGCTGTAATCACTATGTAAACTAACTAACTAATTAATTTTGAATAGGTGAAAAGGGGAAACTTAAATAAGTTTTTCATTAACAGTAGAAACAAATGTCCTAAATACAATAATAAATTTTCAATGTCATTACTGAATATTTTCAGTCATCACAAGGACAATATAAAATCCCACTTGTTATCTTATAATTCTTTTTAATTAATTTTTATTGGATATTTTATTTACATTTCTGATGTAATCTCCTTTCTTCATTTGCCCCAAACCCAAAACTCTCTATTCCACCCCCCTCCTTCTTCTTTGAGGGTGTGCCCCCAATCACCCACCCACTCCTACCTCCCTGCCCTCGAATTCTCCCACAATGGGGCATCCAGCCTTCAAGGGACCAAGGACCTTCTATCTCACCTATGCCTGACAAGGCCATCCTCCCTTACATATACAGCTGAAGCAGTGGGTCCCTTCCTATGTGCTCCCTGGCTGGTGGATTAGACTCTTGGAGCTCTGGTTGTTTGGTATTGTTGCTCTCGTGAGCTTCATTTGTTCTGTGAGTTGTATCTTGGGTATTGCAAGGTTTTGGGCTAATATCCACTTATGAGTGAGTGTGAGTGCATACAATGTTTGTTCTTTTGTGACTGGCTTACCACACTCAGAATGATATTTTCTGGCTTCATCCATTTGCCTAAGAATTTCATGAATTCATTGTTTGTAATAGCTCAGTAATGCTTCATTGTATAAGTATACCACATTTTCTATATCCATTCCTCTGTTGAAAGGCATCTGGGTTCTTCCAAGCTTCTGGCTATTATAAATAAGGCTGCATTGAACATAGTGGAGCATGTGTCTTTGTTATATGTTGGAGCATCTTCTGAGTATATGTCCAGGAGTGGTATAGCTGAATTTGCAAGTAATACTATGTCCAATTTCCTTAGGAACCATTAGACTGATTTCCAGAGTGGTTGTATCAGCTTGCAATCCCACCAACAATGTAGGATTTCACCACATCCTCACCAGCATCTGCTATCACCTGAGTGTTTGATCTTAGCCATTTTGACTGGTGTGAGGTGGTATCTCAGGGTTGTTTTGATTTGCATTTCCCTGATGACTAAGGATGTTGAACCTTTCTTTAGGTCCTTCTCAGCCATTTGAGTTTCCTCAGTTGAGAATTCATTGTTGAGCCCTGTACCCCAATTTTTAGTAGGGTTGTTTTATTGTCTGGAGCCTAACTTTTTGAGTTCTTTGTATATATTGGATATTAGCCCTCTATCAGATATAGGATTGGTAAAGATCTATTCCCAATCTGTTAATTGCCATTTTGTCCTATTGACAGTCTCCTTTGCTTTTCAGAAGCTTTGCAATTTTATGAGGTCCCATTTGTTAATTATTGATCTTAGAGCAGAAACCATTGGTGTTCTGTTCAGAACTTTCCCCCTGTACCCAAGTATTAGAGGCTCTTTCCTAATTTCTCTTCTTTTAGTTTCAGTGGATCTGGTTTTATGTGAATTTTTTGATCCACTCAGACTTGAGCTTTGTATAAAGAGATAAGAATGGATCAATTTCCATTCTTCTACATGCTGACTTCCAGTTGAACCAGCATTTTTTTAAAAATGCTATCCTTTTTCCTCTGAATGGTTTTAGCTCTATTGTCTAAGATCAAGTGGCCATAGGTATGTGGGTTCATTTCTCAGTCTTCAATTCTATTCCATTGATCTTTCTGCCTGTCTCTGTATCAATACCATGCAGTTTTTGTTTTTTTTTTTTTTATCACTATTGCTCTGTAGTAGAGCTTGAGGTCAGGGATGGTGATTCCCCCAGAAGTTCTTTTATTGTTGAGAATAATTTTTGCTATCCTGGGTTTTTTGTTATTCCAGATGAATTTGCAAATTGCTCTTTCTATTCATATGAAAAATTGAGTTGGAATTTTGATGGGGATTTCATTGAATCTGTAGATTGCTTTCAGCAAGATGGACATTTTTACTATATTTATCTTGCCAATCCATGAGCATGAGAGATCTTTCTATCATCTGAGATCTTCTCATATTTTTTTAAATTATTATTTTATTTATTTACAATCTAGCAATTGCTCTCTACTAGTCTCCTCTCCCATACTTCCTCATTCCATTCCTCCTTCCCCCTGTCTCCAAGAAGATGCTCTTCTCCACACCTGAACTCCTCCCTTTCTAGAACCGCAAGTCTCTAGAGGATTAGGCTCCTCTTCTCCTACTGAGACCAGACTAAGCAGTCCTCTGCTATATCGAAGCCTTGTGCAATGTGATAAATATAAATCTATTTTAATTTTTCTACATACAGATTGCAAATCAGACCAGCACTAATTATTAAAGATGTTCTCTTTTTTCTCATTGGCTTCTTTGTTAAAGATGAAGTGTCCATAAGTGTGTGGATTTATTTCTGGGTCTTCAATTCTATTCCATTGATTGACATGTTTGTCTCCTCCAGAAATTTTTTCATTGTTGAGAATTGTTTTCACTATCCTAGGCTTCTTGTTTTTCCATAAGGAATTGAGAATTGCTCTTTCCAGGTTTATGAAGAATTGTGTTGGGATTTTGATGAGAATTGCAATGAATCTGTACATTACTTTTGGTAGGATGCCCTTATTACTATGTCCATCCTACCAATCCATGACCATGGGAGAGCTCTCCATTTTCTAAGGTCTTCAGCTTCTTTCTTGAGAGACTTTAAGTTCTTATTATATAGATCTTTCACTTGTTAGATCAGAGTTACACTAAGATATTTTGTGTAATTTGTTACTATTGTGAAGGGTGTTATTTCCCTATTTTCTTTCTCAATCCATTTTATTATTTATATAAAAAGGCTACTGATTTGTTTGAGTTTATTTTATAACCGAGCACTTTGCTGAAGTAGTTTACCAGTTGGAGGAGTTCTTCAGTACAATTTTGGAGTTGCTTATGTATACTATCGTATCATCTTCAAATAGTGATATCTTGACCTTTTCTTTGCCAATTTGTATCTCTTTGATCTCCTTTTGTTGTCTTTTTGTTCCAGCTAGAACTTCAAGTACTATATTGAATAAATATGGAGAGAGCAGACAGCCTTATCTTGTCCCTGATTTTAGAAGGATTACGTCAAGTATCTCTTCATTTGATATTGGATGTTGATTTGCTGTATATTGCTTTTATTCTGTTTAGGTATGTTCCTTGAATTCCTGATCTCTCCAATACTTTCAGCATGAAGGAGTGTTGTAGTTTGTCAAATGTTTTTTCTGCATCTCATGAAATAATCATGTGATTTTTATTTAGTGGATTACACTAATAGATTTTCATATATTGACCCATCCCTGCATCCCTGGGATGAAGTCCACTTGATCATGCTGAATGATGGTTTTGATATTTTCTTGGATTCGGTTTGCCAGAACTTTATTGAGTATTTTTGCATTGATATTCATAAGCAAAATTGGTCTGAAAATTTCTTCTTTTTGTTTTTATGTGGTTTCAGTATCAGAGTAACTGTGGCTTCATAGACTGCATTAGGTAGTGTTTCATCTGTTTCATTTGCATAGAATAGTTTGAAGTGTGTTGGTATTAGCTCTTCTTTGAATGACTGGTAGAATTCTGCATTAATGCCATCTAATTCTGGGATTTTTTTTATAAGTGGGAGGTTTTAAATAACTTCTGCTATTTTCTTAGGGTTTTTTGAGCCTGTTTAGATAGTTTATTTGGTCTTGGTTTAACTTTGGTATGTGACATCTGTCTAGGAAGTAATCCATTTCATCTACATTTTCCAGTCTTGTTGAGTAGAGGCTTTTGTAATAAGAGCTGATCATTTTTTTAAAATTCCTCAGTATTCATTGTTATGTCTCTGTTTTCATTTCTGATTTTTTAAATTTGAATACTATCTTTGCATCTTGTAGTTAGTTTTAGCTAAGGTTTTATTTACATTTTTGTTTTCTCAAAGAACTAGGTTTTGTTTGTTTGTTTGTTTGTTTGTTTCATGGAATCATTCTCTTTTTTTCTAACAGGTTATTTTCACCCTGAGTTTGATTATTTCATGCCATCTACTAGTCTAGACTGTGTTTACTTCCTTTTGTTCTAGGGCTTTTAGGTGTACCATTAAGTTGCTAGTGTAAGATATCTCTAATTTCTTTACAAGAGCAGTTAATGCAATGAATTTTCCTCTTAGCTCTGCCTTCTTTGTGTCCCTTAAGTGTGGGTATTTTATGCAGTCATTTTCATTAAATTCTAAAAAGTCTTTAATTTTAATTTCTTTTTCTAATTCTTCCCTGGCCAAATTACCATTTAATAGAGAATTGTTCAGTTTCCATGGTATATGGGCTTTCTGTTAGTTTTGTTGTTACTGAAGTCTAGCCTTATACCTAGTGATCTGATAGGATACATGATATTATTTCAATCTTCTTGTATCTGTTGAGGCTTATTTTATGTCTGATTATATGGTCACCTTTGGGGAAGGTTCCATGAGATGCTGAGTAAAAGGTATATTCTTTTGTTTTTGGGTGAAATGTTCTGCAGAACATTTATTAAATTCATTTGGTTCATAACCTGCATTAGTTTCACTGTGTTTCTGTTTAGTTTCTCTTTCAACGACCTGTCCATTGATGAGAGTGGAGTACTGAAGTCTCCCACTATTGTTGTGTGAGGTTTGATGTGTGTTTTGAGCTTTAATAAAGTTTCTTTTATGAATGTGAGTGCTCTTGCACTCAGGCCATAGATGTTCAGAATTGAGACATCCTCTTGGTGGGTTTTTCCTTTGATGAATCAAAGTGACCTTCCCCATCTTGTTTGATGACATTTAGTGAAAGTCTATTTTATTGGATACTAAAATAGTCCCATTTGTTTCTTGGGACTATTTGCTTAGAAAACATTTTTCTAACCTTTTACTCTGGCATGTCTGTCTTTGTCATTAAGGTGTGTTTCTTGTAGTCAGCAAAATGCTGGATCATGCTTCTGTACCCATTTGTTAACTTATGGGTTTTTTTTGTTTGTTTGTTTTTTGTTTGTTTGTTTTTTGGTTTCTTTTTTTTGGTGGGAATTTAGTCTGTTAATATTGAAAGATATTAATGACAAATGATTGTTAGTTCCTGTTTGTTTCTGGAGACAGTATTATGTTTGTATAATTTTTCTCTTTTTTGGTTTGTTATTAGATAAATAATTTCCTGTTTTTTTCTTTGGTTTAGATACCCTCCTTGTATTGGAATTTTTCTTTTAGGCTCGTTGGTAGAACTGGGTTGGTAGCTAGATACTGTTTAAATTTGGTTTTGTCATGAAATATTTTGGAATATTTTGGTTTCTCCATCTATGATGATTGAAAGTTTTGCTGGATATAGTAGTCTGGGCTTGCATTTGTGTTCTCTTAAGGTCTGTATGACATCTGTTCAGTATCTTCTGGCTTTTAGAGTCTCTGTTGAGAAGTCTGGTATAATATTGATATGTCTGCCTTTACATGTTACTTGACCTTTTTCCCTTATAGCTTTTTTTTTTTTGTTCTGTGCAGTTAGTGTTTTGATTATTATGTGACAGGAAGAATTTTCTGGCCCAATTTACTTGGTGTTCTGTAGACTTTTTGTACATTTATGGCCATCTCCTTCTTTAGGTTGGGGAAGTTTTCTTCTATGATTTTTTTGAAGATAGTTTTTGGTCCTCTGAGCTGGGAATCTTGCTCTCTTCTATTCCTATTATTCTTAGGTTTGGTCTTTTCATTGCATCCTGGATTTCCTGGATATTTTGGGTTAGGGATATTGTGTGCTTTTTATTTTCTTTGAGTTTTGTTTCAATATATTTTATGGTATCTTTTATGCCTAAGATTATCTGTTGGTGATAACTTGCATCTATAGCTCCTGATCTCTTTCGAAAGTTTTCCATTTTCAGGATCTCCTCCATTTGTGATTTTTTTATTATTATTTCTACTTCCATTTTTAGGTCTTAAACTGCTTTGTTCCATTCCTTCCCCTATTTGACAGTGTTTTCCTGTATTTCCTTAAGTTATTTATTTATTTCTTCTTCAAGGGTTTTTACCTGTTTTTGTTTTCCTGTATTTCTTTAACTGAGTTGTTTCTATCCTACTTCAATGTCTCTATTATTTTCATGAGATGGGATTTTAGGTCAGTATCATACTTTCAGGTGTGTTGGGGTATCCAGGGTTTGCTGTGGTGGAAGAACTGGGTTCTAATTGTGCCAAAGTATATTGGTTTCTGTTGCTTATGTTTTTGCACTTCCCTCTCACAATCTGTTTATCACTATTGTTCACTGGTCTATGTGTCTCTGTTTAGAGCCTGCCTCCTGTGTCCCTGGGTTGCAGCAAATCTGTTGTGAGACCTGTGGTCCTGATTGCAGCAGAACCTCTGGGAGACCTACATATTGTGAAGTGATAAGAGGGGCAGACATGGCGATCTGCCCCAGTAAAGGTACAGACTGGGAGAGAGATGGCACTCACATGGAGGGGAGGTGTCCTATGTCCGCTGAGTACCTTGGGGGTCCCAACTGCTGTGGTTATTTGGGCATGTGTCTTACCTGTTGACCTGGTTGCAGCAGATCTCCTAGGAGATGTGCAGACTGTGAGGTGCTGAGAGAAGCAGACATACTGATATGCCTATTCTCTTATAATTTTCTAAATTAAATTTTGTTTTTGAATTCCTTCTATTATATTTCAACTACTGCACCTGTTACACTTCTCTGGAGTATCCTGTCCTCTATTAGTATTTTTAGCTTTGCCTCATTTTGAATTGCAGGAATCAGTGTGTCATAACACATTTTTTTTTTGGTCTTTTTGGGTTTTGTGTTGTTATATTTATTTATTTATTTATTTATTTATTTATTTATTTATTTATTCATTTATTTGAGACAGGGTTTCTCTGTATAGCCCAAGCTGTTCTGGAACTCACTTTCTAGACCAAGCTCGCCTTGAAATCACAGAGATCTGCCTGCCTCTGATCTTTAAGTGCTGGGATTAAAGGGATACATTACCACCATTTAGCTATAACACATATTTTAATATTCCAATACTTGGCAAGTATAATGGAGTTTCCTTCCAAATTTCAGCTATAGTGCTTGTTTTTCATATGTATTCTCTTTATTATTATTATTATTATTATTATTATTATTTGATATTTTAATGCTCTTTATCCATGGAAAGTATATTATGCAAATATAACCACTAGTTTTGTGATCTGTTCATCATTTGAATTTCTCAAGTGTGTTTCTCAGTTTTCATTGATTCATTTAATCCTGTTTTCAATACTCTTAGAATTTTCATGGAGCAGATTGATGATAGGGGCTGGTTTGGTGTACAGGACTGTATACCAGACATTGTCTATGGAGATCTGGGGGTAGGGGTCTCTGGCCAGGTTACAGTCATTGAGAAGTTGTACTCTCCAAAGGGGAGAGGGAGTCTTTTCTGCGGCTGCTACTAATCTAGAGTGGCAAGTCACTGCTCTGTGTCAGGGTTGCCAGCAGACTGGTGGGCAGGAAGGACCACTGCTGCTCGAGCAGGGAGAGTAAGCTCTACTGTCTCCACTACTCTGACTTCCACAGCTGATCTGGAGTCCATGAAAAGCAACGAAACACTGTACAGAGTCATTTGAAGCTTGACTAGCGAATGAGGTGCTGCTGGGAACCAAGGTTGGGGCAACCAGTGAGTCCAGACAGCTTCAGGGAGAGACCTCTCTTCCCCAGGAAGTGTAACAGCTCTTATATGACAGAAGCGCTCGGACGATCATTGATGGAATAATTTTCATACCTCTATTCCTTCTGGATAGGGTCCTATATACATTTTGGGTGGGGTGGGTTCTGATAGCAGGTGCTTTCTATTGACTTGGTCTGAGATGTTAGGGATGGCTCATTTGCATGTGGAAGGGTTGAGGCACTGTATCTGTGATTTTGTCATAATCCTCTCCATGGGGTGCTGTGGTTATGTGACAGGGGCCTTGTTAGGAGCAAGTGAAGCACCTACCATCCTCTGGTATAAGGTGCCTGAGCTTCCAAACCCACTCAACCTTACCAAATTTCCTGTGACGGTCCACTACCCCACACTTGTGCACTGTATATTCATGGATTTCTGTGCCCCAAATTCTGGTTACAGTTCAGACACAAGTATTTTCAGGGTTATTGGACCATCTTCTGTAACAATTACATAAAAAATATACCCCAATTATCTCTGATTGGATAATGAAGAGCCTATCAGCCTATGAGTGGGTAAAGGAAATAGAAAGGCTGAACTTTCAATTCTAGCCAGGAGTCCCAGGAAGAGAGAGAAATAGGAGAAGATAGAGCTAGTGGAGAAACCAGGAGGATTCACCATGACACACATGGACCAAAACATGCCAGGGAAAGACTGAAATTAAAGGTAAAGGACCAATGACTGGGAAGTACATAGCATCAAGGGTTAAAATAGATGAATATCTGCCCAGTCATAGTTCTTAAATCTTGTTAATAAACTTAAGAGGTCTTTATGTCAATCATTCGGGATCCAGAACAGGGACACATAAGGATTTCATCCTTAAATTAATGTCTACAGACTGATACTCTCATTCCAGTATGGAAGCAGAGTAGCCTTTGGGTATGCTTTGTCTTGTAGTCTGAGTGAGGCTGTATACAAGCCCCACTGCTGAGCTCCCTTTCTTACCCTCAGGTTAGCAGGTCCATGCAAAAAGTACTTAGTGAGTCAGCCATGAGTGTAACTGCTAACAGGGAAGTGGGCCAGGAATGTGTGCTTGGCTACACCCAAATTATCCTTCTTATTCAAATGAGTCCTTGCTGCTTATCAACCAGCTATCAATAAAACAATAGCAAAAACATATATATATACAGACTGGTGGGGTGGTTTTATGTATTGATGAGTATGCAATGAAAGAAGAATGAAAGAGGTATGAATTTTACAGAAAACAAGGTTTGAATGAAGGAAGGAGAAGGGGATATTTTATAATTATAGTACAATATCAAAACAGAGAAGAAAGAAATAGAAAAGAAATAGCATAATAAAGCATAATAATTTTTTACTTATATTATGGGATGTGTATGAGTGATTTACCTGTATATATGTTTGTGCTCTGCATACCTACAAATCAGGTGGATATTGGAGACCAAAGCTGGGTCCACTGCAAGAAGAATGAATGCTCTTAAACCCTGACCCTTCTCTCTAACCCATTATCAACCATGCTTTAGCTTCTTTTGAGACATAAAGGATTTCTTTTTTTGTTTTTTTGTTTTTTTACATTTTTTGCTAGTCTCAGTTTTCTTAGGAAGAAGGGACAGAGAAGCTTTGCTCTTAGTATTGGCAGAAGTGCAGAATCCAAACTGATGGTAAAAGTTTACACAGTTGACATGATTGTTAACAAGTCAAAAGTCTTTCCTGTTTTAAAAGTTCTCTTTTTCCTGAACTTTCTCTTATTATCAAACAGATATTGTGTTTCTTACAAACCTCTGAGGATACTAATCTATATTTTTATTTGTGCATCATGCTGTATTTCTGCCTTTCTTTGTTTCTTACCAGAGTTGAAAGATTACACTTATTTTTTTATGACACTTCTCTCAAATGTAAAGATTTTTTGCACCTCATTTTTGTAGAGTTTTAGTTTTCTGCTCAATTTTTTTTTTTTAAGGACAACATTAGTCACTTTAGAACTATGTGACTGTCAAACCTTTGCTCAGTGACTGAGACTCTTTTTGGCTTTGGGCATGTCTATAGTATTTAATTTCTTTTGTCAGGAATATGATGTCATTAACTTTACTTAGTCAAGACACATCTGGGTTAAACCAAAACAAAATAAAACAAAACAAAACCCAAATAACAACAACAAAAACAAAACTCTTTAATCCGTTGATGAAAAGTATAGTTCTTTCTCTCTCATCATCTAGCCTCATTTCCATTCCCAACATCTCTTGTCTTGATACTTCCTATGGAAATCTGATGTTACTTCCTTCTGGCATCTGTTGCTCTGTTACTTACACAAAATGTTTGTGATACAAAATGGCTGGAAGCCTGAAAGTTAGTCTAGCTTTGGGTTGGACATTTGTTGTTAGTGTACAGACAAGGCAAAATAGAAGTGGGGATGTTAAGGAATGTGAAAAGCGGAGAAGTCCACACACCACTCTGTACTTGGTAACATTTTCTGCTAAAAGTCAAAAGTATTAAAGCAGTGGAGAGTACCCAGATTTTCCACAAACATTGTTATCCAAGAAACACCTCCACAAACACTGATTTAAACAAGACAACAACAACAACAACAACAAAAAACCATGGACTGTGATTAATTAGGGCCAGATATTTGAGCTATTTCAGCTTAACCTGTACTTTTCCCTCACTCCTAAATCTTATCAATGCATGTTATTAAACCAACTTGCAAATTTAATTAAAGAAAAATGGAAAGATAAATATGAGAAATAACAAGTAAGCCTACTTGATTTTCAAATTTTGCTTTGTTTTCAAAACTAGTTATAAATTGCTGTTTAAACAACATAGAATCACAACCACAAAATCATATTCGAGCATGAATGTGTGTGCACACACGCGCATGCACGTGTGTGTGTGTGTGTGTGTGTGTGTGTGTGTGTGTGTGTGTGTGTGCCTGTGTGCATGCATGGACAATACACATGCTTACAATACCTAAGTAACTAGCCTTCATGTACTCATACATTTGGTATTCACTGTCTCCCTGTGTCCTTCCCAAAAAAATGTTTACTGTACTGTAGTCAAGAACTTAGATTATGAATTGAGGCTCCTCACTGGGAAACTAAAGCTTTCTAAGCCTTGTTTTCTCCCTGTGGATCTGACAAACCCATTGTAGTCATAGGCAGCCTTAGGGCACTGGAGTAGAAATGCAAATTCTTGGTTTGTATCGGAAGACTACTGGCTCAGAAAATCTGGTGGCTGAGAATCCAAAACTGAGTAAATCTTCTGGTTAGTGCTGAGATGGAATAAAATTTAGAAACATTTTCACAGGGAATTAACACATCTTCTAGATACCTTTTGGTACAGATACATAGGATATGGTTTGTCCATAGTCTGTGTCATATTCTTCAATACAAATTTTTTTTCAAATTTCAGGAGACAAGATATGTCTTATAGAATAGTGCATGTGCATATAGATGTATAATAAGAAGAGTAGGAAGGTTTAAATAAGAATGTCACCCATAGTCTCATATATTTGAATGCTTACTCATCAGGGAGTGGAACCACTTGAGAAAGACTAGGGAGTGTGGTCTTATTAGGATAGGTTAGGGTTAGGGTTGGGGCCATAGTTAGGCTTTGTGTGTGTGGCAGACAGCCTGTCACTGGGGATGGGCTTTAAGTTCAAGTCAGGCCCAGTGACTTTCTCTTTCTGTTGCCTATAGATCCAGATGTAGACCTCTCAACTTCTCCAGCACCATGTCTGACTTCAGGCTGCCACGATCCCCTCTATCAAGATAAGAAACTAAATCTCTGAAACTATAAGCAAGCCCCAGTGAAGTCCTTTCCTTTATAGGAGTTGGCATGGTCTTGGTGTCTCTTCATGGCAATAGAATGCTGACTATGGCAGAGAGTATAATTAATATGCATGTGTATATAAACACAGCATATTTTCTCCCTCTAATTTACCTTTTATTTTACTAAACTTTGCAGGATTGGACTTAACCCCTTAAAGTAAGCCTTCATTCTGTTAATGAATTCTGAGTATTTGGCTTGGAGAATGTCCTACTGTTTTGCCTCTTTGTTTGCCCTGCTTGTGAATCTTTGGCTCATTGCATTATTCACTCAAATTACTTCAAAGCTTTGTCAGTGTGTCAACAGACATCCAATTCCTTACCCACAGATGAGAAGCAAGAACAATGATGTGAGACACAATGGAAAGAAATTAGTAGCTATCCATTTACATTTCAAAATCTATAACTGATTGGACAAATGAGCATTATATCAGCTGGTCATATTAATTACAGGAACCAATGCTTGCTATATACTTAAAACATACTTTAGTAAATTATCCTGTGAAGGATAATCAAAATATTCTTGATGTCTTGGGGTTTGTAAGTTGACTTTTCCCATAAAGTTCTTAGTAATAGACTGTTATAATAGTAATTTTGATATCTATCTGTCATTGAAACTCCTGAACATTAAGTTTGAGCATGGACCAAATATTCAGTATAATGTAACATAAAAGACAAAAGATATTAGATATATAAAAATATAAAAATGTATTTATACACACTTTGGCTAAAACTAAAGAGACAGAAATTCTTCATATGAAGTTGCTTTTTCAATTGCAGTTCACAGTGGTTAATCTTTATGGTCAACATGATTTGATTTTAAATGACATAGGAGGCAAACTTTTAGAAATGGTCCGATGGTATTTCCAGAGAGGTTTAACTGAGCTACTATGTTGGGCTACCATCTCACAGGATGAGGATACAAACTGAATAGACAAGAAAAGAATGCTAAACAGCAACATTCATTATCCCTGCTTTTTGGTCATGTGTCCCCCTGGAGCAGTGGAGTTACATTCATTGTTGCCCTGAGTTTCTTTCATGCCATGATGTACTGTAAGCCTGAATAATCCCTTCCCCAAGTTGATGTTATCAGGTATTTTATCACAGCAATGTGAAAAGTAACTAATACAGTATTACAGCTTACAGAAAATATGAAATAGCAGAAGAGCAATACAGTTGTGAGCTCAGTATCGTGTCCCAGTTACAGGAACTGGAAAACAGACTATTTCCCTAAGATATAACTAAGGGGCCAGAGGTGTCGGGTGGCAATTTCCACTCCAGGCAAGGCATTTCCTCTAGAAATTCTACTTTTTAAGGCCCAGTGATATTTCCTCAGCCCTGTAATCTTATTCTTTGAATGCTATATCATCAATTTAATAGGGTCTCTTTAGGAAATTAAAGGAAAAACCTCACTCTAATATATTAACTCCCTGTCTGTCTGTCTATCTATCTATCTATCTATCTATCTATCTATCTATCTATCCATCCATCCATCCATCCATCCATCCATCTATCTATCTATCTATCTATCTATCTATCTATCTATCTATCTATCTAGAAAGAGAGTGAAACCACAAACTTTGAAATAAAAAAAATGTGTGAATATTAAAGATGGAAACAGTAATAGTCTGGAAGGTACCACTTATCTAGCAGTCAAGAGAAAACAGTGACATTGAGGTTAGAGGATCCCACTGGTTCCTCTTATTCTGTAAGAAGTGAAGCAGAGGCTTTATGATATTCAGTAATTTGTCTAAACTCTACAACCTGTGGAAAAGCAGAAAATGTCTCCCAGTGCTTTGCTTGTCTGAATTTCTAGCTCTTTCTGAGACCCTGCACTGAATTTGTAGGTCAAAGAGTATCACCATCTAACCCCAACAGTGGCCCAAATGCCACTCACTCACATAACTAAATGGTAGTTTGAGTTAATGTCTTATCTAACAAAATTCTTCATTTTTCTCTAGCACTATTCCCATAAATTAAAACAATTGTAAGTCGTAAATAAACACAATTTCAGGGTCCCTTTGAAATATTTTTGTAAGCCTTTACTCTCCAAAAATTTAACAAGTCAGGAAAATTCTTCACAACTTAGTCTTTATAAGAAACATGAAAAAGAATCATCTAATTGGAAGTGAATAAACATTTTCTTTAAATACAAGGTTTTTTTTTTTAACTTAAAACAGAATTTACATACAGAGAAGTTTCTGCTTATGTGCAGAGACCATAAGTCTTCTATCTACAGCTAACTGAAGACTCATTTCAGATGCAGTGGGCTACTTAGCTAGACACATAGCAATCCTACATGTTAGACTTTATGTTGTCTCTAAAATCATAGGCATTTTTTTGTAAGATAAATTGTGAGTTGCTCTAAAAGTATATGAGCAGAGCCCACAGTTTACAGCATCTTTCTTCCACTTACATCTCCGACTTGCACTTCCACAATGTGCTGTCTTTGCTCTGCTCAGTGGAGCTCAAATTGATCCCATGCTACATACAGAATGATTCCTTAACAGATTTATTTAAAGCCATCACCACAGCAGATGAGTGATAAGGAAAGTCAGTTACAGGATCTATGGTTGGAGGTGCAATGCAGTCTCAGCTAGTCAGTAATTGAATGAGGGTCCTAACCTCCCTCACTTCAACATCTTCATCTTTCAGGTTGAAATAATAAACAAAACTATTATCTTTAATGTGATTTAAATGAGACAATGTGAGGAAACGTTAATAAATATCAGCATCTTTCATACTAATGGGAAACCCTTTTCACAAATCTTTAGTCTCATTTGCCAAAATACCAGTTAACTGCTTCATAGATGAGTGTTTAAATATCTACCATAAAATAATAGATTTTTAATTATAGTTGGAGTTTCTTTTCTCCATGTCTCTGCTCCATTCACTCTTTCTTTTCCTATCTTCCTTCTGTCCTACCCCCTCTTTCTTTCCTCTTCCTTCCTCAATGCTTGGAGAAAAGGAATGGACAGGGAGAACTTTGGAAATTGACCAATTGACGATAGTATTCATTTTCATCTCTAGCAGATTACTAATACCATTGTGCTGTAAAATTTAGCTGATGTTCTAACTGATTCAGTCAAGGGAGACATAAATATCTGTAGTATTGTGCACCAGAAGCTTGACATTCCTTCCAATTTGGGGGGTGGGGGTCGAGACAGGGTTTCTCTGTATAGCCCTGACTGTATTGGAACTCACTCTGTAGACCAGGCTGGCCTCGAACTCAGAAATCCACCTACCTCTGCCTCACAAATGCTGGGATTAAAGGCGTGCACCACCACTGCCTGGCTTCCTTCCAATTCTTTAGGTTAGATCCACTTGGAAAAATATTTTAGGATGTGTGAAAACAATTAGATTTCCTAATGAATATTACTTGCTAGGTGGTGCGTAATTAAGGGAGTCTTTTCACAGAGTGCAGTAACTGTTGCCTAGTCAGGGCAGATGATGGTTCCTTGGGAGCCCCCAACCTTATTAATATTGTTTCTTTAGTGTAACTAGATGGTTTTAACAATATCCAGTATTGCTCCTCACATTCCTTTATATTTCTCTTTTTTTCCACTCAAGGAATAGACAGGTTGGCTTGAGTAGACGAAGAATGTTGAATTTTGTGAAGTAACTTTTGGAGACATACACACATACAACCATCACTACCACCATCATCACCACTACTACCTCACATATACATATACACACACCACCACACATATAAATATTTACATACCGCACACACATATATACACCCAGATCATACTCTTCACATACCCCACACTCACACACACACTCCACCATCACCCCCACCACACAGACACATACACATCACACCCTACAACCCCCACAAACCTACACACACAACATAGCACATATACACATACAATATACCACCTACTTCACACACATGTACACATCTCACACATACACACAAACACACAGACACACACACTACACACATATCACCTTCTCACCTCCACATACAAATCACATTGTATACACACACACAACTAATTTTCTAACTTACTTACTACAAAACCTTAATCAGAGTTCCAGGGAAAGCATTGTTTTTTTTTTATTTGTTGTTGTTGTTGTTGTTTATAGTTTTTGTTTTTTGTTTTGTTTTGTTTATCTTGTATTTATTTATTTAAACTCCATATATTATTTCCCTCCTGATCCACCCTCCAACCATTCCATATCCCATACCTCCTCCCCATCCCTTGCCTCAACAAAGATGTCCCCATCCCCTGCCCTCCACCCCACAAGACCTCTAAATTCCCTGGGGCCTTCTCAGGGTTAGGTGAATCATCTCTGACTGAACCCAGATCCAGTAGTTCTCTGCTGTTTAATGTGTTGGAGGCCTCATATCAGCTGGTGTATGTTGCCTGGTCATGATAGGTCTCTTTTTGTGAGCACACTATAGCCTCAGTAATAGTGTCAGGCCTTAGGGCCTCTCCTTGAGCTAGATTGATCTCATTTTGGGCCTGTATCACTGGACCTTCTTTTTCTCAGGCTCCTCTCCATTTCCATCCCTGTAGTTCTTTCAGACAAGAACAATTATGGATCAGAGTTTTGATTGTGGGATGGTAAGTTATTCAACTTTCTGCGTGTTTGGCCATGTGCAAGAAGAGCCGGTTCCTGTGCTTGTATGTGAGCATAAATGTGGAAGCTGGGGATCTTTGTCAGGTGTCTTTCTTAGTGGTTTTCCACCTTTTTCTTTTTCTTTCTTTCTTTGATTGAAAACAGGATGTCTCACTGAACCTGGAAGCCACCAACATGATGAGACTAGCTGGCTCTCCCTCTTCTAGGCCCTGCTGTTTCATCTGGCTTTTTACAAGGGTGTTAGGATCCAAACTCAGATCCTCATGTTTGCATAATACATACTTTAACAATAGAAAATCTCACCAGCCCAGACGCTATTCAATTAAAAACAAAAACACAAGTTTCAGTTTTTCCAATATCTTTGGCTTAGTAAAAAAAGACATAATTCTATAAAAGTAATGTCTACTCTCTTTAAACTTATAGCTGAAGATATGAGTTCTGCTGAATGTGATCATACTTATGTCCTTTAATAAGGAAGTAACACTATGAACTACACCCAAGCTCCCCACAGAGCATCCTGAGACACACAAGTGTCTTAAATGAAAAACTGACTTTGATGACAGCTTAAGAATATGACTGATTGTACTAGAATATAAATCACACATTTTCACCAAGGAAAGCTGTAAGAAGAAAAAGATTCAAAAACTCAACAGAACATTTACATGAACACAGCACTGGGAAGGGCAGGCTGAATATTTATGAATGTGGATTTATGCTTCCAGTCACCATGGTTTGGGTAAATCTTTTAGAAACAAATACAAATCCCTTGGAGCCTCTTCTGTTCCTTTGTGATTCCAAACAACTCTCGAAGATTTTTTTTCATTTTGTGTTCTATGTGAACAAAATTGGGCACAATGATACAGAATATTTGTATTTTATATGTAAAGTTTAAAAATTTTGTGTTATAGACTCTTTTTTAACATAACCATCTGGGGATGGAAATGAATCAGTATTTTTTTTTAAGTAGGTGACTATTTGTAAATATTCAGTCTGTCAGACCCATGCATGTGGTAGATTACAGAGGTCAGAGGCCAACAAACAACTCTTTTGACTCTAAACTAATGATGAATCAATCATATCAAATATTCCATTTCACCCTGGGAGATCAGTTTTTATGTTCTACTCATGTTTTTCTTTGTGTCTAATGTGTCTTTATGCTATTGCTCTAAACTAAATAGCTTCATCTCTGCACTGAATTAGCTGTTTATCAGTCACATTGTGAGAGGAAACTGACTTAGAAATGGTTATTCTGCTGTACTTTATTAACCAACAATGTCATGATGTTCATTAATCGATGATTTAGGAAACTGCATTCAACCAGAGCTACTGTAATGAATTTTTGAAATGGACGAAAAGGTTCACATAAAAACAACACAAACAAGCAGGGATTTGCAGACAAAAAGCAAGGTCCCTCTATGCATAAACAACAGAACATTGCTAAGAGGGAGAAGGAGCGGGGGGTTAGGAAATCTGAGTTAAGAGAACATGGCAAGATTTTTGCTGTAGTAGATCAGAATGACAAAGTATGTGTGGGCATTAGGAAACTGATCAGATCCAGGATGTAAGGTTTATGACTAACCCAGCAAGATACTTGCTGAAAGGAGACTGACTCAGACTGCCAAGGACAAAGTCCAACATCAACATCAAACCAGGAATAGGGCTTATGGGAGAAAGATTCAGAATCTGATCAAGGAAAGAGTTTTTGTTCATTTCTTTGTTCCACTGAGACAAAGACAATTTATTACTTACTGTGATCAGAGTGTGGTTGTCCTTCATCTTGAGAACTAGAAAGGTTACAGGTCAGGGTGGAAGTGCTGACAGCATTTCTGCCAAACAGGGTAGATGTGTTGGGGGAACTTGTTGTATGTCCGTAGTGACTACACTGGGAGACTACCCTCCATGGATGACCTTATGTAGCAGTCTCAGTGTGGTTCATCCATGATGTTCGACAGACTCTTACTTATCCAGAGACCTTCTATGTATAGATGAGGCTTCATTTATTTATACTTCACTTCATATTAAAGTGTACCAGTTAAGTTTGAAAGAAAATTTCCCTTAACTTGCTTTTATTCACGTCTGCAAAAGATCTAAGGTAAAGAGTATGTTCTAACATTTTATGTCAGTGGTGAATGATTCTATTTGTAGTTTAGGTGTATTTGAGAGATTCTGAAGATTTTTTTAAAAAATTATTTTTATCCAGGTACCTTATGCAGCTATTGCTCATTGCTGTATGGTGTGCTTTGTCTTCTGTGTCTTCAAGGGGCACCTGGTCTCTGCAAATCACAGCAATGTAGAATGAATGGATCCAAGTAATGATACTTGAGTGGAACGAAGAGAGTCTAGGGGTAGGTGCGCATCCACTGCCTGCTGCTCTGACAATGTTCAGCGACATCAACTCTGTATCATTCTGCAGTCTAAATAAATATGTCTTTTTTCTGCTGCTTTAGAGTGAGCACACAACCTTTTAACCCACTTACTAATTTACAGAGCTAAGGGAAACCAGACACTCTAAATGTTTAGAACTATAAGGCTGATGTGGACATGGAAGATGCAGGTGAATGTGAAGAGTGAGTGGAAAGCAGAGCATGAGGAGTCCTCTTTGAACCTATATGGATCTATACTACTTTTATTCAGAGCCCATGCCCTCCATGCCCTCTAATAAGGATTTAAAAAGTGCTTAAAATTAAAAGCCTAGGTTAAATATCATTAAACTTCCACCTAGTGACCATTCATAGAGTCATTAGGCTTAGCATTCTAGTCCATCACAATTACATTGGTGAAAGAAAAATGTTTAAACAGCTCTGAGAAGTCAGCTCCCCGTTTTTGTAGTAGTTGGAAAGTCTGACTTTCTTCACATGCTATTTTCATTTCCCAACAACAGTTCACAAGAGACCCAGTTTCTCTCTACTCTTGACATCAATTCTTAATTTTGTTCTAGTTTGTATTAATAGCTATATTTCTCAGTAAAGATAATGTCTCCATGTGGTTTGCATCTTTTTGGTGATTGATGATTTCGAAGGAGGTGATGTCTCCATGTTTACATACCCTTTGTCACTGATGATGGAGAGGGAGGAGATACCTCTATGCCTGCGTTCCCCTGGTTATTGATAAATATATGCACAATCTTATAGATATATTTGGCATTTTTTTAATGCAGGTGATTTTTCCATTTGAATATGGTTGTTTTCCTATTAATTAGTTTTTCTATTGGCATACATTGATTGCACATATAATGAGTTTAATTATGACATATTCATAAAAATCATATGAGTTTTATATCATTCACCCCATTACCTTTACTTATCTCTTTCCACTCTTCCTCCTTCCATTTCTTATCTTCCATGCCCATATGTGTCATATATCTTTATATTTACCTTAACAACTTTATACCTTCTTATTTGATGATCCAATGAGAATTACTAAGTCTGATTTTAGATCCATAGTGAGGTATTATTTACAGGAACATAGACTGCTTATCAATAGCAATACCATGAGTGAAAATCCCTTCTTTACTAAATATAAATGTTTATAAACACTAAAAGAGGGCTAGAGCCTCAGGAGTCCCTTCCCAGTGCTGCCATTATCTATGTGAATGTCTTGAAGGTGGACCTCAGGGGTCATCACTTGTCCGTGGCAGGATATTGACAGACCCAGTCTTTTTAGGCCTGTGTCAATAGTCTTAATGGATGTGGGCTCCAGAGGGCAACAACAATGATGAGTTATAAAGATGGCAGTCAACCTCACTCCCTCCTTTTTTTTAAAAAATCAGGTCTTATATTCTTCTTACCCTGTGTTCTAAACTGTTTTCTGAGCCTTGTAGAAGTTTATATAGGATTCCCCATTCGTAGCCAGAAATTTAGTAGTTCCTTAGTCTAGATACTATTGGCCAGTATTTGAATCTCTGCCTTTAGAACTGACCATATCAAAACAAGCTTATAATAAGCCTGACGCTAACATTTATCTGTAGATATAAATGTTATTAAGGCCAAAAATTTGATGATCACTTTCTCACCATTTTGTAAAACATTAGCAATAGCTTCTCTATCTATTCTGGTCAATGATCTCATCAGACATAGACTTATGATCAGGGTTATGTCAGATGAAGGTTCTGTCTTGTGGAACACATTTCAAATATGATTAGACGAAAGTTAATTAGCTCTATTTCTGACTTGTCACTATTTCAGAGTGATCGTCTTTTGCCTGGTTAGTTGGTAGTTTCGAGATTCAAAAATTGCCTCACAAATGACACAAACATTGATCTCAAGGATAGTTTATTGAGTATTATGTCCCAATACTGGTCAACCAGGGCCATGGTTCATATTCTGGAACTGAACCATGACCCCCTAATTAAGATCCTATACAGATATCTGTGCCAAGCTATTTCACCAATCAAAATTTCAGGATAGAATGAATATATGAGTGTAATTCCTAAAACCGTGACTTAGTTAGGGTTTTATTGCTGTGAAGAGACACCATAACCATGGCAACATTTTTTAAAGATGTATTTATTTTTATTGATATGAGTACACTGCAGCTGTCTTCAGACACACACTAGAAGAGTGCATTGGTTCCCATTACAGATGGTTATGAGCCACCATGTGGTTGCTGGGAATATATATGTAATGCATATTACATGATGGGTAAGGAAGGCATTCTTATAAGAACGACATAAGACAGGCTCAGTCTTGTTTATGAAATAAAAAATGAGGAGAGATGGAGAGCTTTTGAGGATGCTTGACGAGAATCTGACTTGGGCCAAGGACAAGGAAATGGACTGCTTGGCAGGAATATGAAATTGGCCAAGTACAAGGAAGTAGTCTTCAGGAAGGAATCTGACATTAGGCTAGAACAACAAAGTAATTTCAGGTATGAATCTAAATTTTAGGCTAGAACAAGGGAGTAAGCTTTAGACATGAAAATGACTTTGTGCTAGGACAGGGAAATAGGCTCAGATATTTTGGTCATCCTGATAAGCCCTTACAAACAGTGATCATGGGCGTGTTCATGGAACTTGGTTTATTGCCTTGCTTGTTCTTTGACTATTTGTGTTTATTGTCTTGCTTATTCCTTGACTATTTTTATCTATTGTGTTGCTAGACCCTCGACCTAGAACTGACCTTAATACACGCATGTAATTAAAATGGTATAAAAGCAAAAAGGAGGAGGGGGATGGGATAGTTATTTTCTAGGGATGGGAAATGGGGAAAGGGGATGACTCTGAAATGTAAAAAAATAAAATATCTAATAAAGAAAAGATTAGGGATAGAGGATTTCCTTAGGAACATGTCTTTGTTGTACATTTATCCTGCTCCTCTTTGTTAGGGAATTAAACTGTGGGGATTTCCTTGTCTAATATTCATGTCCTAACTTGTCTACCAGGATGAGACTCGTCTAATATTGATGTCTTAGCTTGCCAACCAGGATGCCGGATTCTCATGTACATGCCTCTTTCTGCCAATTAGGATGTCAGTTTCCAGGGAGGTCTTGAGAACTTAAAGTTTACTGGATTGCTACTCAAAATGGAAGTTAACACAGGTTCAGGAAGTGCTGATGGGTATACAAAACAGTTCTATTGACTTCCATTATGATCAGAATCCAGGGGCACCAAACATAACAGAATATGTAACCAATCTTGGCATTAAAAAGTTTCCTAGAAACAGCAGAAACATATGAGAAAGTTTCCTAATAATAGCAAACTACCTAAGCAACAGTTACCTGGGCCTTAAAGTCACTTCTGCCTTGATTTCTCAGTTACAATGGCCTGCAATAATGAAATATGAGCTGGAATAAATGTGTTCTTCCAGACAGTGCTTTTAGTTTTTGATTCTGAGATTGGAAACAGAAACTAAAGCCTACAGTAAGCATTGTAACCACTGAGCCATCTCCTAAGTTTTTCCTCTGAACTATTAGCTGCTGGTAATTTTCATGATGATCACCTCTCTGCTTTTATGACAATTTTGACATGATTACTTTAGTTTAAATTACATGTGACTATTTTTATAAAAATATTTTTGGGCTTACACATATAATTGGACCAATAGAGACATTTGTCACCTGGCTCTCTAGTTTCATTCACAGTTTATAGTTAATTATTTTTGTTATTAATTTGTATTCTCCATTTATGTTTTTCATAATTATTTCCACTTCAGAATATTTTAGTGTTTCTTTACATAGAATCAATTTAAAGATCTGAACTATATTGATTGATATCTTTATATGAGTTAGATTTCATTAATTTTTTAATTTACTCATTCTCATTTTATTCTCTAAATAGGGATATTTTTTACCAAAATATTACTTCATATTCATGTGTCACTCATAATTAAAATTGCTTTTAAGTACCCATAGATTTATGTTCTTTTTCTTAACAATTTTTTCTTACAAATTATGTGAAACAAAAGTATTACTCATTTTCAAAATAATGATAAATTAACATTTTAATATGTATATTAAAATCAAAAGCATTTTACAGCAAGAGAATGAGGATTATAAATTAATAAAAATATAGTTTTTCTCCTCATGAGTATAACTTTAAATAATAATGTAGTTATTTCATAAACTAAAAAATTTAAAAGTGTTAATGTTAAATATTTTTTCAAATGTGTGCCAGTGGTATTAACTTGGTAAGTAATTTTCAGTTGAAAATATTATATCTATCTATCTATCTATCTATCTATCTATCTATCTATCTATATATGTGTGTGTGTGTGTGAAATGTATGTACAGATGTCTTAAGGGCATAATTATTCATAAAAGTGCAACGATAAAACATCATTCATGTTAAAGTTTTGAGACATAAATATTATACAATATTGTATTCATACAATAAAATATACACAACCATTGATGTAATAATAAACTTTTGATGAGCTGGAAATTTATTATATTTTTATTTATTTTTCTTAGAAAATTCAACTTGTCTAGACCATTATTCATTACTGAATCACAGTTTGCTTACAATCTGGATTTCTGCATATGCAAATACTAATACATACTTTTCAGTGATATTTAATGCTATTTTCCCTTTTGTTTGCTTATGTATGTGTCATGTGCAGAAGTGTGTGTAGGTATGTTGTATGTGGGATAGTGTATGTGAGCTTGCTTCCAAATCATCAGGGAGGCCAGCATCAACATAAGGAGAATTCCTCAGCCATTCTTTAGGCTTATACTGGGGCAGAGCTTTCTAAGATGGCTAGTCTAGCTAGCAGCTTGCTTTGGAAATGCTGTCTCTGCTTCCTTTAAGGTAAGGCTATATACACAGGCTGTCCTGACTACTGAAACTTTACATGAGTTCTGTAGATCAGAATTCCAGTCATCATGATTGCCCAGCAAACACTTAATCTACTGGGCCTCATCATGCTTTGGTGAGACTAAGACAGAGGGGTTAGATATGGTTAGACAAGAAATAGACAATTTCCCTCTCTAGTTCTGATTCCTGGTCAAGATGCATTTTGTTTGGTTTTTTTTTTTTTTTTTCAGTATACTTTTCCTTCTACCTGATGTAAATAATGTCATCAGTGCCAATAAAATCAGCTTATGAAAAAGTATGCTACTTGACATAATTCTTACATTGTGGGAAGAAAATGCTTTTCTGCACCATAGCAACACTGATTATATAGTCAACAACTTTAAAATGGAGACTGGATAACATTGAGGTAAGTCCCTGCATATCCGGATCATAAAATACTTTTGGCAAGTGTTAGCCATGCCTCTGCCAAAGCAAAGCCATCATTTATCGTCACTCCATAGGAATGATGTTTAAAAGTTAGCACATTCGTCGTTTTATATATCCCCTATTTTTATGACCATTTCTCTTTCACTGCAGAAAGACCTGTTATATGAGCTGCTGAAATGTTTCTTTGTTTCCTGATCTGCCCGTTTCTCTGCTTTACTGTGCAGGCACACTCTTCATTCATCTTTATTAGATCTGCAAAGGGCTGAAAAAGCCTGTCTGGTGTGAAAATTCTTGTCAATTATTTAAGAAGAAAAAAATGCTGGAAGACTGAAAGTCTTGCAGAATTCATCTGGTTTATTTTCCTCGTGTGTTTAGAAAATATTTTCTGCTCAACTCTACAATTCTAGAAGGCTCAGATTTTCTTGAAAACTTCACCAACCGTGGCATGCAAGCTTCTATTCTGATTACATGTATGGAAACCTGCAGGGAATGAGAGCTTCTCTGATCCTTAATGAGATGTGATTTGTGGTCTTCATAGACCGCACCTATAGAGAATGCAGAGACAGTTTTCAAGAGTTGGACTTGGAACATATCTCAGTGTTCCAGCAATTTGTCTACTGCACAAGGCTCTGTGTTCAGTTCCCCAATACCAAAACCAAAGGAGAAATCAAAAGGAGACATTTTGCAGTGCATGGTAGTACCGGCATAGTCTCTTGTCTTGGAGCGTGGAGGCAGGAGGAATATGAATTCAAGAGCATCAAGAGTTATGAAGAATGATTTGGGCAACATGACACTGTGGTGGTGCAGGAGGGCATTGGCTCTGTTTGTATAACTAGATTGATACCCAAAAATGCAGTCCAAACTTGCTAACCCCCTCCCACCTTTTTCTTCTTAAAATCTCAGATGCATTCTGAAACATGGTAAATAACTTTTGTTACTAATGCTAAATTCTTTTGGTTTTAGTCTTTCTTGGTTATAACACATAAGTGCCTAAATCAGTGTGATTGATGCCTGAGGTTTCATGTTGATACGCAGAACTCCCAAGTTGAGTATGTTGGTACTTTGGGACAAGGCCAGTAGGATCTGCTGCTAGAAAAGCAGTGAGAAGTACCACACATGTGGGTCAAAAGCATGTACTTGGATCATAGGGATAAGGGATGGAGACTCTTATTAAGTACTAGTGATAGAAGATTAGAAGATTGGTATGTGTGGGAGACTAGAAAGAACAGGTTAAACACACACACACTCACACAGAGAGAGAAAGAGAGAGACAGACAGAGACAGGAAGACAGAGAGAGACAGAGAAAGACAGAGAGAGAAACAGAGATAGAAACAGAGAGAGACAGAGAGATGAAGCAGTAACACCCTTTCAATTCCGTGTGTCTGCTAGGCTTCTACTTTTGTTAGTCTTTTTTAATTCATTAGTCTTTATAAAAATTACATTAGAAAAAGGTATATCAAAGGAATGCATAGAATTTGAATATAACTCTTTTCTGTTGATGAAAATGTTAACGAATTTTAACATAAATCATTTATACCCCATGTGTTGTTTTCTAGGTGTTTGGAGAGCTTTGCTGCAAGCTCACTTACAGTGTTTTTTTTTTTTTTCTACATAGGAAGCATGTGCCTGCTTTTCCAGTTCCTATGAGTTTGCATGCTTTTTTGCTTCCTGTAATAAGCCTTCAACAGAGTCAAGCAAACGCTTTGTTTCAAAAACCTTGGTTGGTTATATTTCTAATACACTCGTAACACAGTTTGCTTTCAAAAGTGAGATTTTTGAGTGATGTTATTCTGAATTTTAATGAGCATACAAGTCACCTGGAGATCTTGTTACTATATCTGATTGAGCTAACTCTTGAGTGTGGCTTGAGAATCTGAAGTTCTAATAAGCTTCAAGGTGAAGCCAATGCTCTTGGCTTACTGAGTGATAAGATATACTATGTATTCAGTGCTTCCTTAGCCACTCTATTTTAATTATTTTAAAATCTTCCCTATTTTGGTAGTCGAGAGGGAGCAATGACAGAACATCAATTCTTGTTTTTTTTTTCTTTTGCTATGAGACAAAATAGTTTTCCATTTTCTCTTTCATTATTGACCTGTTTATGCACTTTGCTTTGCTGAAGCAGGATCACTTATTGAGACAGAAATGCTGGGTGCATTTCTATACATTTTATAATGCGTTGTCAGATGACAATTTTCCTTCACTCCTTGGTGCTAAGCTCATGCACAAATGTCACAATAAGAAATTCTGTTTATCATCTTACTTTTCAAAGGGAAAGGCCTTAGTTATTTTCAAACCATATAGTATGGAAAATATTGACTAAATAAATGAACAAAATAAATTAGATTAATTTCCATATTTTTTAAAATGTAAAGTCTCATTAAAATCATAGAATTGCAAAATAGATCTTACAAAATTCAGTTTTTAATATAAAATTTTAAAAGCAAGTTGTCAGGAGGGCTACAGCCTTGGAGGATGTTCCTTACTGAGGTGAGAGCAAGATGCTGGTTTTCTTTGGACATAAATCTAACACTTTGTTGTAACAATGTGATTACACTTATCTCATACTTCAGGAGTCCCATTCTTAGTTAAGAATCATAAACAATCATATATATATATATGTATATATATATTATATATATATATATACGGTAAGTACAAGAATACAAACAGCAAAAATACTGGAAACAAATGTTCATACTGAAAGGGAGGCACACGATGATGCCTTAGGGATAGTTTCACATTAGAATCCCCAATAAAGCAAAAAGACAATTTTGATCATGTACCTAAGTATACAACTTAGCAATCTGCTATTCTGTCTAAAACCAAGTCACAGAAAAATATGTCAAAAGATTCATTTATGCAAAATTCTCGACAGAAATCACTGAAGAATTTATAAGTTGAATACACATATTTATTCAAAGAGCAAGACCTTGTCAAAGAAAGGAAAGAAAGAAAAAGAAAATGTATATTCCTGAGTCAATATGTTAGCTGAAGAGAGAGATTTGGGCTGTGATAGTTAAAGCAAAACCAATGCACCCAGTTTTTGTCATTCTGTTCTAGATCATTAATTAGAGGCTCCAGTCATGTTTTGATTTAAATGCAGGTGAAAATATGTCTTGATGAGCCATATTGGATTTCCATGTTGAAAAAAACCATGAAACTATTAACTGAGGGAAGAAAAAATTCAGATCAAAATATGATATATATATATATATATATATATATTATATATTTGATATAGATTATATATATATATATATATGATACATATTTGATATAGATGTCCTATCAAATGCAAAAGAGGTAAACTAGTACAATATGTTAAGGAAAAGGCCAAGAAAACAAATTAACAACCAGATAATACAATCACCCCACAGCAAATGAACCAACCAACCATAAGAACAACAAAACCAAAAACATTTCAAAATGTTTCCTTATGAGAAATAAGGAGCAAAATAGAATCAGGATGACAATGTTTTAATATAAAACAAAACAACTTAAAAACCTGTTACATTAAAAACAAAACAAAAATATAGTTAGTACTAGGAGTGTTTGTGTTGGTATTCAGCAGGCAGTGAGGATATTGATCTACTTTACTTCCTATTGCTGTGATGAAGACCATGACTTAAAGTCAAGTGGGGAGGAAATACTCTATTTCTTTTTATAGGTTATGAGGGGAAGTCAGGATAGGAACCTGGAAGCAGGAAGAGAAGCAGAGGCTGTGGCAGAGGCTGTGGAAGAATGCTGCTTACTTACTTTTTCTCTGTGGTTTGCTCAATCCAGGAGTAGCATCACCCACAGTGGGCAGAGACATCTCACATCAATCAACCATCAATTTAAAGTCTCATGTATTTAAACACAGACAAATCTTGTGGAGAACTTTCTCATAATTTGAAGCTTCCCTCTTTCTGGATGATACCAATTTGTATCAAGGTGACAAAAAAATAAAAACTTATGAACATGATTGATGCCTTGTTAATTTTACACATAAATATACCACCATCAACTCATAAACTTTCCCTACGTGTTTATCCCTAAGATCAATTTTTTTACTTTTTAAAATTGGATATGTTATTTATTTACATTTTAAATATTGTTGCCCTTCCCTGTATTCGCTCTGCAAGGTCCCCAAGCCATTCCCCTCCCTTGCTCCTATGAGGGTACTCACACACTCACCTACCCACCTACCCACTCCTGTCTTACCACCCTAGCATTCCCTTACACTAGAGCATCAAGCATCCACAGGACCAAGGACCTGATTTCCAACTGATACCAGATAAGGCCATCCTCTGCCACATATGGAGCTGGAGCCATGGGTTCCTCCATGTGTAGTCTTAGTTGGTGGTTTAGTCATTGGGAGATCTTGGTGGGGGAGAGATCAAGTTAGTTGATTATTCTTTGTATGGGGTTGCAATCCCCTTTAGCTCCTTCAATTCTTCCCCTAACTCTTCCACTGGGGTAACTTTTCATATATCGACATTCAAAAATAAATGTCTGCTTATTGGCTTATCAATCTCTGATTTTTCTTTTTGATTTTTTGCAAAGCAAATTAAATGTTATATCATTACTGCAGTTTTGCTAAACATGGAAAATACCCAAGGGCACAGCATTTGACCTTGTTCTTACTTATAGCACAGCTTCTTGGGGGTTGTGCTTAATAATTTCTCCCATCAGTTCTGTTCCTCTTTTACCGGTTCCTTAAAATGCACTGTGCCATGCATAGTGAAACACAGTGCATTCAGTGTCGGTTTTGCATATCATCTAAAATTTACCTCCTCTGGTAAACTATTTTAACACATCAAGTAATGTAAAGATTATTTTATGGATTCTGTGTAGGTGACAAGATTGTTGACAAGCAAGGATATTTGATTACGTGTCTTCCTTTCCTCTTCCTGTACTTCCTTCTCATCTAGGCTGTTGAGAACAACTCACAAACGTGCTTATAGCTGCCATTATTATTTCGCTCCTGGCCTTTAACATTCTTTCCATGAAAGGTATTGTTTACTTTGAAATCTTCATAGATTCCTCCCTGGCCCTTATTTACTCTTTCATTGTGATTTCTTGCTAGAAATGTATCAAAAGGTCTTTCTAGATATTGATGCCATCATATTTTCCTTTATTTGTTCACATGTACTTCCCATCACATGTTGCTTTCATGCTGTGGAGATTGTACCATTCCTCACAGATATTCTTTTCTTCTGTGACCTGTAAGGGTGCTATATCATAGCCCTCTGTCACATGACTGACTATTGCTATACCAACAGCCAGCACTAGTGAATGCTTTGGTTACAGCCTGATTAGAGGCATACCGTGGAGAAGAGCGGAAGGGTAGAGCGAAGCCACAGCTGACTTTCAGTCAAATGAATCAAGATTCTAAGGGAATCTGTATGCCTTTCAGACACAGAAATCTAGCAGTAAAGGGCTGCACAGTGCCAACTAAAAATACTTTCTGATATAATGTCTGCTTCACAATGTTGTTATACCACTAATTTATAGTGACTTTGCAAATGGAGATTTGAATTCTTTCTTTGAAACATTCTAAATCATTCATCTTCTATTTTTTTCCACTATATTACAATATTTACTCACAATATTAAAATATATCAGTAGTATATTTTTGGTAACTGGATTCATTTTCTTGTCTTTGCTGTATTATAAGATCAATTTTTAATAAAAATATTTATATGTACAATTAAAATATTTTTTCCTAGATTTTTTAAAGTATGCTAATAAAACATGTAACCTTCATACTTTTACACATGCATATACAAGTATCCTTACTGGCTCTGTCCTTTCAGGTCTGCCTGTTTGCTCATCTTGCTGCTTTACCTGTCAAGTACTGAAGTCGGTTATGAGGGCCTAAAACAAACAAGGATCCATGATGTGTCATCAGAGAGGTCTGTTATTTTGAGAGAGAAGTTAATCTAATTTTGTTTTTACTTGATTTCAGCATCATGACTTACTTTCCTTTGGTCTTTATCAACATTTCCTCTTCATTTGTTAATGCTCTTCTTCTAAACATGTATGCACTTTCACTTACTGGATTTTGTACATTCTGAGCAAGATCAGAGTGTTTCTTTCTCATTACATTTATTTGCAGATATGGAAATGATCTCATTTCTACAATTTTCACTGTATGCGTTTAGTCATTTGCTTCTGCACAGTTTTACTATGTAGCTGAGAATGACCTTAAACTCCTTAACCTCCTGTCCTCACACCCAAGAGCTGGGATAATACAGATACACAGCCATGTTTATATTTTTATTACTTCTGCATTTCATATATGCACATATGGCTTTAAAATTTAAATTAAAACAAAATTCTACCTCCCCTCCCCTCATATCTGACATAACTCTACTCACTTACTACCTTGCCAATTTCATGGGGTTTTGTTTTGGTTTGTTTGTTTTTATTCCACTGAGTCCACTTCTTGCTGCCAGTGTGTGCATGGGTAGCTTATCAGGGGATGCATCCCTAAAGAATACTGACTCTCGCTCTGTCACCATCATCAGTAGTCAATAGCTCCTCAGCTAAAGATGAGATTTAATGACTATCTCTCCCAGCATACTGGGATTTTGTCTGACTTAATATTGCAAATTTATTGTGCATGCTTTTATAACTGATGTGAGTCTGTATGTGACACTGCACAATTATGTCTCAAAAACATTGTTTCTCTGTTATCCTCCTGCATCTTCCAAAATTGTTCCTCATCTTTTGGAGGAAGGAATGTGATATAGATGTCCTGTTTAAGGCTGAGAGGTGCACTCTGCAGTATCCTATTCTCTAGTTGTGGGTCCCTATGTTAATAGTCATTGACTGCAAAAAGAACTATCTCAGATGAGAGATGCATTCATCTGGGTTAATCTGCTCAGGCTGCAGCAGAGCTGAAGTCATGATGGGAGTGAGTCTTTCTACTTCATGTTTGCTTGTTTGATATATGTTTTCCATCTGAATTCTAAGAAGTCCTTAAGTCTCTGCCTGTTTCATTTGTTTATTTTTAAATAGACTGAAATTACTAATTATATGTAGTTTCTCTTTACTGGGCTTTGGTGACTCAGATCATCTATGGCCAGCAAATATTAGATGGAAAATACAAGAAATAAAAAAAAATATAACTTATCCTTATGTTATATTTTGCTTTAGTTATTATTGTTAATATCATATTATACCTAATTTATAATTTAAAATGTAAAATAATTGTATATGGATGGGATACATATACAATTACAAACATAGCAGTATGCAATTTTTCAAGAATCCTTTGGATGTCCTGAATGCAAACCTCTATCTTGTATTTCTGTCTTTGTGTTAGTAGCTATAAATTTTATATGCACACCTAAAGACATACAATCAAAGTCACAGGAACACAGCTCTGAAATGAATGAAATTCCAGTAGTGTTCTAACCTTTACTGTAACTGCTAGGAGATATGCAGTCAGGAAGAGGCTTAGGTCACAAGGACAGTCTTCACACTGAAGCTGATTCCTTATGGATACGTTCTCAAAAATCTCTCTTGCCCTTTCCAACTTTAGAGAAAACAGCGGCTTCTGTGAGTCAGGAAGTGGGTCCATGCCAGACACCTGCATTTATGAACTTGGCTACTGTTAGACACATTTTCATCCAAGAATAGAATTGCTGCTTAGGAAATATGTGAGATTTCAGCGTTGTAAGACTGCTAGATAAACTTCCAAAGCAACTGTACAAAGTTATTTCCATACTAGTCTTTCATATTTTCTAGTATGTGCATGTAGCACTGTGAATTTTCCTCTTAGAACTTGGTTTTTCAAAGTTGATCATATGTCTTTTTGATAAGCTATATTTTAATTGATATTCAGTGTAACAGAGTTATAAAACTCTTTTGATGTTTTATAATTCACCTGTGAATTATTTAAGAAGTCCACAGGTGACTTTTCTGTTTATCCTCTTACTAATTTCTACTTTGCTTCTGTAATGCTTAGGAAACACTTTTTATTGGATGTTTACTTACAGCAGTTGAAGTTTGTATCACGATCCATGACATAGTATATTGTCACATATATTCTCTGAGTATGTGTGAAAACTGTCATTCACTGCTCATTAGATAGAACTTTCCATCAATTTTCCCCAAAAAATACTTTATTTATTAAACAATATATCCATAATCCATGATCCAAAAATACAGATATACATCTTTACATTATTTAATAAAAAGATTTACAATAGTATCTCTCCTTTACAAAGGGGACATAGGTAATAATTCCTTGAAAATAAAATGTGACATTCATGTTAAAGCTGGATCATCCTGATGGATGGAGTGTGGTAAAGACCAAACACCACAGCACATTCCAAGGGAAAAGACATTTCTTAGACTTCTTCTACTTTAAAGCTCCTCTCAGCATAGGCAGCGAAGACCAATCTTTGTTCATAGAAAACAGGGTTTCAAAGCCTGAAACAAATGTTCCTCACTGTTAGATTTCAAACCCTGAAGACCTACCTAACCTCTCAGCCCCCTTAAGTGCCAACCTTGGTACCGCAATCACATGGGAGGAGTTGCTGTCTAGACGGTGCTATTGCTTGAAGCATTCCCGCCAAGGCCTTCTTGGGGACAGGTGAGGGACAGAAGGTAAGATGCTGTATAAACAGGAGCAAGCAGGTGCCCACTTCCCCAGCCATCCACAAACCCTCATACCACAGGGCTCTTCACTGCAGAGTGGAAGACACGTCTGGTAGCCTGCCTCCTTCTGACCCCACCTACTGGACAGGTGAGTGGTCAGCACTGCTCGGACCATCATACCACTGACATGTTCACAGATCTGAGGGCTCAGGTTTTATTAATTCATCATGCTTCTGTTCTAAGAAACTATTGATAATGTGCACAGAAAACAAGGAAAATGACTCCTCTCCTCTCAGCAAAACACTCATGTACTTACAAGGGGAATTACACAGGGAGGACTCAGCCTTGGCTCAGGCAAAGCAGCTGCCAAAGTGACCTGTGGGGGTCACCCTACCCACTCTTTTTATGAAGCTTGGATAGCTCAAGTGCCAGATCTCGACAGGCAGGCATGAATGAGGTCTGGTCCAACGATGGAGACACTAGGGCTTCTGGAACAGGGCTAAGTGGTATGCACATGGCTTCTCAGCACCTGAGGCAGAGCTAGTGCTGAGACTTTTCCTTGATTTTCCTCCTTGCTCACACACAGTAACAGTGAGAACAAGCCTTCCGTCAGTGTACTAACAATGACTCAAAGATTTTCCTTTCTGCTCCCCTCTCCAACACCCCCCCACACACACACCCATTTTGTTGCCAGGGCATCATTTTTGGAAGGCAGCTTTGTTCGCCAATGCCACAGTGAGTTTCACACTTGTTAGGCAACTTTTTCCACCATTGAGTTAAATCCCCAAACTCACGAATTCTGGTTTTTTCCAAACAGTATGCAGCTTATTTTCATGACATTATAATTGTCAAAAAGAAAAAGCAGATAATCATAGAAACTTACAAAATAAATAAAAGTCAGAGCCAATATGTAGGATGGCCCCAGGTAGAAGAACTCAGGGGAAAAGCCAGCATGACCTCAGACAGCCAGAAGATGAATCTCATCCAGCCTCTGACACTTCCACCAGTAGACACCACTTCTTCCTGACCATCAAAGGTCTCAGCTGCCTCAGGCTGAATCTCTAGTATTGACCCAGTCTCTAAGGCATCGTCAGGCAAAATCTGATTTAAAGCTTCCTGTACTTAGAGAAACATTTAAAAGGTGGTCCAGACATGAGGGCACACATCGGTAATCCCAACGTTTCCTAGCTACAGCAGGATGACTGCAAATTCAAAGCTAGTCTTTTACATAATAAAGCCCTGCCTCCCAATAAATAAATATATAATCTAAAATTTAAGATTAAAAGGAAGCATGATACCCAACCCCTAGCACTGAAGAAAGAAAACAAATGGTAAAAGAATAAAGAAAAGGCTGGGGTGTGACTCAGTCTGCAGAATGCTTGCCTAATGCACAGAGTTCTAGGTTGGAGCTGGCAGCAGTGAGGCATGCCTCTAGTCCCAGTACTTGGAAGGCAGAGGCAGGAGAATCTCTAAGTTTGAGATCAGCCTGGTCTACAGAGTGAGTACCAGGACAACCAGTGCTACACAGAGAAAGCCAGTCTTGAAAAACCAAACTAAAAAAGTTCTGGGTTTGGTCCCTAACATTGCAAAGCCAGACCTATTGGTGCACATCTGTAACTTCAGCATTTGGGAGGTGAAGGAAGATCGAAAGATCAACATTATTCTCAGCTACACTGAAGTTCAAAGCCTGCCTAGGATACATGAGATCTAGTCTTTTTTTTTCTATAGGGGGGAAAAAAAGGAAAAAAAATCCTGTAATTTACCCTCACAACCAACCCTTAAAGGCTATGTCTATCGAATCTGACATTAAGAGGGCTCCCCAAGAAGAATGACAGCCTGGTTCCCAAGCTCTTCCTAGCCTAAAGAGAAACTTGGGCAACTGCCTATCAACTGCAGCAAACTTTCCTGGTACCTACTGTCCAGGAAAAGGTCAACATGGACAACTTATTCAGCAGCACGAACACAGCCACTCCTGTCCAGGAGGAACCTGACCGTGATGACATGGGATGGGCAGAGACAACTCCCTTCTGCTTTGTCTGTAGCCATCATAAGAAGACAATGTACCTGTTGCTATATAAAAAGCAGGCCTCTCCTTACATCAGAAATTGCATAACCCAGCTGTCTTGCAGGTCTTTTTCTGAGGCAGGGTCAAGAAACAGTTGGGCTCTCTTAATTCTTCTCCGAGAGCCTGAATTACTGAAGAACATGCCAGAGGATTCTAAGTCAACATTAGCTCAGGATCCTGTCACACTAAAGGAACCACCACAGATGCAGCTCACCAGGCCCTGTGTATATAGCCCCTCAACTATTTCAAGACAGTTCCAACACTGGTTTTGTGGACAGTGGTTAAGCAAAGAGTACACTCTAGTTTCCTACCTTCATTCCAGAACTGCTATTGGGCACAAAACCACAAATCATGTCACATAATCATAGTCTCTTGAACGTAAGCTGCTGGTCTAGTGAGATGCAACACAGCAGAGATCTACAATCAGCTCACAATAAACTGACTCACTTCATAGACACAGAGACCCATGACCTTCATGCTAGTACAATAATTTCATTTTCACAGTAAAAAAAAAATAGACAGGAATCCCAACAGAGCAGGAAGCTCAGCCTGGCTGTCTGAAGGCCGTTGGGCAGTGCTGGCTGTGGTAACTGACAATCAGAGGCTAATGGAGACTCAATCTCCAGGGAGGGCTGGAAGTTGACAGGAAAAGGTGGAGCACAAGACAACGGAGAACACTTCCACCTGGGAAGCGCCTCCCGGTCCTTTCCAGACACATCAGAGGAATCTTGGCCAAGAGTCCCTGATCTCCAGTCAGGGTCAGAGCACAGCACCGGGCAGTGCCTGATAATACTTTACTCACAGAGCAACAACTTACTGCCACAGACAGTCCTGGGAACCATGAACACTCAAGGCTGACCTTCTTGTCACAAAGCAGTAGCAGTAAACAGGTTAAAATGTGTCCACCCTGCACCCTGCACTTTGCCTATAGCCCAAACTGACACACATCACTGATGGTGTGGCCATTCCCAGTGCTGGGAGGTTGCGGGATGGGGGAGCCTGCTCCTAAAGTCACTGTGCCAAGTCCCTAGGAGATTGTTCTGTGCAAACGGTGCAGTGGCTTCTTGTTTTAGGAAATATCCAAAATTACAACTGGCCGCTGAGTTATTAAATATCAGTCGAAATAAGGTAGTTTTAAAATGAAAGATAATATTGCAACATGAGTGAGGAAATATATTAGCTTGCTCTTCGGTCTGGCACAGCAGCCTCTTCTTTACTTCTTCTTCCTCTTTTCCTGAACACATCGTGGACAAAACCACTTTCCTTTGGGCTTTGTGGTGAGATCAACGCAGGCAAAGTGAAACCACTCAATGGGACAATCTGGATTGTCACAGCCGATCATCTCCCCGTAGGACACCTATTGGCACAGGAAGTATGTAGGCTCATTCGGATTCACAGGCATGTCCAGCACATCAGAGGGGTGCACAGATAGCATACTGTCAGTAAACTCAGACCCGCTTTTATGCTTCTTTTTCTTTGGGGTATCCTCTTCTGATGTCTTCCTGCCTCGGCCCCGGGAGCTTCTTTTTTTCTTTCTGACTCCGACCTTTTTTCAAGCTCCGTGGTCCAGTGCTTTCAAAGTCACTTCCATCCATCCTGTCCTTCAGATCAGCCTCAAAACGTACCAGGTCAGCATCAAGCCTTCGGATGTGTTTATCCACCATTTTGTAGGTCTGCATGGCCAGCTGCACCTTGTCATCACTGTACTCCTTGCACTTGCTGAAGGCGCTCTGGATCTTCTGGAGATGCTCCACACGCTGGGCTGATGAAAGAGTCTTCACTGTGGAAATATACTCTGCAGCCAGGATGTCGATCTCTGCTTTCTTATCTTCTGTTCTCTGGTCTAGCTCTCGCATCAGCTGGAAGTTCCTCTGAAGTTCACAGGGAAGGTTCTCAATGCTGTCCAGACAGTGCTCCAAGTACATGGCAGTCGCCATCTTCTCTGCAGCCACGCTCTCTGGGTCTGTTGCCCCTCCCAGTGAGCTGAAGTTACAGGTATCCAGAGAATACACGGTGCCATACATTGGTTCTGGGATTCAAACCCCAATCCTCACAATTATTAAATAAGCGCTCTTAACTGCTCAACCACCATAAATCCCTGATCTCTGCTAATTTTATTTCTTGTTGTCTTACTGATGGTTAATATGGAGGAGTTGGAGAAGGGACTGAAGGAGCTGAGAGGGTTTTCAGCCCCACGGGGAGAGCAATGGTGTCAACTAGTCAGACCCTCCTGAGTTCCTGGGGATTGGACCACCAACCAAAGAGTACACATGGAAGGACCCATGGCTCCGGCTGCATATGGGGCAGAGGATGGCTTTGTAGAATATCAGTAGGAAGAGCGCCTCTTGGTCTTGTGGGTGTTCTATGCCACAGTGTAGGGGAATACCAAGGTGAGAAGGCAGAAGTGGGTGGGTGGGGGAGCACCCTCATAGAAGTATGGGGAGGAGGTGGGATGGGAGTTTCAAGAGGGGAGACCTGGAAAGGGGATAACATTTGAAATGCAGGGGAGGGGGGATGAGATAGGGTGAATGGGGGGGGGGAGGGGGGAGACTGGGAAAGGAGATAACATTTAAAATGTAAATAAAGAAAATATCTAATAAAAAGGAATATATCCAATAAAAGAAAAGAAAGATAGAGTTGTTGATGGTAGTTTATGTAGTGTTAGCTTCACATTTTATTATTCTTGTGTTTTAGGTGCCTCCTTGTATCCTAATCAGAAAGAAAAAGTAAGACTCTGGATTAAGATAAGTGGGGAAGGAGGGAGGTTTGGGAGGAGTTGGGGGTCATAATCAGATTATATCATATCAAAATCTAGTTTTATCAATTAAAAATTTGAAAAGATATGGACATTGAAATCTCTAATTCTAGACATGGCCTTATGTATTTTTCCTCCAAGTTCTATTACTCTCTGTGCACATATTTTAAACTGTGCTGTTTTATGTACATACTTTAGTGAATAGATTATACATCCTCTCCCTATCTCTTGTAATTTTTCTTGCTTTAAGACTATCAATTTCTGATATTTATGTAATCAATTGATATATTTTCCATCTTATCACTTTCAACCTTCCTATGTCCGTATATCTGAAGTAATTCTAAGAAGCATGCAATTGTATCATTGCTTCAAATCTACCAATGTCTGTCTTTTCCTTCTTTTACTAAAACTTGATTCTTTTTTTCAAACAATGTATTCTGATTACAGTTTCCCCTTCATCTACTCTTCACTGTTGCTCCCCCATCTATAGCGTTGAGACTCACTCCCTCAGTCTCTCATTAGAGAGGAACAGGCTTCTAGGGGATAACAAAACAAATATAAAAAGAGAAAGCACAAGCCATCACATCACAGTTGGACAAGCCAAATCAACTTAAGAAAAGAATTCTAAGAGAAAGCACAAAATCAGAAACCCACTCTTCACTCACACACTCAGGACTCCCATAAAAGTACTGTCGTATATATACAGAAAGCTATCATATGTATACAGAGGACCTGATGCCAATTCATGCATGCCCTTTGCATGCCGCTTCAGTCTGTGAGTTTCTATGAGCTTTGCTCAGTTGAATTATTAGGCTTTATTTTTCTGGTGACCACTATCCTCTCTTTCTCCCACACTCCTTCATCTGCTCTTTCTTGGAGTTCCATGAGCTCTTAGTGGGAAGCATTTGATGGAGAACTCCCCTTAGAGCTATGTGTTCCAAGGTTTCTCTCTCTCTCTCTCTCTCTCTCTCTCTCTCTCTCTCTCTCTCTCTCT
>JANHMN010000001.1:172268754-172287091 GCA_030674055.1 Rhabdomys pumilio | reverse complement strand
TCTCTCTCTCTCTCTCTCTCTCTCTCTCTCTCTCTCTCTCTCTCTCTGTTCGTGTGTGTGTGTATGTGCGCGCGCATGCGTGTGTGTGTGCATGTGTGTGCATGTGCATGTGTGCCTGTGTGTGTGTGTGCGTGTGTGTGTGTGTGTGTGTGTGTGTGTGTGTGTGTGTGTGTGTAATGTCTGGTAGGAGGGTCTCTGTATTTGTTCCCATCTGCTGCAGGAGGAAGCCTTTCTGGTGACAGTTAAATAAGTTACGGATCCACAAATACAACAGACTATCATCAGGAGTTATTTTATTGTTACTTACTTGGTTTTATCCAGCATCTCTGGATATTCTAGTCTCTGGTTCATGATCACACAAGCAGTATTTGTTGGAATGGGTCTTATGTTAAATCACATATTGGTGGTTTATTTCCACAAGCTTTGTGCCACAATTTACCTAGAATATTTGGCTGAAGGGACAGATTATTGATCAAATGCTTTGTGGATGAGTTGGTGTGTAAGTTTCACTTTTGGTACCCCACACAGTTCCTTTTCACACCAAAGACACTAGAACATGGAGGTGAAGGTTCTAAATAGGCACCAGCTCAGCATCTTGATGGGAGATATGAGTGTTGTCTTAAGGATTGGTGCCTTACTGTCAGTTTATGGAGAACAACCTATTGGTTTTGCATCAGTGTGGGTTGATTGAGGATTTCTATGAGACCCTTTAAGCAAATTAAGTGGATGTAACCAATCCTAGTTCTGGAAGCTTCATTTGATGACATGAGCTAGACAGTTGCGACAATAGCTATCTCATTATTTGGAGAGTTCTTTCGGATTGTCTCCAAACATTTTAGGAAGTTTCCATTGCACTGGGTTTTGGTACCACCCTTCAAATGACTCTCAATTTATTCTAACTGTGTCTCCTCACATTTTCTTCAAAACAATCTCTCTTCCTCTTTTCCACCTGATCCCCCTGTTCTTATGCAGCTCATCAAGAAAACTATTCTATTTCCCCCTTCAAAAGACATCCATGTGACTCCCCCACTCCATTCCTCTGTATCTAACTGCTCTGGGTCCACAGATAGTAGCATGGTTATCATTTATTTAATGCCTAATATCTACATTTAAGTGGATATATATGCTGTTTACCTTCCTGGGTCTAGGTTACCTCACTCAGGATATTTTTGTCTAGTTCTACTCATTTATCATCAAATTTCATGATGCTGTTTGTTTTCAGCAGCTGAGTAACACTCCACATTGTACCTCATTTTCCTTATCCATTCTTCTATGCAGGGATATCTAGGTTTTTTTCCAATTTCTGGCTATTATGAATAGAGTAGCAATGAACATGGATGAGAGGTGTTTTATGGTATGATGAAGCATCCTTTGGGTATATGTCTGAGAGTGGTATAGCTGGATTTTTAGGTAGATCAATTCTCATCATTCTGAGGAACCACTGTGCTGATAACCATAATGGCTATACAAGTTTACACTCCCACCAACAATGGAGGAGTGTTCTTCTAGTTCTACATTCCTGCCATCATCAACTGTTCCTTGTGTCATTGAGATTAGTTGTTCTATAAGGTGTGAGATGGAATCTCACAGTAGTTTTAATTTACATTTCCCTGAAGGCTAAGGATGTTCAAAATTTCAAGCAATGCTCTAGAATTTGTAGTTCTTCTATTGAGAATTCTCTGCTTAAATATGTACTCTATTTTTAAATTGTATTGTTTAGGGTTTTTTTTTGACCAATATCTTTCTTTCAAATATAGTTTATATAAATCACATTTGTATCATGTATCTTTAGTGTGATTATTATTATTTGTATTTCTACTTTTTAGAATTTTTTTAATATTTTTCAGTCTTCCCTGTAGTTTTTCTTCTTGTTGTGTGTTACTTAATTATAAAAATTCCTGTTAAAACTTTTGCTCAAATAAATCTGATTTTAAAAGAGCAAGAGAAGATAAAGAGATCATTACGCATATCTCTCTTTTTATTTGCTGTATTTCCTCTTTCTGACCAATGTTCCACGATTGGAGATTGTTTCATTTGAAAAACATCTATTAGTCTCCTTTGTAAATAGATCTTTTGACAACAAATTCTCTAGTTGTTTTTCTGCAGATTCACTTTTTGCTTATTAAGGCTACTAAATGAATGTAGGGCACTGCGCCAACAGTTGTTTTCTTTTAGCATTTTTTTGTCATTATGGTCTGTTTGTTGTTATTGTTTGCTTTGGTTTTGATTTTGTTGTTGTTTTGATAATAGTAAAAGAGTCATTCTGCCCTGCTGCCACCATAGATCTTAATTTTTCCTGATATTGAAGAAGCAAAATGATGTTAATGCTTTAGGATTAGTTAATAAATGGCTACACGTTTGATGCTTTAAAACACTTAGAACCTAATAGTACGATTATCAGAGTTGTAAGTCCACAACCAAGTACCAGACGAATCATGTTTCCTCTTACGTCTCTAAAAGAGAAACTTGTCTTGCTTTCTAGTTTCATATTTTTAGGAACTAGCTGTTCATAGCATCGTCAATCGATTCACACTTCCATTTTCGTGTGCATCTTCCCTGTTACTGCCTCAATTCCCCCACTTTCTTTTCTAGAACCAGTTGTCATTGTCATGGAGTTCACATTCAATCTAGAATTATTCATCTCAGTATTGTCCAGATACTATCAAAGACCCTTTCCCAAAAAGTTGCAGACACAGCTTCAGGATAATACAAATTAGGCATTTCCCTTCGTGGGTACCATTAAACCCACTCTGCTCCCAACATATTCTATCCAAGAAGCCAGTCTTCATGCTATAAGCCAGTTACTCATGAAATCAATAAAATTTTCTAAGAAAAAATATTTTCAAATCAAATAAAACCTAATTTAATACTCACATTAAAGTGCATTTTGTCCAGAAAGAAAAAAATAGCTTAAATTAAAAAAAATGATAGTAACAATCACTATAGTAACAGCTAAATAGAAGCATATGATCATCATAGAATCTATTCATTCTAAACCTTCTTGCAAACCAGGAATTAAAATGGAACTCTTTGCTGTAATCGGGAATAATTTAATTAGATTATATTGAAAGCACTTCGATTTCCCATCAGTATGCAGCAGTTATTTGCCTTGCTTGTCCTTTAAAACTGGAAGCAAATGGTAAATTATCGGAAAGTGTATGAACACAATGCAAAAGCTCCTAGTGACTCAGGACACACCACACAAATGTACAACGTAGCTTGATAAACATATCACAATGAGACGTTCATTGTATTTCAATTTTTAGTCATCAACAAGTATATAATTAAATGCAGAAAATAGTACGGCTTAAAAGTAGTATTAAAAGTACTTAATGGAAAGACTCACAGAATTTAAGCCCATTTTAGAACATTGCATTTTGTAGTACAGTTTTTTTTCACAATTCTGAGAGCATGAAAAGAAACAAAATGGATTTTAAATAGTTAAACAAATGCATAAAAGAGCCATTAAAATGGTTGATAAACTTATCAAATATGTAGACAAGACTACAAAAATGCATACTGTGCAGGTGTGCATATCTTCTCCTAAAGGATTGCACATGGTGTGGCAATGCAAATGTCTTTTGCAAGGTGTTTGCAGTGATGTCCACAGGGTTGTTGTCAGTTCTAAAACATTAGCTATATAGGACTGGATTAACATTCTAAGCCTTTTTACTTACAAAATATTTATTATACAATAAAGAATGAATATGTTTGAATAAAAATATCACAGTGTAAAAGGGGGTTTTCCATAGGATCTCATTTACACCACTTCTAAAACCTTGACATTGTTGTTGAGACAGTACCTTTTAACCTGGCAGAAGATTCACTGGGAAAACATGTGACATACTGAAAGGAGATGACTCCATAGGTGTTCCAGATTCAGGTCCAGCAAGTGACTTCTGTGCTCTGCTCAAGTACAATGAACACCTGGAAGCCAAAAATTGCTTTGGTCTTCACATAAAAAGAATATATATCATGAAAATAAAGAAACTGTCTAGGAAGCGTTTGCTTCTAACTGTCTCTGTGCTTATTTTTATTTGAAACCTATTTTGACAGAAGGTAATTGTCAGTGACAATAAACTTTTTTTCAAGTTCAAATGACTGTAATACAAGCTGAATTTATCACTGTTTATGGATACAAATGTCACATACTTAGTCCATACATTGCTAAATCTGTCACAAATTGATTTAAAAATGCTTAAAAGCTTCCTTTCTAAATATAGAATATCAATATCTATATTGAATGACTGCAACATTTAGCGAGCTGTTTTCTCTTGATAGAGATTTGTTTTTATTTTTCCAATTAAGTACATGTTTAGTGATCATTACAGTTTATAGATACCTTTCTTGGTCATTTTGTTTGCCCAATCTCATTATTTAGTTAATTCTTCACCACGTATCCGGAAAGCAATATTAGCATACAGACATGTGAATGAGTAACTGTTAGTGAATTCATTTTTTACACTTGACAGTCCAATTTTCTCTGTGTAAAACCCTTGACTAACATTTTCTTTGTTTGAATATATAAATATTGCTCTGTTTTCTGTCCACATGTTGCTTTTGAAACATACAATGCTCATGTCATTATTTTCCCTTAAAACTATCTGGATCCTCCCTTCACCACAGCCAGTAGATGGCAAGTGTCTTTTTGTTTTACCTGAACCTTAAGAATCTTAGTACATGTTGATTATAGTTATTAATATGTGGTATATTCTCAACTATATAATTTCAGATATACAGTTTTAATAATTTCAGGGATACTTGTGAACTACTGCTTTTGGAATCTGGTTCTTTTATTTTTGCTTTATTCCTCAGCCACTCTAACTGATTTTGTAGGAAAGATACAATTTCTTATTTGCAAGTTTTTAAATCTTTTTAATTATCTATATATTTCAGGTTAGTTATTATTACTCTATTTATTTACTGTGTCATTTCTAATCAGTCTCCATTTAAACATCTTATTTATTTTCCAGTGAATGCATGTATTCTGACACTGTACCTGACATCATAAAATTAGCATTTGTGCCATTCTGCCACTCCCTGGAGTGCTTTCTTAATGACTTCAGCTCATATGGAGGGTACAGATTGTGTGTGCATGAGTGTGTTACAAGTTTCTGGTATGCTCTCACTGTAGAAAATCATGTCACGTTTTTCTTTATGTTGACCTTTAAAAAAATAAACTTACTATGGGAATAGATCCTAAACATGTCTGTTGCCACCATTTGATACGTGATTCTGAACTCATAGGAGGGACCATGATTCTCAGTTGTCTTTCTCATTTCATGGAGTTCCCTTTCTATGCTTTCATGCTGACTTCAAAATTACACTGGACTATTTTATGGAATGTGCAGATCTTCCTCCCTTTACCACTTTTACTCAAACTTTCCATTGATTCTTTGAGAGTTTCACATCATGCACCCTAGTCTCACTCATCCCCTGTCCCTTCCTATGCACCTTTGCAATGCCCAATAAAGTATATAAAAAAAAAATCTCATTCTTGAAACTGTAGTGCGTCATAGTATGTCCTACAGTATACCGCTGTCCACACATCTTTACTTTCAAATACTCATTGCAGTGAGTCATTTGGTCTGGCTCAAGGCCTCTGGCTTCTGTGACACCATCAATATTGTATTCTTACTGGTACTCCCCCAGTTACCTGTTGTTGCCCTGTGTCATAGAGATCCTGCAGCTTTGAATCAGTCGGACTGGACTGGCTCACTCATCTCAACCATTTGCATCTCATCAATTTTGGGGTAGGTCAACATAAATTCTTGGATCTGGATCTGGATGGTGGCTGAGCTGCTCAGCATGCCAGTTCACCCATATCTGCCACCATTAGGCTGAGATGTCCAGCACAGCTCTGGTTAGTCCACCCAATGCAGCCACCAGCAGAAAGCAGGGACAGCTCTCCTAAACATATGTCCTTGGAGCTGGCTCCAATACCTAAGCCTTCAGAGCCAGATACTATGATGCCCATTCAAGGTGCAGGGCACACTTTACTAACTGTTTCATCCAGTTAGGGAATGGGCCAGCTTTCCTGCTCTCACATCATCAGAGCTGGCTCATCGGTGCTTTTACCATCAGTGCCAGCTCTAGTGTGTTGCCCAGGTGAAGTACAGGGCCCAGTCTCCTGTGTGCTGCAGCTGGGGAGAGGCAGGACCAGGTCATCTACTTTTATGATTCCAAGGCCAGTTCTCCTAACTGCCTCAGGTATTGACAGGTTGAGTGCAGAGGGCATCACCACTATACCCAAGCTACCTCCCAGCAGATGAGTGGTGGAGTCATCTCTCCCATATTCATGCTTTTGGGGTGGCTCACCTGGGTCAGCTCCACTGTGCTGCCCAGGTAAAGCAGGGCCTGTTCTCCTGAGTGCTGCAACCACTGATAAGAAGGACCAGCTCTCTAGCTCTCATGAACCGAGGGCCTACTCCTCTGACTGCTGTAGGTACAAAGGGGTGAGGTTAGGGAGGGCATCGCCTCTGTGCCTGTGTCTCCTCAGAACAAATGAATGGCAGTGGTAGCTCTCCCAGGCTCGTAACCTCCCAGTTGACTCACTAGCACAGTCCAGCTAGACTGTGCTACCCAGGTTGAGGTGCAATGCTGCTCTCATGAGTGCTGCATTCAGTGACTATTAGCCCTACTCTTCTATTCTCAAGACCCTGGGTCCAGCTGTCCCTACTGCCTAAGGTGGCGAGGGGTGAGGGTCGAGATTGTGGGAGGCGTCACCTGCATGCCTGTGCACCTCATTGGCAGATGAGTGATGAGTTTAGCTCTCCAGAATGTCACAGCCGGTGAGTGGTGGTGCCAGTTCTGCACAGCCCTTTGAACATCTACATGGTCTCATGCAGCCCAGACCATGTCCACCCCTATGTTCTCTATTGGTAACATGAGCCACTGACATTGGCACTGACTCCTACGACTGCATGACAATAGTCCTAGATATGGCGCTCAGCTGCAACACAGACTGGGATTTTACTATGGCCTCGGGTGGCCAGGCTGGCTTCTCACAAGTTGTTGTTACTCTGTACCCTCTTGTCTCCTGTTCCATCTCTCTTCATAATGCTCAAAATGTTCACTTCTCTTTCTCTCCCATCTCCTTACCACATATTTGCACACTGTAGTGGCTCCTGCTGTGGGTGGGCCTCGCTGCTGCCGATCTTCTGGAAGATGTCCTCTGTTTATGCTGTATGACATAGTGACAAGCAGACTTCTAGCTGTCTATAGCTTACCAGCATGGCGTGGCACACGACTTCTCCAATCTCTAGATGTCTTTCTCTCTTCTCACTGTGTTGCCTGGCATCAGGCACGCCTCTGTGTGTCTACAACCTGCCTATGTCTTGGGGCAGGTAGTTTTCACCACCCAGGGTGGAGAGCTTTCTCTTCCTGTGTGCAAGTGGCAGGCAGGCCTCTGTGTGTCCTTTATCTGTTCACGCCACATGGCCTAGGAGAAGTAGGATCTCTGTGTGTCCAAGGCCCTACCGTGCCTTGAGGCTTGAAGCAAGTGTCTCAAGAAATCCTGTTGATGGGGCAATGTCTAGGATGTACAGGCTGGCCTTAGGCCCTGAGGAGAGGTATTTTGCAACCTTACAGTTGTCCCACATGACCGTGACTTATTCCCAGCTCTTGAACAGGTGCTGACCCCCTTTTAAGTCACCTAGTTAGTTGTTCAGGGAGTTACTTACTTGGGCCTGGAGAGGTAGGCACTGCCTCAGGCCAGGGAGCCAGTGAGGGAACTGGGCCTCTGTTGAACTCTGGTCATCGGTGGGGACAGCAGGGGATGACTCACAAGAGTGGAAGTGAGGTCCGATTTGAAAGGGAGCCCTACACCCGGGTCTGGCTGGTCATGACCGTCCAGTGACTTTTGAATTTAATCTTTATTCTTTAGCATTAGCCCTGTCCTTGCTGTGCTTGATGCTATTCCTTGTCATTTCTATTCCTAGAATGGACACTAGGAAGTTGGTTTTGAGGGTTCATAGATGACAAAGCAGTCCAGCCTCTTCAGTGTTTATCTCAGTCTTTTAATACTCAGCCTCTAAAGGGTCCTCAAATTCTGCTCTGAATATTGGTTAGACCTGGCAGATGATGATAATGTTTGGGCTACATGGAGAATTTATTGAATAATGGAATGTATAATAATAATGCATAACAATAATAATAATGTCTTTTAATCATTTATTATGATCTTTTATCATCTGCCCACATAAGGCATGTGGTTAGCAGGTATTGTAGCTACTTGAAGTTTGTCCTTCCCTTGGTTACAATCTGAGGCCTGTAGGCATAATTTGCCACCAAGTTTTATTTTGGATGCTGTCATAGTCTTCAGTTTTAGGTGTCTATTTAGTCGATTAATATGAAGAATTGGAAATAATCAGAATCTACATTTTTGTTCCTCACAGTTTAAATCTAATCTTCATGGATGGAATTTTTAAATTAATAATTAATTAGTACACCTACGGGCTTAATTACTTCTACTTAATTAATGCTTTCCAGCTTGAAATGCACACAAAATCTTTGGGGAGCTACCAGTAACCAGTTGATTTCGTATCTCACATATTATCCAAAGAGCATAATTGCTCATGAACAAAATTGTATCTTCCAAAATTATTCATTGGAGTGGACTTAAAATGAAAATATCAATAACAACATTATCTTATAGTTCCAGAGTCACTAATAATTGAATGAAATACAATAGACTCTGCAAAAACCTGATATACCCTAAACTCAGATATGAAAGTGAGATATAAAAATTTAGAAATAAGTTGTACAATATAACATTTGTAGGTCACACATCTAAGTATATACATACTTGTAGATTATAGATATTTCTGTTGAGAAAAAATATACAGTGATTACTAGTGTGGTAAAAGTTTAGCCATATAGCTACACTATCATCATATATATGCATATATATGATATAATATATATATATATGTCAATATATATCATATGTATATATGATATATATTGAACTGTTCAAATTAATTGACTAACAAAGGCAAGCTAGATATTTATTGGTTCAACAAAGTAATTAATTGGTACTTCTGGTTTAACAATTGCCTATCAGGCTCCATGGCACAATTTCAAGTATATTGGATTGTTTAATCATATATATGTATATATATATATATATATATATATATATATATATATATATATATAATCAGAGTTGTGCTCATTTGATACTCCTAAAGTTTTCAGCTCATCACTTGAAAGAAATAGTTGCTGAGAAATCTTAAATCTTACCACTAGAACTAGAAATCATTCCATTAAGGCTCTGGCTCAGGTATATTAGAAAAGGGGGTTTCCTTCTCTTCTTTCCTGTAGCATGCTCTGTGTTTAGTCACTAAAAGCTAATGGATCTCTGACTTTCTATTTTGATCTGAGGTATAGAATTGCCCATCAATCAGATAGGTCAGTGATTTCCCATTGTGTTTTTGGATATCAGAGTTCAAAAGGAAATGAAATCTTTTAATCTATAGGTAAACCCAAAGGAAATAACGAAACAAAGCCTCTAATTTTTTTCTGTCATGTTTCATTGGTTTTTAATGAACTGTTTAAGTTAATTGACTAACAAAGGCAAGCCAGATGTTTAATGGTCCAATAAAGTAATTAATTGGTACTTCTGGTTTAACAATGTTTTGCCTATCAGGCTCCATGGCACAATTTCAAATATATTGGATTGTTTAATTGCATTAAGCAAGCTCAGTTAACCCTTTATCAACACATACTGACAAGGGAATACGTCTTTTTGTTTATTGCTTTTCCTTAGAGGCTGATGAATTTGAAACTGAAAACTTCACAAATGTCTTCATTTTTGTAACACTTAGCAACAATTAATGAATTCTTAGAATTTGTCCATTCTAACGCACATTTTTCTACGATTCCCATCATTCTATCTCATGTACACATTTATGTGTTTCCTAGAACCTCACTTTGCTTTAATATTTGTTTACATTTTGTGAAATGGTTCTTTTTAATAAACCAGTTGTTATCACTTCAGTTTGGAATCAAAATGTTTAAGGAGTCTTCATATCTTGTGGCAGCTTGCACAGGGAAGAGACTATAAGACCACAAACGTCATTCGAAGCAAAAATAGTGCCTAACGATGTAATGGAGAACAGTGAGGTCTGGAGAGTCCTGGGAAGCCAGTGATTTAAACACATTATGCTGATGGAAGGGAAATTGTCTGGAAGCCAAATCCGTTATGTTTGCCCTAGAAATTAAAATTACAAATTGAGATGTAAACAAAGCAAACAGCTGATAATGGTGCCACACTTATTTTCCAGTACATTACTGTCCTCAAGAAACACCCAGCATTACTTCTGAGGGCACTGTCACCAACCTAAGTACGCAGTTTGGCAAGATACCTGCCATTTATTACTATTTATTAGTATTCGAATCATTTTGTTTTCTTTTATGAAAGATTATTTGGCATCTTCATATCTTTGCCAGCTGATTAATTATTCTTTGAGCTGTCCTCTATCGTTCCTTGCTCATCACTCAACACACATGCATATATTACCATTGTGCTGCAATAATTTATTGATGCAGACTTCTTAAGACATAAGCTGAGCTCCTGACAGTAGAAGCCTCCCCTCTGCACCCAGGGGACCTCACTAAATATGTAGCTCATATTTAATATGCATACCTGAGTAAGTTTAATCTGGTTTCTTATTTTTTTCCCACAAGGAACTCAGACACATTAATTGTTTTGTTTAAATTTGATCTAAAATCTGGACTGCAGTTACAACTCAGGGATAATATTTAGAAGTCACCTATTTAACTTATGCCTCCTGTGTTTGCTGGTGGCATTTTGACTGTTAAAAGTCATATGTAAACATTAGGTTGTGCTGGACAGCTCATGAGCAAAGGAGTTTTGATTGGAATTAGAGTGAAGACCTCTTGCTTAATAAAAGAATTCAATAAGACTCACAGTTAGTGGAAAATCTTGGTCCAATTTATTGACTTCAAGATTTTAAAAAGATGATTTTCTTTCTCTTTGTTTTTTTTTCCATTTATTTAGAGGGAGCAATAACAGCTACTTTACCAAGTTATAGAAACAGTTGGTACAGGATGCAAATGATTAGCACAGTGCTTAGCATAGTCTGAATATTGACCTCCTCCCCCACTAGCCAAACAATGGCTTATTTTTCTCTCCACATCCTGCCAAGATAGTTGCATAGTAGCTGAGCTAAGAACATTGGCAGCAATTAAATCCAAATACATTCTGTCTCACACATCAAGCTTGCTGCACACGGCGTTGAGATCCAAGCCAGGTATAGGAATTTTCAAAGTTTTAGGTAAAGAATTTTAAACCACCATTTTTTCTAAATGCTATTCTCCCACTAGACTTAGTTGTCATTCAGGTGTTCTGTTGCACTGAGAATTCCACATAGGCTCTTTAGCGACAATAATCTTAGAGACACCAATGCCATCTTAGAATAGCTTTTGCAGAACACTCATCTGCACTGATGTTGCAGGCACACTCAGAGCAGCCACATCCATAGACAGAAGATGGAGAGATGACCATAAACCTAAGTGAAGTCTTAGAGTTGTTTACTGAATGTGTTCAGATAGCAGAGTGGTAAGAAGCTATCCACCTCATGTCTCCCCTAGGATAGAAGACAGAGACAGGAATATTTCTCATAAATGCAAACGAACAACCTAAACCACATGCTTTCTTCTTCTAGAAACTCATAAGGAGCATTTGGACAGTAAATAACAAAGCCTTGTAAACAAAATTAAGGAAAATATTTGCCAGCAGTTTTGGGTTTTTCTTTTTTTTAAACTGAGGCAGGCAACCAGGTACTGAACAAATGTAACCAGACTCTCTAATGCAGCTTGCTGAAATCTAGTCTTTTTCTAGATCTTACGTTTGCAATACTTGATAAATCTATATGTCTGAGCATATCTTAAACCCATCAATCCACAGAGAAAAGTGTTAAGATTCTTTATCTGCCATGTAGTAGATACATTTTATCTTTAGTTCTTATTTCAAAGCCAGTATTTCTTCAGCAATGTGCATCTGCATTCTCCAGGAAGACTTGTGGCTCACACATTCCTGTGACTGTATTCCCAACATGCCTGGTGCTCTTACTGTGACTTTCTCATCCTGTTTTTGACTCATGTGCTCAATATAGTATTCGTCAATCCAGTCACACATTAACACATCTAAGAAATTAAAATCTGTTGTTGACATTGAATATAAGATGGAGAATGTAATTTAATATATGTTCATTCCAACATATTGACTTGTTCAAAGCAATTACAAGGAAGAACAATTCAAATCATCTAAACAGTCATAAAAACAGCCCTAATCACATTTTATTACAGTGACTTTTCTCTGCACTGGCTTAGGGGACTGTCTTAGTACACAGAGAAGTTCTTGAGAGTGCTGCAGTTTTAGGCAGGAACAAATTCTCTGACTCAATTGTGGTGGTTTAGATGTTATTTTTTGATCATTCAGCTTCCCGGAGTACTACATCTGATTAAAATTAAGCTATTTTGCTACCACTGGATATTTGTGCTATTCTTCTCTTTGAAGTTAATGTATTTTTTCTTGAATCAAATATACCAGGTATATAACATAACAAACTTCCTTTCTAAGGAAAAGATATATTTGTCCTCAATATACTGTAAAGGGCAATTTCTCTTTTCTGACTCTTGGAGACCATACTTTGGAGCCTTTGGTAAAGTCTGTGCCAATGCATTTTGCAAATCAAACCATATTTTTTAATCAAGAGAAATAAGTAGGCAGAAGAGATTTCATTTTGATGGTTCTCTTATAAACATGAAAGTTACATTTTTTTAAATTATCTGTCTCTTAACAATATATTTTCCCAGATTTGAAAATAGCATTCAACAAATCATTTAATTTTAGAACCAGATAAATTTAAAGATCATCCTTCATCTTAAAATTATGATATTAGATTCATTTTCACTAAAACATTGAATGGTAAAACAACCATAAGAAACATATACCCTGAACTCTTGCTTCAGTATTAGGAGCTGGGAAGTTATTAAAACCAAGAAGATGTTTATTTTAGTATTAGACATATTGAATATTTGGGACAAAGGATATTTTGTAGTCATCATTTTAAAAACAAATGTGGAGTTGTTCTCTTTGCTTAACTTATTAAAGGGGAAAAGAATATATTCCTAAATTTACATGTACACAAATATGTATATGCCCAGATGTTGTGAAATAGTTTATAGCAATGGCTTAAAGATTTCTACAATTAAAATTGACAAAAACACTTTTTTTTAATTCAGACTTTCACAAATTTTCATAGCAATTTTAATTCAGGTTTTAAATACAAGTGAGAACAACCATAGCCTATGTCTTACCTACAGAATTTCATAAGTCTCATTTTATTTTGATATGGAAAACTGTGATTTTAATAAGAACTTTTTGTATTAGACAATAAGTCTTATCCTGGGAATTTAATAATTCTTGGGATTCAAAGTTACAGAGTACAGGAGGCCACATCATGATACCTGAACTTAGATAGTAGCTTCAAGATGGTATGTTGAAAAGTATAAACTCAAAGATTGGGGAAGACAGAAGACATTAAAGCAATTAACAATTTCTCTCTCTCTCTCTCTCTCTCTCTTTACAGTTAATACATGTAAAGGTTTTATTTGTGACCTATCTAGTTTAATCAGGGCTATCTGTATGACCACTAGGTTTATACTTGCCATTGGAGCCTGGTAAGTAATCAGTAGGTATGCCACAAAAGACAATAAATTCCACTTTCCTCAGTCTCTCAGTAGAGACAGTTATGGTTCAATAGGACATGTTGATAGGATTAGAGCTAGATAAAAGATAATGGGAGATGTGTGTAAATACAATATTACATATATTTATGAATTTGACAAATAACTATCTTACTCAATAAAACATATACAATCTATGAGGATTATCACAATAGTCCCTGTTTTACTTTGAATATACTTATTATAAATGATGAAATATATTACTGCTTTCGGTTTGGGGACAGGTGATAAAGGACAGGGGATAAAGTTGTGAATTAAACTGCAGGGCTACCCCAGGATCAATGACTAAAGATAAAGATATCACTTAAAGTGGTATCTGTTTTATTTATTCTTCAGGAGTGAATAACAAAAATAATGGTTGTTATATGTACTAGACAGAGAGGTAGATGTATAAGGATACTCAAAGTTCAGTTCTCAAAGTATTGTTTGTGTACAAAAGGCTCAGCTTAGAATGCATGCTGTAGTTCAGGTCCATGTAATGTTAGAACTCACAAGCCATCTTTTCAAACTTTAAAGAAAGGAAATGATTCTCTTATTTAGCAAATCATGCCTTTCATACACTACTTCTGTACTTAAAAGCAAACCTGACAATTTTATTTCTAAATTGCAACCATCTGTTACTCACAACAAAGACACAGCCCAGCACACACCGCATCTCTTGCAAACCGCTGAGAATCTGGGCCTGTTATACACACAGTATTTGCTTTTTCACACATGTGCATCACTCAGTCTTATTGTTCTTTGTTGCTTCTGTTTGGAGCCTTCATGGTCAAACCCGATTTTCTTAACTTTTATTAAATTTTTTAGAACATAAAGCTCTAAACTCAAACTACCCTTTCTAAGAATATTTTATGCTCCTGAGTTCTAAAAAAAACTGGATCTTTAGTTTGAGTACCGTGTAAATTAATGCTTTGCTTTATTGGTACCATAGATTCTAAGTGATGGAACTCTTTTCTGGAGTGTCATCCAACACCACTTTTTCTGTATAGATTTTAATTTTTCCTGTCACATAGACAATACCTGTGGCTTTGCCCTCTTTTGGAAGTTGTCCTACCTGTGATAAAGCAAGAATCACGACCGTTATACAAGAGAGATGGTAATAACAGTTTAAAGAAATGGTAGGATAGCCTGGTCTAAGAGTGCTGCATTAATCAAAGTTTCCTGGAGAAAAAGAACTGATAGAAAAAATTGATATATAGAAAGATGATTTATTAAAATGGCTTTCAGACTGTGGTCCAGCTAACCTAAAGATGGCTATCTACCAAAGGAAAGTTCAAGAACCTAGGAGTTGTTCAGTTCACATAGCTAGACGTCTCAGCCGGTCTTCAGTATATTCTGGAGTCTGAAGAAGTATACTCTAATGCCAGTGACGAAATTGGCATGTCAGGGAGAGCAATAACAAGAGCTAGCAGGCAGAGAGCAAAAGTTCTTCCATGTCCTTTACATAGGCTGCCAGCAGCATATATGGGGTCCAGACTAAGGTTGAATCACCCCAAAGATCTGGATTCAAGTTACATATTGTCACCTCAAATGGTCTGGATTAAAAGTGGCTCTTCCCACTTCAAGTTATTTAATTAGGAAAACATTCTTCACAGGTATATACTTGTGTTTTCAATAATTCCCAATGTAGTCAAGTTGACCAACAAGAATAGTCATCACACGCACCTAGGAGATGACCACAGACATGAACTCAAGGTTAACTCTACATGCAGACTTCAGGCAGATTTAAAGTCCAGAGAAACAAACTATGCCAGGAATCAATGTTAAATAGATATGTTAAAAGTTCAAAGTGGGAGGGGAAGAGAGAGAGAGAGAGAGAGAGAGAGAGAGAGAGAGAGAGAGAGAGAGAGAGACGGTGTGTGTTGGGACAGGATTGAAGAATTCTTATACCTGTTTGTAAGAAATGCAGCATGTGCTGGGCTGGGCTTCTGTCTCAGCAGCAGGTGGTTGTCATTTAAAAATAACTTGGTCAGGTTTGAGTTTGAGTACAGTTAGGAATTCTCTGGAAATCTTTTGTACTCTGCAAAAAAGTACACACTCTTTAAGAAGAAACGTATTTTTGTCATGGGAAAAACTAAACAGAAAGTAACCTGAAAATTTATCCTGAATTATTCATGTGAAAACTGAATAGTGTAATTGTGAAGATTAATTTTCCATGCTGGTTAAGTAACTTGAAGGGAATGATGATTTGTTTATACGACCAACTATAGGTTATATGGAGTCTATTGTACTACCTTAGAAATTGTAGATACTTTGCCCTGGTTCCTCATCCAATGTGAAAGGCACCATCAGGCATACATGGGGATTTAACTTGAGGTCACTACTGCCCTTTCTTTACCCTTTGAGATGTCACAGCATGAGTCAGCTGCATAGACAGTTGTTATATGGAACATTAATTTAGAGACCCTTATTGTCAGAGAGATTTAGGTAGAAATTCATAAGAAGATACTCTGGGACCTTATTGATATTGTTCATTACTAATCTATTTTCCAATATAAACTGTTATATATTCTGCCATGCCATTTACCACAAATATTCTGTGCAGAAGCTGAAGTGTAGCATATTTGAGTCACATTTAATCTATGTTTCAATCATGGGCATAATAAATCTTGTTTTCATTAGTTTGTTGTGAACTTTTAATTTAGTTATTAAGAATGGTGGCTTCAACACAGTTGCTGAGATAAAATGATGATGTGGACACTTTTCAGTTGCATGACTTCCTATGCGATTGATTTCATCTCTCCTACTTTCCAACTATAAAATCAGAACAATAGTGTCTAGCACTAGATTATTGTGAAAGTTAAGGAAAATGATTGCATATGGTACTTGGTACATAGCAACTACTAATTCAATTGGGGATATTAGGCAACATTATTTGAATTTTCCATTAGCCAATCTGGGTCACATCTTCATTAAAACAAAACAAAAGTAGCAGTAATAATAGTAAAAAAGTTAAGAAACACATGCTTTCCTTACTATGTTCTGAAAATTACTCTAAGTCTTAGTTTTTATTCCAATGTGCTAAATATTCAGGGCATCCCTGGAGAATTTCAACCTTTGTCTTGTCCGTGTAAGTGGGAAATGAAGGAGGAAGCTTAGACCACCTTGTCTTTGAAAGTATGTTTTGATTTGCCACCCTTCATTTAACAGCATCTTTATGGTCTTCAATTATTTTTTTATTAATTTAGATAAGAAATAAAGAAACATGAGAGACATTTTATTTCTCAGAATACTATGTTTTTTCTTCTTCTTAGTGAGTCAAAAAAAAAAAAAAGCACAAAAAGAAAACATCAAATATGCTTAGTTGGCCTTTAAATTTGTTGTGATTTATATTGGAAATGAAACTCATTGCACTGATTAATATTGCTTTCACCTCAGCAGCAAAATGATTTTAAAACATACCTGTTTAACCTCAATTCTGCTGACACTCTTCCATGGTGCTTTGAATTCGTGGGTAGCCTCAAAGCCCTTCAACTCCTGGCTCCAATGTGTTAAAAATCAACTCCCATAGCTCTTGTTTCTTGGGTTGGCTTCTGGAAAAGTATACCAATGGATGTTTTCTGTTGGAAGTGAGTGGCTTAAGCTACATATTGATTGTTGTTTAATCTGGTCTATGTAATGGATGGCAGGTTGTGTTTTCATTTTTTAAATTTAAAAAATTTTAAAAATAGTTTCCAGTGACCTACTTGGTTTTAGTGATAGATTGTTTATCTCCAAATAATCTCGGTGTGCTCACAACAAATATATAAAAACCAGAAATTTTACAGCTGAGTATTTAGTGATATATCCTTCTAATGTTTAATTGTATAACACAAAAACAATTTAAAAATAAACATTTTTTTGGTGTAATTCCTTAAAACTTTACCCATTAGTCACTAACTGCCCTTAAAAGACCTTGATGCCAGACATTTTTATCTAAATATAATTCTTATTTGATTACATTTTATTAAAACGATTCGACCTGAATCTTCTCAGTTTCACTTGATTATACATATCTATTTAACATGAAGATCAGGAGTCTTTAACTATTGATTGTTGATTAGAATCTCATTCACTCCCTATTTCTTTCAAGGAATGAATTATTAATTGAGTTAATGGATAAAAAGGTCCTAACTATGTCATAAAATGGGGATTGCAGCAGTGAGTTTGATAAGCATCCAGGGAAAAGCAACTGATTCAAGTTCTGCTCAAGAAGCCGACAAGAGAAGGACTGGATGTTTCTTGTTGGTGCAAAAACATGAGGTACAAACAGAATCAAGTTGTTCTCTTTTTTGGCCTGTGAACTCAGAGGGCTTTAGCTCATTGAAGTGTTGAAGTTTAGTCTTTTCCTATGTATTGTAATGCTAAATAGTAGCACCTGTTGGGGTTGGTTCTAATACAATCTGCTTGCCCAAACTCTGAAGGTCCTTGTCCCCAATTGGGTTTTGATTGATCAATAAAGATGGCAGCAGCTAATGGTTGGGAGATGAGGCAGGGCTCTTAGATTTTCTTGGGCTAGGAGACAGACAGGGGAGGGGGAAGAGGGAGAGGGAAGGGAGGGAAAGAGGAGGGGGAAGAGGAA
>JANHMN010000001.1:172192339-172268354 GCA_030674055.1 Rhabdomys pumilio | reverse complement strand
AGAGAGAGAGAGAGAGAGAGAGAGAGAGAGAGAGAGAGAGAGAGAGAATTCTGAGAAACTTCAGTTGGAAAATTTGGAGTTCAAGGGGTGTGAACACTGGAGACCATTATGAATAGACATATGTTTGTAGCCATTGTGGAGTTTCCATGTTCAGATAAGAAACACAGAACAAATGTCCTATTCAATTTGAGGAATATATTTCCTCAAATTAAAGCAAGAAGGAAGGATTTCATGTGTCTGTTTAAAGCTGGTATTACTTTCTTGTATATTTATACCACATTTTCTTACTTACGCATGTGTTGTTAGACATCTAGATTAATTCTGTTCCCTAACAGCAGCGATGAGCATCGATGTGCAGGTGCCACTGTAGTAGAATGTGGTGATGTGCTACAGCCATATAACTAGGTCATAGAGTATGTTTATTCTATTTTTATTGGAGAATCCTCCAGAGTGATTTGCAACTGTCGGCACTAGTTTATACCCCCACCAACAGTGTTGAATAGTTACCCTTTCACCACATCCGTGCTAGCAGGTTCTGGCATTTGAACTCCTGATGATAGCCATTCTGACTATGGTGGGACCTTAGAATAAGTTTAGTTTACATTTACCTAATCAGTATGGATGTTGAGCATTTTTTTTTAAATCACATTTCTGCTTACTTGCATTTCTTATTTAGAGAAATTTCTGTTCATTTTTATAGTGCATTTTTAGTTAGATTTCTTATTTGCTTAATGTTTAGGTTTTGAGTTCTCTCTATATTCCAGATACTACTATTTTGTCAGTTAAACAGCTGGCAAGGATCTCACATTGTGTGGGCCTCCTAGTCACTTGTTTCACAGCATATCTTGCTGTGTAGCTTTTTTGTTTCATGAGATTTTTTGCAATGATTATTGGTCTTATTTACTTCCCTAGCAGAGTCTTATTCACACATTCCTTTCCTGTACCTACAAGCTTAAGCATACCCCCTATTTTTTTTTATGGCAGTTCAGTATTGAGTTTTGAGCATAATAGGAGATACAGTTCTAATTTCAGTTTTTTGCACATTGAAATGCAGATTTTTCCAGAATCATTTGTTGAAGATGTTCAGGGTTTTCCCTATTATATGTTTTTGCATTCTTATAAAAAATAAGTTAACTGTAGATGCATCTGAGTCCTCAAATCTATTCTATTGATCTAAGTGTCTTCTTTTGTGCTGGTATCTTGTTGTTAATAGTAGGGTCCTGTAAAATAATTTGAAATCAGGTATTGTGATATCATATGTAGCATTCTCTTTGGTTCAGGATTTCTTTAGCTATACTTTGACTTTTATATCACCTTGTAAACTTTTGGATTTCCCCTCTGCCCCCTGCTATGGCTGTAAAGAATAGAATTGGAATTTTTATGGGGAATGCATGGACTCTGTAGGTAGCTTTTGATAGGAAAGTCATTTTAACACTATTAATTCTTCCAATCCATAAGCAAGATTTGTAATGAAAAATGAAATAAAGGATTTGCAAGTAAATTCACAGACCTGGAAAAGTATACTGAGTGAGGTTATTCAGGCTCAAAAAAGCAAATGCCATATGTTCTTTCTCATAAGTTGATTATAGCTTCCAAGATCCTATTTTGTGTATTTAATTGGAGGACAAGTAGAAGCCAAGAAGTAGAAAGGGATTTTCTACGATGGCATGTTCAAGAAGGCAGAATGAATGATTAAATGTAAAATGAATGTAGAAAGGTAAAAAATAAATGCTGGAAAGACTTAAGTAGGAGGAGTATGGGGAGTATAGGAGTATGCAGAAATCAGGAGATTAAGAGAAGGGATAACCCACAAGAGAGAGATATGAAAGCTATATGGAAACTTATTGTCTCATAAACCAAGTTAGACAACAATGAAGAAGTATTTGCACATATCTTAAAAGAAAGATCAGGGAACTACTGTGAGGTAAAGCCTTAAAATGAGAAGTAACAAGAAGACAGAAGAAAATGGGTTAATCAAAAATAAGAATCTATTAATAAGCTTCATGGGAATCCACTAGTTAGTCAGGTAATTGCAAAATATAATTTTAAAGATAGTTCAAACAGAACTGCTCTCTGTAAATAGACAATTCCAGTAACAGAAGTTATGAGTTACTAAGTAAAAAGTACCATGCATGAGATATATTTTTCTGAGTTATTGGTCAAGGAAGCAAAAGAAGTCTCTACAAGAGCACAAAATTGCCATTGCCTTTGGTTAACCATACTGACTACAGGATTAGAAGACCCTATTGCTGAATACACCACATACGTTGGCTATGGGACATGGAGAAATCAATCTCAAAACCAGTAAAAAACATGCCCCCCCACACCCAGCTGGAGAGCATTTCTTTTTTGTACCATCTGGTACAAAAAAATGTTTTTACTAAATGGTCATTTTGTCAAGTTGCCTTTTAAATATTTATATTTATACCCATAGATTTGTGCTGCTTTCAACTTTGATAAAAGCAGCTTCTTTTTGCAGTGAGAAGCAGTGAATGAAGAGATAAAAGACTAGTCACTGTTTTAAGAATAAGCAACAGGGTGCTTAGCTCTAATTGGAACATCTACACTAAGCATAGAGAATATCATTGATATAGAAGGTAGGAAAAATAGGATCTGGAGGACAGAAGGAGTACCATGAGATGCTGTCTTCTAGACATGATATGCCCATTTCACTTATTTATGGTATTACAGCAGCTATGGTTACCTGTACAAGCCAACCAAATCCCAGAATAGATGAACTCTAAAATTTCTAGGCTATGTCTCTTATTGATTAGAAGTAGATAGGTATTTTGGGGAAAAGAGAGGTAATCATTCTTTACAAAGTCTATGTTTACTGGTAGGTTTCATATGGTCTTGTGGCTGGTCCCACACTCATGCACATAGGAAGAGTACTAATTTAAGTTAATAGACTATCAAAATGAATAGAGATAAAGTTTGGAGGGGTACATGTTGCAGTCACATCTGGGGAGATGGCCAGAGAAATATAAATGTGATGTGATATCTTATTATATATATATATATATATTTCCAAAAGTTACAAAAAAATGAGAAATGAATCAGTCTGCTTTCTTGATCTCTTAAGTTTTGGAAAGTTTTATTATTCTCAGTAAAATATTTCACTTGTTATTCTTAGGCAATAAAAGGAGAAAGCCTTGATGTAGTAAAAGAGGTCAACATTGTAATATCTCAGAGAACTGGATGTATAAAGATGCCAACTCAAATTGAGACAGGAATCACTAATTATAGCTAGAGAGTCCAATGCTTCTCATTTGCACCAACAGCAGAGAATAAAGCTTCTTGGATTCCAGGGTTGACAGGTTAGAAAATTTTTCTGGTCAGCTCCACCTTCTGTGTATTCTTCCCAAGACACACTCTGAATACTCAGAAAAGCATTTCAAAAAGCAGGATTCGTGTGGCCTTTGCATCATCACTCAGGCGAAAGAAAAATTGCTAATAAGCTGAATCATAAAACAACAAGTGTGTATGTGTAGAACAAACATAACATGTGACATAAATGTCGGGTCAATGGATGCAGGTCCACCACTAATAAAAAAAGACAAAAGTAAAAATCATATGCACATAATATGCCTGGGTTTCTGCCAACACAATTATTAGTCACAAATTCACAGCCTTAGGTAATCTTCCTGATAAACAGCAGTAATTTGATTAAATAATTATGCAAAGTAAATAGCAGAAGAATAGGAGAATATAAGGAAACACAAAACTAAACTCTATAAATTCAAGGCAAAATTTATAAATAAAAATGGTATAATATGTATACTTATGAAAATAAACTTAAATGAATGTGGTTATTAGCTAGATTAATCAAGAAAAGCAAATAAGGGAAGAAAACTTTATAATATGAAAGAATCTGATTACTTATCCAAGAATGAAAAAAATTATGTATACAAATCCACATTAATTAAAGGAGTAAACTATTAGGATAAAGAGATAGCTGGGTGGCAATTTGTGTTTGCTGGCTAAATATCTGAGTTCTGACCCTAATACAAACACAAGTTATGTGACGTTTTTCATATCCTGTAATCCCAGCATTGTAGGTGACAAAGAGAGAGTAATTGCTAGAGTTTGTTGACTCCTTGTCTAGTAGAAAACTGGAGCCCCATGTTCAGGGAAAGATCCTGTCTCAAAGGAATAAGGAAGAGGGTGATACGGCTGGAGGAGACCTGACTACTATATGAATGTTGGTACACACACTTGCGTATTTGTAGGCATGTCTCTCTCTCTCTCTCTCTCTCTCTCTCTCTCTCTCTCTCTCTCTCACACACACACACACACACACACACACACATACACACAAATTATTTATTACAAATAAAAGCACTTTTGAAAAACATAGTCATATCTCAAGAACAATTAGGTGTGAACAGATGAGCAATGATAGCCTCTATCCACTATTTGCATAGGGTCTCAAAGACGACAGATACTTGGCCAAATTAGATATTAGATGGCAGATCTTCCTCTAGTAAACATTGTCTACCACAGGGATTCTCCATCTAAGAAAAATGACAAATATGCTGTTTTCTTAGTTTCCTAAATCAAAAACTTAGAGTCATCCTAGCATTGTTTTCTTTTACCCAATACTTTTTTTGTTTGTTTGTTTGTTTTGTTTTTGTTTTTGAGACAGGGTTTCTCTGTGTAGTCCTGGCTGTCCTGGAACTCACTCTGTAGACCAGGCTGGCCTCGAACTCAGAAATTCGCCTGCCTCTGCCTCCCAAGTGCTGGGATTAAAGGCCTGTGCCACCATTGCCCAGCGATTTTTTTTTTTTTTTTTTTTTTGGTCTCTTTTCCTTTCTTGGATTCCAGAATCCAGTGTCTATCCATTTGAACATTGTAGTTCTAGCCTCTGTCCACTGGAGGCGCACTCTTCTTGCTGTCCTACTGTCTCAGCTTCTTGTTTCTGCAGTCAACTTTTATTTAATTTTTAATTTGTTTATTTTTTATGAAAAAATTGTATTCTCATCTGTATTCTCCATCTTGTTCAGAATAAAATTAAAATCCTTTGATTACCAACCACACTCCCCGGCCATTCCACTATATTGTACTTGCTGCCCAACTGACACATTGGAATGGATGTAGGTTACACCTTATAGGGTTCATTAGGTAATAAGTTCCAAAAAGCTTTAAAAGTAGGACTTTCTATCCAGCAATGTTTCCATCTGAATTCAACCCAAAAATCATAAGTGAACATATACAATGTTTCTGATAATGATCATTCTAATGTTATTTTAATATCCAAAATCAGAAAACTAAAAGCTAAAGCATCCCATAACAGTCATGAGTGAATACACAAATTACGTTTGCATTGAATTGATTGGATTAATTAAAATTGGTGCTAGTATTTATTTTAATAGTTGGAAAGGCTTTTTCCATATACTTCTACGACTGTCTTAAGATATAATGTGCATATATTTCTTTTTAAATAACAAATACCTTCAATCAGATAATTTATATTCAACAGACCATTATTTGTTACAGATCTGGGGACTAGAAAGTCCATATTCGAAGTTCAAGCTTGTGATATAAGTTGAGGCTTTATGCTTTCTTGCTTCCAGCCTTAAGTTAGAAATGGAGTACAGGACACTGAGTATTTTGTAAGAATGTCCTGATCATTTAAAAGACAATCTACCTTTCAAGAATATGGCCCTGAAGTTTAATTTTCAACAAGAATTTTTAAGGGACACAGATTTAAGTCATAAAGTGAACACACCCCTACCAGTATCCCATGTCATGCCAAATACAATAAATATACAATCTGCCATAAATATTACATAGTTAGTTAAAAAGTGACTAATAAAGTCACTTTATTTTCAAACTTGGATTAAGCATTTATCTAAGGATTTTGATTGCCATCCTTTTCTATCTACTCTAAAATTTTGAAAGAACCACTGACTTTTAACAAAAAACCATATGAAAAAGAATTAAAAAGACTTTACAAAAAACACTCTTTGAAATTTCTTTGATTCACTACCATTGTAAATATTGTTTACCTTTACTGAGAGCTCGCTTACATGACAAGTACTCACATAAGCTTAAACATGATCTCAGTGCATGCAACATTTTAAGTGTTTGTCCCTTTACTAGAAAAGGATGCTGGGGAAAAAGTAGCCCAGTTCATTATGCAAATATTCCTCTCAATTTTCAGCATTTCTGGCTTGACAGCTTTTATGCTGTGTGCATGAAGAGTCTGTATTGTGATTGCACAAATGGATTACAAATACTTGTAAAGTCAAGTATATGTTTTAAGCTTAAATATCTTCAATATTTATTTTGATACTACTATCTCGTTTTATACAATGAAATATAGTTTATTCTCTGCATCATCATCTTTCATATATCCTGGTTCTCTTTTTACAAAATACAACACTTACAACACCTATTTTCTTCGAAGTGTATGTTCAGAGTCTAGAAAGCAGTGTCCTTGTTTTCCATGGAAGCTTGCTGAAATGCTGCATCCTGGACCCTCCTCCACATCCTGGTCCTTTTGCATCCCACCGGCATTTGAATATAGCCCACAAGGTTCAGGAAGCTTATTGAAGCTTAAGGGACTCCATCCTTTAGCTGGAGCTGGAGGTGTCCTCAATAGCAGAACACTTGCTGAGCATACTAAAGGAAACCAGGTTTCATCCCCTTATCGCAAAAAGCAGGTATGACCTCAAAACTCTTAAAATATCTAAGGATGTAAAATTCCTTTTCTCTTAGTGTCTTGTTGTTTTACTTCATTTTGTTTTGGGTTCTAAACTAATTCTGATGCTCAAGAGCACAGAGATTGTTTTCTCAAATGATACAAACAATTGCTTTTGACTGTCTTCTGTGGAGTCTTGCTTAGGACATCTCCTTTTAAACAAGTTACATCAAAATGTAGGTAAATTACAAACTGTATTTTCCCATAGTGTTGGAGACAATTATTTATATTTAAGCTCTTGGATTTTCATATTTGTGATTTCACCATGAAGTCTGCTTCCCTTTTGGGCTCTTGTGTGGGCTTTGATTGTGGGGAGGTGCGTTTGGCATCTAGGGAGAGTCTCTGGTCCCTTCACTTTGAGGATAACTCAGTGACAAAAACATCTCCATGACAGGAGCTGGCAAAGAGGTATGTGATGCCTTGGAGGCTGTCACATCTGTCAGGCTTGGAACAGTTTTTCATCTGCAGAAGGAGTGGGATTCTCGAGCTGGAGAATTCCCACATGTTTCTTTTCTATGTCTTTCTGAAACATATGTTGTCAGCTCCTGGCTCCTTGGAAAGATACCTTTTAGAAGCAATACATTCAAAGAACTACTTAAAACTGACACTATGATTCACAGAAATTTTATACACTACAATGGGTAGTGTGTGAATGGGTAACATTACCCACCTGCCTAGTTAAATCATTGTATCCAGAGTTCCCTATCCAACCTTCTGAGACCCAGAAGTTTAAAGGTGAGGCACTTAAGCACAGACAGGTAAAGGATTATCTTGCTTTGCTGGCCTTTATTTTTATAGGTAGTCAGCTTTGCCTTTCCTCTTGCTTATGGTTGCACTCCTCGGGTCCTATCCTAGTACCAAGTAGTTGCCCCTTAATTACAAATGGGTGCTGTTATAATTACAAGGCCACATATAGAAGATAAAAAGCATCCCTCAGTATCGAAGAATGAATCTCTCCTCCTTAACAATTACTCTATTTCTTTTCATCAGCCTTACCAGAAAATTCTCTCAAGAAAATTTCACCTCATACCCTGTCGCTAACCATTGCTTTTATGCACTTTTCAAGCATACTCCTAGTTCTGCCTATTTTGCCTCACCCACCAACTCCCCTCTCTTTTTCTGAGACATCTCAGTCTCCTGGCTTGAGTCCTTTACACTAAATACTTACCTTGCTTTTGATTTTCAGATGATGTTGATTAGCAATACCATATTCACCTTAGATACATACATCATTCTGTCCTTCATGTAGAGACATGAATCCCCTCTCTTCTACCCATACACCATCTGCTCAGAACAGACCAGTGCTATGTCTCAATCCTACAGTTGCTAATGCTTTAACTGGTGGCCTTGACAATTTAGAAGAGAAAGAGAAAGATAAAAGAGATTTTAAATATTATAACAGCAAACTTGCTATTTAGCTTTCTGTCATGGTGAACAGCAGTTGTGATGGGCATGGAGTTACCATGACACACAATTCTTTGTACTGTTTTTTTTTTTTTCAGTTTTCATCAGAGTTGGATAGATGCCTGTGAGAATATAAAAATTCTGAGTCTGTCTTCAGTGTTTTCCCATGTCTCCTCACCATATCTGTGACATAATGACCTGCGAGAAGAAATAATAGGAGGCATTCTTTCTACTGTTATAGTGGAAAAACTTGAGGTATGTTGATTCTTTAAATTGCCATGGACTCTATAAACATAATCTGTTCAAGAGACAATTTTCTTATGCATGTCAGTAGCGCACATTAGGCAGCTGTGCTTCATCTTCATTGTCTTCCTTTGCGTCTCTTTTACTTCCCTTTCCTCCTTGTTCCTGTTCTGTCTCTATTTCCTCCAAAAATGTAGTGAAGGCCCTCAGACTCGGGAGACCCTTACTCAAGTCTTGGGAAGTCACAGCCACCCAAAAATCATAAGACACCATACCTGGATGCAATCAGCAGAGGTTTATTAAGGAGAGTTGGCAGGTCAAGGTCAATTCATTTGCTCACACAGGAGCTGAATTGACAAAAGACCAGCAAGCTGAGGGGCTTTTTAAAGGGGAAAATCACAAAACCAGGGGAGTGGGGAGGGGGGTGAGGGGTTGCCAAGAATACATAACATAAAAATAGCGGAACATTCCAGAGGAATCCAACCTAAATGATTCAGGGTCATGTGAAAAACACTCTATATACTCATTCTTCTCAAAAATGTGGTCTTGCTCTGTCACTTGTTCAACTATTTCTCAGTTGTTGCCCTGTCATCGTGGTTACTAGTTTCTCAGTCCTACCTGGATGACTTGCATTTTTATTTGTGGTCAGGAATGTGTCTTCCTGCTTTGGACCTTCCCCACCCACAGGTGGGTTCTCTTCCCTGAGGTCCAAGGAATTTTAATCTAGCAAGTGTCCTCTGACTCAGGGATAATGTACCCCTCCCAGGATGTGGAATATAAATAAAGGCCTGTATATATTTTATTAAATGATCTTTATAATTTTTCACTCTAAAGTAGTTGACAGGAATAAAACATAAACAAAACAGGCCATAAATTTCAAAGTAACTCTTAAATGTGCATTTAATGAATGCACAATCATCTTTTTGCTCATAAAAAGTCCTTACACATAGTAAGTGCTGTTTTCACCCTCATCACAGAAACTTCTCCTTGTAACAAAGAGCCTTATCAAAAGCCACAACTAATCAAATTGCAACGTTTAGAGTCCAGTCTCACTAGATACACCTACAAAACACTTCTGCATGTAAGGTTAAGAGAATTTTGTAGAAATAAGGCAGAAAAAATGTAAGAACCAGAAGATATAGAAGTTTGCTGTGAATCTCCTAGTAATTCAAAAGCCACACCCATAAAGTCAACATGACTGTCTAAATATGGCCTGAACAAAGAAAGTAACTTGAGACATGCTAAAGTATACAGGGAAAAGACCATGAGGCTTCAACCCAACACCAAGAACTACAGGCAAAAAAAAAAAAAAAAAAAATGCTGAGTGTGGGAGAAATAATTTTCCCCAGGGATGAGTATGCCAATTGGTTTTTTGTTTTTTGTTTTTTGTTTTTTTTTTTTTTTTTGGTTTGTTTGTTTGGTTTGTTTGTTCTTTTTGTTTGTTTGTTTTTTAATGCAGAACAGTCAACCTTGAAAACATACATACAAGAAACATTATAATACTGAACAGGTTTTCCCTAAGAAAATATATGTCTATACATAGTTGCATGTAATAACAATTAGTGGAAAGAGAGGCCATGATTTCAAAAGATAGCAAAGAGGATATAAAAGGATTTGGAGGGAGGAAAATGAGAGGTGATATAATTATATTATAATCTTAAAACCTAGAAGATTAAAAATACAAAGCATCATAATCTCCCATGACTTTCCATTGTCACACAACTTTGATGTTGTTACTCAGAAGGCAATTCATACTCTGAGTGCCTAAGTATGAATCATCATTTCAAGGCATTACTCTAATGATTAGTGGTCTCGGTTTCTGCTTTGAGTGGATACACGTTCATTCATCTTGCTTTCCACTTGTCATGGCAATGTCATCTGTAGCTAGTCCACACCTTCAATTTTGGCTAATCTGTGTTATCACTATGTTATCTGGCAGTAGAAAAGTGAATACTTGGCACCCAACCTCACAAAACCTAGATGAAACGGGGCTACCAGGAGCTCTAACCTGGGCAGTATTTAAGGTAAGGACTCAGCAGCACTCGCCCCAAGCAGGGAGTAACCAGGGCACACAGGGACCCAGGAATTCACTCCTGGCCCAGAGCACTGGTACCTTCTATTCTGGGCCTGAGTGTTCAGCAGATCCTGGGAAATAGCTCTGCACTCAATCTCACAGAACCCATAGGAAGCCGGCTCTCAGGAGCTTTAACCCGAGCAGTGTCTTAGGTAAGGAGGCAGCAACACTCACACCAAGTGGAGGGTGGCTGGGGCCTACCAGGACCCAGGGATTCACTCCTGGGCAGGAGTACCAGTTCCTTCCTGTTTGGGCCCGAGCACAGAGCAGATCCTCTGTACCCAACCTCGCAAAACACAGAGGTGGCAGGGCGCCCAGGAGTTCTAACCTGGAAAGTATCTCAGGTCAGGAGACAGCAATACTCTGCCCAAACAGGGAGTAACCAGGACTCGCAGGGACCCAGGAATTCACTCCTGGCCCAAAGCACTGGTTCCTTCCTGTTTCCACTTGATCACTGAGCAGATCTTGGACCTCAGCTCTAACCCCAGCAGCAACACCTATCCCAAACAGTTCTGACACAACTAAGATAGTAGGAAAGACAAGGCTCCAGTCAGAGACAGTTCAGGTAGCACCAAGGCGATCCAGATGGCTAAAGGCAGGCACAAGAACACAAGCATCAACAACCCAGGGTACTTGGGTTCATCAGAACCTAGTTCTCCCACCTTAGAAAGTCCGGAATTACCTATATCACCAGGAAAGCAAGAGTCAGATCTAAAATCACTTCTAATGACGACGATAGAAAACTTTAAGAAGGACATAAATAACACCCTCAAAGAAATTGAGGAGAACACAGATAAACAGGTGAAAGCCCTTAAAGAGGAAACACAAAAATCCTTAAAGAATTACAAGAGAACACAACCAAACAGGTGAAGGAATTTAACAAAACCATCCAGGACATAAAAATGGAAGTAGAGACAATTAAGAAATTACAAAGGGAGACTACTAGGGATATAGAAAACCTGGGAAAGAAATCAGGAGTCATAGATGCAAGCATCACCAACAGAATACAAGAGATAGAAGAGACAATCTCAGGTGCAGAAGGTAACATAGAAAATATTAACATAACTGTCAAAGAAAACACAAAATGCAAAAAGTTCTTAACACAAAACATCCAGGAAATTCAGGACACAATGAGAAGACCAAACTTAAGGATAATAGGTATAGAAGAAAGTGAGGATTCCCATCTTAAAGGGCCAAGAAATATTTTCAACAAAATTATAGAAGAAAACTTCCCTAATCTAAAGAATGAGATGCCCATAATCATACAAGAAGCCTACAGAATGCCAAATAGACTAGACCAGAAAAGAAATACCTCCCGCCACATAATAATCAAGACACAAAATGCACATAACAAAGACAGAATTTTAAAAGCTGTAAGAGAAAAAGGCCAAGTAACATATAAAGGCAGACCTATCAGAATTACACCAGACTTTTCACCAGAGACTCTAAAAGCTAGAAGATCATGGACAGATGTCATACAGACCCTAAGAGAACATAAATGCCAGCCCAGGATATTATACTCAGCAAAACTCTCAATTACCATAGATGGAGAAACCAAGATATTTCATGACAAAACCAAATTTACAAAATATCTTTCTACAAACCCAGCACTACAAAGAATAATAGCAGGAAAGCACTAATACAAGGAGGGCAATTATACCCCAGAAAGAGCAAGAAAGTAAGCCTCTTCCAATAAACCCAAAAGAAAATAACCACACAAACAACGCCTCCACTGTTAACAAAAATAACAGGAAGCAACAATCTCCTCTCCTTAATATCTCTTAACATCAATGGTCTTAATTCCCCAATAAAAAGACATAGGCTAACAGGCTGGATACACAAACAGGACCCAACATTTTGCTGCATACAGGAAACCCACCTCAGTAACAAAGACAGACACTACCTTAGAGTAAAAGGCTGGAAAACAATTTTTCAAGCAAATGGTCCTAAGAAACAAGCTGGAGTAGCCATTCTAATATCGAATAAAATCAACTTTCAACTTAAAGCCATCAAAAAGGATAAGGAAGGACATTTCATACTCGTTAAAGCAAAAGTCAACCAACATGAACTCTCAATACTGAACATTTGTGTGCCAAATACAAGAGCACCCACTTTCATAAAAGAAACCTTACTAAAGCTCAAAGTACACATTGCACCTCACACAATAATTGTAGGAGACTTCAATACCCCACTCTCAGCAATGGATAGATCAATGAAACAGAAACTAAAGAGATACAGTTAAACTAAAAGAAGTTATGAACCAAATGGACTTAACAGACATTTATAGAACATTTCACCCTAAAACAAAAGAATATACCTTTTTTTCAGCACCTCATGGTTCCTTCTCCAAAATAGACCATATAATTGGTCACAAAACAGGCCTCAACAGATATAAAAAAAATCGAAATAATCCCCTGCATCCTATCAGATCACCATGGTCTAAGGCTGGTTTTCAATAATGACAAAGACAAGGAAAAACCCACACTCACATGAAAATTGAATAATACTCTACTCAATGATAATGTGGTCAGGGAAGAAATAAGGAAAGAAATTAAAGACATTTTAGAATTCAATGAAAATGAAGACACATCATATCAAAACCTATGGGACACAATGAAAGCAGTGCTAAGAGGAAAACTCATAGCTCTAAGTGCTTACAAAAAGAAACTAGAGAGGGCATACACTAATAGTTTGGCAACACACCTGAAAGCTCTAGAACAAAAAGAAGTAAATGCACCCAAGAGGAGTAGACGGGAGGAAATAATTAAACTCAGGGCTGAAATCAACCAAATAGAAACAAAAAGAACTATACAAAGAATCAATAAACCCAGGAGCTGGTTCTTTGAGAAAATCAACAAGATAGATAAACCCTTAGCCAGACTAATCAGAGGGCAGAGAGACAGTATTCAAATTAATAAAATCAGAACTGAAAAGGGGGACATAACTACAGAACCCGAGGAAATCCAAAAAATCATCAGATCCTACTACAAAGGCCTATACTCAACAAAATTGGATAATCTGGATGAAATGGACAATTTTCTAGACAAGTACCAGTTACCAATGTTAAATCAGGAGCAGATAAACCATCTAAACAGTCCCATAACTTTGAAAGCAATAGAAGCAGTCATTAAAAGTCTACCCACCAAAAAACAGTCCGGGACCAGATGGCTTCAGTGCAGAATTCTATCAGATCTTCAAGGAAGACCTAATAGCAATTCTTTTCAAACTATTTCACAAAATAGAAATAGAAGGAACAATACCCAATTCATTCTATGAAGCAACAATCACGCTCATACCTAAACCACACAAAGACCCAACAAAGAAAGAGAACTTTAGACCAAGCTCCCTAATGAATATCAACGCAAAAATACTCAATAAAATTCTCACAAACAGAATCCAAGAACACATCAAAACAATTATGCATCATGATCAAGGAGACTTTATTCCAGGAATGCAGGGTTGGTTCAATATACGGAATTCCATCAATGTAATCTACTATATTAATAAACTCAAAGAAAAAAACCACATGATCATCTCACTAGATGCTGAGAAAGCATTTGACAAAATTCAACACCCCTTCATGATAAAAGCTTTGGAAAGATCAGGAATTCAAGGTCCATATCTACACATTGTGAAAGCAATATACAGAAAACCAGTAGCCAACATCAATCTAAATGAGGAGAAACTTGAAGCAATTCCACTAAATTCAGGGACTAGACAAGGCTGCCCATTCTCCCCCTACCTATTCAATATAGTACTGGAAGTCCTAGCCAGAGCAATTAGGCAACAAAAGGAGGTCAAAGGGATACAAATTGGAAAGGAAAAAGTCAAAAATTTCACATTTGCAGATGATATGATAGTATACTTAAGTGACCCCAAAACTTCCACCAGAGAACTCCTAAACCTAATAAGCAACTTTAGTAAAGTGGCTGGGTATAAAATTAATTCAAACAAATCAGTAGCCTTCCTCTACTCAAAAGATAAACTGGCTGAGAAAGAAATTATGGAAGCGACGCCCTTTACTATAGTCACAAATAATATAAAATACCTTGGTGTGAATCTAACCAAGCAAGTAAAAGACCTGTATGACAAAAACTTCAAGCCCCTGAAGAAAGAAATCGAAAAAGATCTCAGAAGATGGAAAGATCTCCCATGCTCATGGATTGGCAGGATTAATATAGTAAAAATGGCCATCTTGCCGAAAGCAATCTACAGATTTAATGCAATCCCCATCAAAATTCCTACTCAATTCCTCATAGAGATAGAAAGAGCAATTCTAAAATTTATTTGGAATAACAAAAAACCCAGGATAGCGAAAACTACTCTCAGTTATAAAAGAACTTCTGGGGGAATTACCATCCCTGATTTCAAGCTATACTACAAAGCAATAGTGTTAAAAACTGCATGGTATTGGAACAGAGAGAGGCAGGAAGATCAATGGAATAGAAATGAAGACCCAGAAATGAACCCACACACCTATGATCACTTGATCTTCGACAAAGGAGCTAAAACCATCCAGTGGAAAAAAGACAACATTTTCAACAAATGGTGCTGGTCCAACTGGAGGTCAGCATGTAGAAGAATGCAAATTGATTCATACTTATCTCCTTGTACAAAGCTCAACTCCAAGTGGATCAAGGATCTCCACATAAAACCAACTACATTGAAACTAATAGAAGAGAAAATAGGGAAAAGCCTTGAACACATGGGCATAGGGGACAAGTTCCTGAACAGAACACCAATGGCTTGCGCTCTTAGATCAAGAATTGACAAATGGGACCTCATAAAACTGCAAAGCTTCTGTAAAGCAAAGGACACTGTAAATAGGACAAAGTGGCAACCAACAGATTGGGAAAAGATCTTTATCAATCCTACAACTGATAGAGGGCTAATATCCAAGGTATACAAAGAACTGAAGAAATTAGACTCTAGACTATCAAATAAGTTTATTAAAAAATGGGGTACAGACTGAACAAAGAATTCTCAACTGAGGAATCTTGAATGGTTGAGAAGCACCTAAAGAAGTGTTCAACATCTCTAGTCATCAGAGAAATGCAAATGAAAACAACACTGAGATTCCCTCTCACATCAGTCAGAATGGCTGATTGAAAACACAGGTGACAGAAGATGCTGGCGAGGATGTGGAGAAAGAGGAACACTCCTCCATTGTTGGTGGGATTGGAAGCTTGTACAACCACTATGGAAATCAGTCTGGCAGTACCTCAGAAAATTGAACATAGTATTACCTGAGGATCCAGCTATACCACTCCTGGGCATATACCCAAAAGATGGCTCAACATACAACAGGGACACATGCTCCACTATGTTCATAGCAGCCTTATTTGTAATAGCTAGAAGTTGGAAAGAACCCAGATGTCCTTCAACATAGGAATGGATACAGAAAATGTGGTATATTTACACAATGGAGTACTACTCAGCTATTAAAAACAATGAGTTCATGAAATTCTTAGGCAAATGGATGGAGCTTGAGAATATCATGCTGAGTGAGATAACCCAATCACAAAAAAACATACATGGCATGCACTCACTGATAAGTGGATATTAGCCCAAAAGCTCACAATACCTAAGACACAATGCGTAGACACATGTGGGTGCTTTGGTTTTATATTAGAAGGAGTAGCAAAAATACTCAACCAGAGCTCCCAGGGACTAAAACTCCAGCCTAAGAACATAAAGGGAGGAACTCATGGCTCCACTTGTATAGGTAACTGAGGGTAGCCTCATTAGGCAACAGTAGAAGTGGAGGGCCATGGTCCCCAAAAGTTTGAATCCCTAGTATTAAGGAAAGTGAGAGCAGGGAGGTGGAATTGGGAGAATGATGGGAGCACATCCTCATAAAAATTTGAAGAGGGGGTATGAGAAAGGGTTTTGGGGGAGAAAGGAAGAGGAGATAATAGTGAAAGGTAAAGACGTAAAATATCCAATAAAAAAAAAATAACAGATAATTGGTCTGGCAAAAAAGAAAAAAAAAAGAAAAAAAAAGAAAGATAGTTTACTTATTTCAAATGATTTTCAAAAGTTTCCAGGAGATGCTTATTGGTTAAGATCTTATTTTAAGCTCTTCACAAAAGAATTTATGTCTCTGTTTAATAATCTTAAGAGAGATGCAAATCTTAATTTCCTTCAACAATTAATTGACAAAAGAGGAGTAATTTTACAAAAAGTAGAAGAAGCTCTCACTAATTGATATATTATATAGATTGATTAATTGTTGGCTGTTTATAATAGTCCTTTGATAAAAGAGATTATTAATAATGAATTATATTTCTTTAAATAGTCTCTTTATGACTCTTTGAGGGTGGAAGGAGCATACCTTGTTTACTCTTAACTTTTTAAAACTGAAAACTCATAGCAAATCTGCTGATGATTGCCTCTGGCATCGCTGAGATCAATGAAAACTATGCCACAACTATGTGGAAGGACATTTTTACCCTTAAATGGAATGGCCAGGAACCAGTTCCTATATGGGGCCGAGGATTGATATGACTGTTTAATACCACAGAAGGCACAACTAAATGGCCACCAAAAAGATTAATGAATTAAATAGATACCTCCCCAAAACCAGGCCCAATTATAAATAAGATGAATAACAATTGTCATCTAGGGAAGAGAAGTTTCCCTGAGAATTACTTTCTTTTTTCTCTTCCAGGTAAAAATTAATCACCTGTGATGTCTGCTATTAGGAGTTCTAATCCTGATGCTGGCCTCTGGACTTATACTACTCAGACCTCCAATGGGCCTTTGACAAGGACATCAAATAGCTGTAGATTGACATCTCTAATCTGAAGAAATCCCTCGTTTCCCTGTTTGATGCGATCCCCCAAAATTCCAAAGGACTTTATTGGCCCTGATTTTCTCTTTTACAATAAACAGCTGTAAACAGCTCCAGACTGTGTACAGCCCTTAAAGAAGAATGCTGCTTTTACATAGACAAAACAGGGATGATTAAAGAGAGCATGAAAAAGGCCAGAGATGGTCTTGAGAAAAGACAGAGAGAGAAAGAGAAAAAGGAGAGCTTGTACAAGAATTGGTCTTCAACCTCTCCATGATTGTTAACCCTACTTCCTTCCATCTTGGGATTATTAATTGGGTTATTTTTGCTTATTTCCTTTGGTCCCTGAGCCTTACATAGGCTGACTAACTTTGTGAAACAACAGATAATCTGATAGCAAAATCTATTCAGATACATTATCATGTGTTAGCTTTGGAGGACCACGAGACTCTATCTGAGGTTGTTCTCTATCCAGGGTGTTCCTAAGTCTCATCTCCACCCATCCTAAAAGAGGGGGCTTACACCCCTAGACCAAGCAGAGAGGGGCTACCCAGAACCCCCGCTGTCTGGCAATCTGAATTCTTGCTGAGACTGCGAGGCTAAGCACTGTAAGGGAATATAAATAAAAGTTAAAAATATGTTTCTGGGTTCCCTGAGGGACAAGCCTGACTGCATAGGGGTAGATGTCAAAAGTATCCCCTCTCCAGGAAAAAGACATCGGGATGGGTATGGCCCTTATGCCTCACTGGACAATGACAGGAGGACTGGAGCCATTACAATGTCCCCTTTAATTACTGGAGGTCAGGCCTCTATCCCCGCCTTGGCAAGATTAGAATCACCACAGCCCTTCTATACTTGGAGAAGGGAGGAGATGTCAGGGGCAGCCCTGCTTATACACTGAAGGTCTAAAATCAGCCATAAGCCTAAAATCAGCAATAGTCTGGACATATATGCCTGCTAACACGAAGACTTGGGTCTCTTTGGAAAAACACTGAAACAGAGGGCTATAAACTATTGTAAACAGGCAGTTTTTGTTGAAATCTACAAGCCTGAGTAGTCATAAACCTTGTAAATAGGCAGCCTTTGGCAGATAGTACCAAATTAGATTATGACAAGGGAATCATAGGAAGAGTCATAGTGACCTGACCCCTGAACCTTCACTCAGATGATACCCTGTTCTGAAAGATATCTGTACTCCCCCTGAACATCTATGTTCCTGTGTCATCCCCTTCCCCACATTCTGCATTTTTGTGTTTATAACCCCTATGTTAAAAAGTAAAAATTATGATTTGATAAAAACAAACAAACATACAAAAAAATTAACACCAGTGTACCCTGGTTCTGCTGACTTAGTTCCTGACAATCTATTTTCTTGTTCTCAGAAATACTTTGAATTATAAAACGTTATTGTGGTTTGTGTTAGTATGCTGGGTGAAATAATATTTTATTGATCTTATTTTGAACTTCAAGGTTTGTAGTGAGTTGAGGTGTCCTTCGGCATGGTTGTAGGTCGTATTTGCTTTCATATTGTGAAGTGCTGTTTGGTCTGTTGAACATTTTGAAGAGCTAGATTCCTTTTTTGAGAATTTCATGTATGAACACTGTATTTGCCTAGCTTTCCCCTTTCTCTCCTTCCTCCCACTCTTCCAAACCCCCTCATACTTTTTGAATGCATTTTATTGTTTGATTATCATTTATATGTGTATGTATATATGTATGCATGTATGGGTATGTGTATTTATGCAAATATTGAAAAAAAAAGAAAACATAAAAACAGACTCAGAGAAAAAAAAAACAAAAAAACAAAAGTGAATACTTTATAACTCATACATAGATCCCATGGCTGCAAAGTGAAAATAAAAACAACAGACCTGGATTATTACTGGAAAACCTTGTAAATCAGAAGTGATCTATATAGTTAAACTCTGCACAAGTAAGGACCTCACAAGGTATTGATACAATCCCTCCTGTGTGAAGACTGCAGAGCTCTGGATCCCAGAGAGGAGGTGACACCTTAAAATAAGAATGTTCACCCTCCTTTTTATGAAATGATTTAGAAAGCCACCTTCAGCTGTTTGAAGAGAGAGTTTATATGCCTGTGCATATCTGCCTATTTATGTAATTTAGATTTATTTCAGAAATAAATCCAAATTTATTACTATGGATTTAATACTATGTATGTTAAATGAATATCTATTTGTAATTGTGGTCATTGAAGACAGTCATGAGCAAGTAACCTTTCTTAAGAACAGAATCTGTTTTAATTTATTATTTATTATACTTTTGAATGTGTACTTTATAGATATGTGAATCATGTGTACGCTTCATGCTTGCAGAGTCCAGAGAATGGTGTTGAATCCCCTGAAACTGGAGTCATAGACAGTTTTAAACTACAATATGGGTGCTTGAAATTGAGCCCGAGTTCTCTGCAGGATCATCAAGTACTCTTGGCTATCTCTCTAGGCCTCATAACCTATTTCTAAAGTTAATGTATGAACTACTCTTTTTGTAATATTTTTTGAAATATTATTTTTAATTAGAGGGCATGTATCAAAATGTATAGCTTATATAAACCCAGTCTCTCATTTTTCTGTTTTCATATCTTCCTAAATGAGATAAGAGGACATTTTCTGACAAACAACCTATTATGATCATTCGAACCTGATACATTAATGAGTTAGGTATTAATATATCTGTAAATGTGTTTAGTAAAGACATAGGATTTATTCTAAAATGTGAGTGTTGTACAGTTAAAGATAGTGGTAGTCTTTACTAGACAACATTTCTCTATAATTTTATGATTTATGCTAGTAAGAACTTTATAATAGTGATATTAAATTGTCAATTTATTATTGGTGAGTTGAGCTTCAAGTTAAAGCCTCATAGATAGTCAGTAAATGTGAAAGTCAGAATTAGAGTTCAGGCATGATCTATGTGCCAGAAACTCCAACGTTCACTTTCGGTCTATTTTGTTATGTATTTTGGTAAATATATATTAGAAAGCATAATCTCATGACCCCTACAAGAAAGTATCCAGAATTGTATTTAATCACCTTACTAATTTTATTAGTAAATTAATCTCTTTGCCCTGGGAACAAAATTACTTTCATAAACAGAAGTCAAACTATAATGTATTAGTTCAAACACATTTCACACATGATATTTTAAAAGATGCTATACACTGATATGATACACAAAGTGTGGATGAATGCAAACACACATATCATAAGATGACTAAATTTTTCAAAAATAAAACAACCCTATGTTGTGATATTTTATAATAGTTGTAGAATCCTGTGAATTCAGATCTACACTTGTCTACTTAGGGAGCCTTAGAGCCAGGCAGTCCTACACAGTCAGGAAGGAAAAAGTGTTGGTACTTATATTAGAACAGCTTGTCTCTGGGAAAACGATTTGTTTGTTATTTCTGTTGTACTTTTTCTAAGAATTTAGTGTCTTAGTAAGCTAAGCCTCCTCTCTTAGGCCTTAGAATGTTGTTACTCCAGGTAGGGCCACTGGCATTCCTCTATGCTGCTTGAAGGGACATTGTTTTTTCAAGAGTTATCAGGGCATGTTCTTGTAAATAGCTCAGTGTGGTAGAAGGGGAGATGTATAGCTTCAAGTCTCCTACGTAGCATTGTTCTTGGCCCATTTTTATCATTAAAACAGAAAGTCACAAACTTACTGAAATTCTGGGACTGAAGATGACCCCATCCATCCAGAAGAGGATGGAATGGATGTATCTGTACAGCTACAATCAGATCGGTTTCTCCAGAAGAGTGTTTTCCATTTTATCCAAGGGCAGGAAGCAAAGAAGAGTACTGGAACCAAGCCTCTGTTTATAAGACACCCTTGATTGTGCTTAACATGACATGCTGGTAAAGAAAGCAAAAGTCAAGGCAAGGGAGAATGTGGCAGATGAAAGGAGGCAAAAGGAAGCCCTCAGAAGCCATAGTCATCCTAGGCAACCAGTCAGACAGATAATCAGATAAAGGGCAGGAGTAGCACCTTGTATCTTAGTGAACAATTGAAGGCTTTATCGGGGAGTATCAGACAATGTTATGATTCAGCAGTTACTTAAGTATATTATGGCTTTAAGTTTGGGGGCTTTTCCTTTTGCTCAAATTTGTAAGTATAGTCTAAATTTTTGAAAATGTCCCTGAAAACCAGATAGAATTCAGACAAATGTCATATCTCAAGTCTCATTAGTAGTATAATTTCTGACATAGCTCATCTGAGATACAATATTATAAAATCAAGTTTTAGTAGACAAAAAAGGAGACAGGAGCCCACTGCTGGTTTTATAACATGTGGTATTCTTTGCTGGACTAGAATGTAGACAAGAAAGATGTGTGAACAGGAGTCCAGAGCTTTGGCTTTACATTAGACTACCATAGTTCATACCTATGAGGTTATGATATCATTACCAAGATGATGTTGAAGTTCAATAGAGGTAGAGAAATCCTGGAGAGGTGTGCAGAGTGGATAGATATACCTATGGATATGATCAGAGAAGGTGTTACTCAGAATTCTCCAGGGCTCAGAGAGCTAGACATTTCAAATCATTTGTCAGTACAGTACAGTTTAGGGTGATAGGAAACTTTGTGCAATATGTTTTGTTATCAGAAAGTTAAATGAAATCACACAGAGCAAGTGTTTACAGTTCAGAATACATTTGACTCTTCCTTTTCCCTGTGAACAATTCAATTTTCAGTGCCTTTTCCATTTCTGCAAGAAACTCAGAGGCTATTACCTCATTTACACATGCTTTCTCAGAGCAAAGCAGCTTGGAAAAAAAAAAAACCCCTCTATACCAAACTTGCTCTGTCAGCTCCACCAAACTATTTTCTGCATAAACAAACTACCATGTGCTGATGATACAATTCCCACCCATGCTTCTGAAGTCGCTCTAAAATTAGAGGACAGGCAGTAGTTTCCAGCCAGATAGATGTGCATTAATAGTAATTGTCTTGTGAAGATTAAACTGCCCAGAGCTGCAGGGTGCTTCCTAACAGGGTGAGTAATCTGGACTGTCACTCAGTAAAAAAATAAGTATTGCTGGAAGCAGAAAAAGCTCAGGATCCATTAGCTCCTGTTAAATCCTTGGCTCTTTCTGTTTTTTTCTTACCTCATTAATCCAGTCAGTTTCCATTGTCTCCAGATCATCCTTGCTTTAACTATCCTCTTTTCTTACTCATCTGATTGGTCTAGAAGACCTATCTGATACATCACTAATGTGCAGAGTTATAGTGATAAGTTCTTTGGAGGATGGATGGATGTTAAGGAGTCAATGTTCAAGACGAATATATGTAGTTAATCTAAAAAAAAAAAAAAAGTTTACAGTTTGAGACTGGAAAGACTGACTTGGTGAAGTAAGTAAAAGATCCCATAGTTAAAAATTTAAAATTTGAACAAAACAAAAAACAAACAAACAAAAAAAACCCTGCCCAATCTTGCTCGAATTCATGTGGTCTGTTTTAGCCTTTCTTGTTTATAATCACTCCAGGGGCTTAAGTCTGGCCAATTACATCATTCCTCTAAAAGGAGAAAAGAATCCTTGACTCCTAGTCATTTCCACAGAGTGCAGTGTCACTTCTTAGCTCCAACTCTATTTGCAATACTCTTTTCTAGGTAAAAAACATTTGTGAACAGGTATTGAAGCACAACTGTATGCCTTTATTTACATGCTAGAGTCAGGCTGTCTCAATACCATGTACGTGCCTCTTTCCTGCTCTCTAAACATTCTTATAAACTCACTGCCCTTACACTCTCTATTGGCTCCCCTTTTAGTAAACTCATCTCAAATGTCTCAGCTAAAAAGTCAAATACTGGTTTGTAAGAATGTAATTTCAGGTCTCAGCTTGAACTTAAAATTAAAAGATCCTTAAGTTTGAGTTTCAGTCAAATATTAGCTGCTCTCAAGGCACATCCCAAGAGGGGCACATTCCAAAGACTCAAACAAACATTCCAGGAAGGAGGGCCCAAGATAAGAGTTTATCAGGAGATGAGCCCTTAACACAGTACTTAAACAGAAGCCACTTAAGCTGACTCTCTTTGTTGTAAAGATAAGGTGCAAATCTGAGTTACCTAGAAACTGGGCCTGGGAATGGCTGTTTGAAATTCTTTATGGTCTAAGAAGTAATTAACTGTCCTTGTGAACTCTGTAAAAATGGTATATAATCTGCCCTTTAGTTCGGGGTTCTCCTTGCCTGCATGCAAGGGAACCCCAGTGCACTGGTTATTATCAATAAACCTCACGTTATTGCAGTGAATCCCATCTGTGGGTGTTTCTGCTGGAGAGTGTCCTTTGGTTTTGGATCTTTGGGTCCAACAGGTTCAGTTCTTTCTTTACAAATTCTTCCAGAGTTAATGCTTTTGCAGCTCTATTCTGAAGATCTGTTTTAAGGTGATGGTAGGGAAAGGTTCTGAAGATTAAACCTAGGAATTTCCCTGTCTACCATGGAGGAAAGTGCTTGGAGCTACATGCCAAGGCTCATGTAGATAGCTCAGCTCTTGTAGACCAAAGCCCAGTCTTTTATTTAGATATCAATTCAATTCTTGCCCCAGGTTCCCTCTTAGCCCCTTGATTCTTAGAAAAGACAGAAAGTACTTTTTTCTTTTTTAACATAGCAAATGAATTCAGAGATTTGCCTGCCTTTGTAGGCACAGACAAATAAGCTAGCAGATTGGTATCTCATCCTGTGATCACCATTCCTACAATGCTTGGATCTAGATTGGCTCCATGCCAGACTGACCTTAAATTCAGAAATCTGCCTTCTTTTTAAGCAAGAACAAGAAGTTAAGCTGGGGGGTTGGGGGTCATCCTGTACTGAGATCACCACCCTTTCTCTTCCTGGTGCTCCTTTTGAACCATGAGCCTTGTTTTTTTAAAAACTATCTTTTCCCTTTTATCTACTAATTAGTGCAGCTGCCTATGTTCTTTTGGGTCTGAAAGGGTTAAAAATTTTCAGAAACTCCTAGCAGTCTGAGCAAAACCAAGAGTGCAGGTCAGTTTGGTCATGAGCTCTGTGTTTCAGGAACTTGGCTGACCACAAGATAGATGGTTGATTACTAATAGGCTCTTTGAGAATAGCCTATACAAAATGTTCCCCATGATTGTTCTTTGGATCCTGTCACAAACTGAATAATGGGCTGGAACTTTCCATAGGTACTCTCCAATAACCCCCCTTCACTCCCCCTGGGTTGTGGTTTTCTCCTCAGGTTTTGCCTTTCAATTTTCTCTGCCTCCAAAGCCCCAGGGTCAGACCCCACTGCCCCTGCATGGGTCATGGTTCTTGACCTCAGCATGCTGATAAAAATATACCCCTTGCTGACTGCATCAAGTTCGGTGTCTTGTGAGTTATTGGGTAGCTGCAAATTCCTGAGGCTTGGGTGAGGTCCTCCCTTCATGGGGGCCTTACAGGTCCATGAAGTCCCTCATACCGTTCATATTGCATTTTATATTTTGTATAGTTGAGAAATCCTGTTTATATATTCTTGAACTATTGTCTTCAGAGTTCTTTCCCATAGCCTTAAGGGCTGTTCTAAAGGTCACAGTGTTCACCACCTTGCTGAAGAACTTTAGACACACACTCTCCTTCTGGACTCAAGCTGTGTCTAGTTATCATGGAGTCATTAACCTTGTCAGGGAGAACTTTTCCCAATAACCTTGATAGGAAGAATATTTCCCAAAGTAGGGACATGAAGTGAAATATGTCCATTATTATACAAACAAGCCTTGTGCTGTCAATACTCATGTAGTTATATGCCCTGAAGGCTTTGCTCCAGGTATGAGAACTGTCTCATGCCATCCCTTCTGTGGCTATGCAGGACTTGGCACTTGGTATTATCAGTAGTTCTTTCTGAGTGTGTTTGACCCAGATAGATTCAGGCTAGATGGAGTTCAGACTCATTCATTTTATTTCCAGAATCCCACACATGTGTGCAAAGTACTTGCTGAGTGAATAGACAATCAGTGTTAATTTGTTGGCTTCCTTTTTCAGCATTTGTTTCCACTCCATGTAAGAATATTTGACACTCTTATCACCTTCAAAACTGAGGGCCCTGGTGATTGATTTAAAAATAAAACATTATTGTTTTGCTTTGTTTTTAGATAGAGGAGAATGCATGTGAAAACACACAGAATAGTCAAACTTTCTTACATTCTATACTAATGTTTTGAAATGCAAAATTTTATTCTCTAAAATGAACAGATCAAAGGAGAGTGGAATGTTTGCTTTCTGATTTTATAAAGATTTGTTTATTTTTATTTTGTGTTTATAATACATATAATACATAGTGCTTGCCAGGATCTTGCTTTATTTGAGTGTCTGGTTCCCACAGAGGAAAGAATAGAATGATTTATACGCCTGGAGATATGAATGATTTGAGGGTCCTTATGGGTGATGATGACCCCACTTGGCTCTTCTGCAAGAAAGTGCTGTAAACTACTGAATCTTCTATCCAGCCCACATACACTTTCCCTGGCTCCCAGATTTGGGATCATACTTCAATAATTCCAAACCTCTGTAGGAATGTACTTACGTATCTCTATAAAATTATCCTAGACTCGATTATTTTTACTCTTTTCTGGTTTATATATTTATTCTTAAATATATCTCTTTTTTTGAAGATAGATTCTTCTTTTATACAGTATATCCTGATTATGTTTTTCTTTCCATCTACTCTTCCCAGTTCCTTCCTTTCTTCCCTTCCCTCTAGTTCTACTCTCTTTCTCTTTTTCATTAGAAAAGAACAGAGTTCTAAGGAAAAAAAAACAAGCAAACATGACAAAGTAAAATAAGATAAAGGAAAAAGCTATCACAATGAAGTTGGATATGACAACTACAGGAAAAAAAGCATCCCGAACAGACATAAGAGTCAGAGACCTACTCCTTCTCACTTTCAGAAGTCCCACAGAAATACTAAGCTAGTAATTATAATAAATATTCAGAGAACCTGGTGCAGACATATGTGGGCATCATGCTTGCTGCTTCAGTCTATGTGAGCTTGTGTGTACCTTGTTTAATTGATTCTCTTGGCTCCTGATATTCTCTATCTCCTCTGGCTCTTCAATCTTTCTGTTTCCTCTTAGGCAGGACTTTCTGAGATGAGAGAGGAAGGATTTGATGGAAACCTCCAATTTAGATTCTTCTCTCTTTCCATATAATATCTGGCTGTGGGTGTCTGCATCTGTTCCTTCTGGTTTCCTGAGGAAATCTCTTTGATGATAAATGGAAAACTCACTAATTTATGCATAGAGCAAAATATTATTAGAAATTATTTTATTTGTTTGCTTGCTTAAGAGCAGTAGTGGTGGTTTTATCTGAGGTCCCTGTCCTATCTTATCTCTGGCTCTTGGTTACCCAAGCAGTGTCAGGTATGAATTCTTCCTCATGGAGTGGACCTCAGTTCAATTCAGTCTTTGGTTGGATACTCCCTCAAGTTCTGTGACATCATTGCCCTAACATAGTTTGTAGGCAGAAGAAAATTTAGGTCAAAGGCTTGGGTTGGCACCCACATTTTTTTCCAGGATCTACAAAGTAAGTTCCTAAACCAAAAAGACTGGAATGTATGGGTGACAGTTTCTTGTAGACAACAGATAGAACTCATGTTCAATGAGTTATGTGGGTGTTGTCATAAGCAATGGTGCCCTGCTGTAAGTTTGCAGAGAGCAACCCGTTGTCTCAGCAAAAGATTGGGTTGTTAGGAGATTTCCATGGGATAACCCTTTGCCAACATTCATACCAAATGTAACCAAGTCTCACTGGAATTACCATACTAAACGTTACCAAGTACCCACCCTTACTAAAAGAGATGGGCAGTTGAGAGTCTGTATCCCCCATTACTAGGAGTCCTCATTAGGGTCACCTTCACAAATTCTTAGAAGTATCCATTGCACTAGGTTTCCACAGAACCTTTGAAATGTCCCATCTTGAATTCCAGACATATCTCCCCAAACTGATTCACCCGATCCCATTCCTACTTTCCTGAAGTCTGCCCATAAAATCTGTTATATCTGCCACTCCCTGTGAAATCACTGCATTCCTCTAAACACCTCTCTTTATGCCTGTGTAGATCAACATCTCTTGATCTATTGACTGTAACTTAGTTATCATTTCCTAATATCCCCTTACAAGCAGATGTATACCACATTTACCTTTCTAGATCAGAGTTACTTCACTCGGGATAATATTTTTTGTCATTTCATCCATTTATCTGCAACTTTTATGACATCATTTTTTTTGACAGTGGAGTAATACACCATTGTGTAAATGTTCCACATTTCCTTTTTCCATTCTTCTGTTGATGGAAATATAGATTGTTTCTACTTTATGACTATTATGAATAAAGGCAAAATGAACATTTTTGAGCAAGTGCACTTATAATAGGATAAAACATCCTTTGGATGTATGCCCAAGAGTGGTATAGATGAGTTTTGAGGTAGTTTGATTCCCATCTTTCTAAGGAACAATCATATTGCTTTCCATAGTGGCTGTATAAGTTTTACTCCCACAACAATAGAGGAGGGTTCCCTTTGCTCTACATCCTCCCCAACATCCCCTTTCACTTACATTACTTATCATAGCCATTCTGACAGACATAAAATTTCAAAGTAGTTTTGATTTGCATTTCTCTGATGCCCAAGGGTATTGAACATCTTCTTAAATGATTCTTAGGCATATGTGATTCATCTATTAAGAATTTTCTGTTTAGATATGTTCCTCCATCTTATCTGTCTATCTATCTATCCATCTATCCATCCATCTATCCATCTATCTACCCATTCATCTATCCCTCTATTAATTCATCTATTTAATTATTTGTTTGTTTGTTTATATTATTTTACACTAGACTGCAGTTTCCCCACCCTACTCTGAATTTTTTGATTTTTTTTTCATTTCTTTATATGTTTTGGATGTTAGACCTCAGCTGGATGTGGAATTGGTGTAGACTGACTTTTTTGTCCTATTGACTGTCTCCTTTATTTTACAGAGATTTTCAATTTCATGAGATCCCATTCATTAGTTGCTGATCTCAGTGCCTGCACTATTGATGTTCTATTCAGAATGTTGTTTCTTGTGCCAATGTATTCAAGGCTATCCTCCACTTTCTTTTTAATCAGGTTCAGTGCATCTTATTTTATGTTAAAGTCTTTGATCCACATGGACTTTTTGTGCAAGGTGGTAAATACGATCTACTTGTATTCTTCTACATTCAAATATCCAATTTGATGAACACCATATGTTAAAGATGCTTGTGTGTGTGTGTGTGTGTGTGTGTGTGTGTGTGTGTGTGTGTGTATTATGTATGTATTTGGTTTCTTTATAGAAAAATTTAGGTCTTCATAGTTGTGTGGATTCATGTCTGTTTAATCAATCCATTCCATTGATCAATTTTTTATGCCAATATTATGCTCTATTTATTACTATGACTCTGTAGAATAACTTGAAATCAGGGATGGTGATACCTCTACCATTTATTTTATTGTTGAGAATTGTGTTGTCTTTTAGTTCAGATTAATTTTTGTTTTCTATATGAAATCAAGTATTGTACTTTCAAGGGCTGTAAAGAATTGTGTTTGATTTTGATGGAGATTGCACTGAATCTGTAAATTGCTGTTGGTGGTATGGACATTTTTATTATGTTAATCCTACAATCTATGAGCATGGAAAACCTTTCCATCTTTTAATATCTTCTTCAATTTCTTTCTTCAGAGACTTGAATTTATTTTTATGGTACAGACTTTCACTTGCTTGGTTAGAATTATCCCAAGGTATTTTATATTAGCTGAAGCTATTGTTAAAGGTATTTTTTCCTGATTTCTTTCTCAGTCTGTTTGTAATTTGTATATAGGAAGACTACTGATAGTTTTAGCAACTTTTTTGTACACCACTTTACTAAAAGTGTTTATCATGTATAAAAATTTTCTGGTGGAATTTTATGGTCATTTATTTACACTATCATATCATCTACAAATAATGATCCTATGATTTCTTTTTCTTGATCTCCTTTAGTTTTTTTATTGTCCTAGGCAAGTACAATATAGTATATATGAAAATATGAACAACCTTTTTTTGTTACTGATTTTAGTGATATTGTTTGAGTTTCTGTATGTCTTTTATATCTCCAGGATGTTTATTTTGAAGCAGTATTGGATTTTTTTCAAAGTACTATTCTGTGTCTAATGAAATGACTGTGTTTTGGTTTTTTGTTTTTTTTTTTTTGATGTTGTTGTTGTTGGTGGTGGTGGTGGTGGTGGTTTTGGTTTTGGTTTGGTTTTGGTCCTTGTTTATTTTTTTGTTTCAGTTTATTTATATGGTGTATTACATTTACTGATTTTTTTTTATATATTGAACCGTCCTTGCTTCTCTGGGATAAAGCCTATTTGATAATTGTGTGTGGACATTGTGATGTGTTCTTGACTTTGATTTACGTTCCAAATATTTTACTGAGTTTTTTGTATCTATATTCATAAAGAAAATTGTGCTATAATTCTCTTTCTTTGTACAGTCTTTATGTGGTTGGGGTACCTGGGTAATTGTGGCCTTATGAAATGAATGTGGTTATGTTCCTTCTGTCTCTATTTTGTGGAATACTTAAAGAGAATTGGGCTATCTTTTCTTTGAAAGACTAGTAGAATCATCGACTAAAGAAATCTGGCCCTGTAATCTTTGTGATTGAGAGACCTTTATTGATGATTTCTATTTCACTGGGAATTATTGTTGTTTTTTTTAAATTGTTTATCTGGTCTTGATTTAACTTTGTAAGTGGTACCTATGAAGAAATTCTCCATTTCTTTTACATTTTCCTGTTTGTTGGCATATAGTTTTTTAAAGGATGTCATGATTTTCTGGATTTTCTTGGTATCTGTGGTTATGACTCCCTTTTTATTTCTGATTTTTTTTTAAAATTTGGTTACTCTGTGTCTTTTAGATAGTTTTGATAAAGGTTTGTCTATGTTGTTGTTTTTCTCAAAGAACCAACTTTGTTCCATTGATTCTTTGTTTTGTCCTCTTTCTGTTTTATTGATTTCAGACCCTATTTGATTATTTTTGCCCTCCACTTCTTTTAAATATGAATACTGTTTTGTTATTCTAAAGAGCTTTCAGGTATCTTGTTAAACTGCTAGTATGAGATCTATCAAAAATTTTATGTAGGCACTTAGTGCTGTGAGCTTTCCTTTAACACCACTTTTACCATGTTTCATAAGATTAGGTATGCAGGATATTAATTTTCTTTAAATTCTTCAAAGTCTTTAATTTCTTTATTTCTGTTTGACCCAGTGGTCATTGAGTAGAGATTTGTTCAGTTTTCCTGAGTTTTAGGTTTTTCTATGGTTTCTGTTGTTGTTGAAACCCAGCTTTAATCTGGGCTATTCTGATAGAATCCAAGGAACTATTTCAATTTTTATTTTTATTCAGACTTGCTTTGTCCCAAAGTGTGTGATCAATTTTGGAGAAAGTTGTATGAAGTGCATACTAGAACACATATTTTATTGTGTTTTGGTGAAATGTTCCATAAGTATTTGTTAGGCCCATTTTGTTTATAATGATTGCTAGTCCAAATATTTCTTGGTTTAGATTTTGTGTGGCTGGCCTGTTCATTGTTGGTCCTAAAGTCCCCCACTACCTGTGTGTTAGGGTCAATATGTGATTTAAGCTGTAGCACTGTTTCTTTTACAAGCTTGTGTACCTTTGTGTCTGGGCATAAATATTATGAATTGAAATATCATTTTGGTGGATTTTTCTTTTGATAAGCATGTAGTTTCTATCCCTATTCCTTTGATTAGTTTTCATTTTGAAGTCTGCTTTATAACATATTAATTAACCTGGCTGTAACTTCTAGCTGTTCAACTGCTTGGGAAAATATTTTTCAATCCCTTCACCCCAAGATAATATCTATACTTTTTGTTGAGGTGTGTTACTGGGTAAAACAGAAGAGTGGATCCTGTTTTCACATCCTGTCTGTTAGTCTGTGACTTTTGAGTTCATTGTTGTTGAGACGTTTCAAAGACCAATGATTGTTCATTCATTTATTTTCTTGTTGTTCTTGGTAGTGGTGGTGGTAGTTTAGGTGGATTGTATGTCTTTGTATGTTTGTGGTGTGTGTGTGTGTGTGTGTGTGTGTGTGTGTGTGTGTGATGTTTGTGGTGTGGGGGGGTTGTGCATGCTTCACTTCTTTTGATTTTGCTGGTGTAAAATTATTTGCTTCCTATGTTTTCATGTGTGTAATTTACCTCCTTAAGTTGGGGTTTTTATTCCAACACCTTCTATGGGGCTGGACTTACAGATAGATTTGCTTTAAATTTTATTTTATCATGGCATATTTTTGCTTTCTCCCTATATGGTGATTGAACTTTTTACTGAGTATAGTAATTTAGGCTGTCATCTGTTGTTTCTTAGTATGTAGTATATCTTTCTAGAACCTTCTGCCTTTTAGAGTCCCTATTGAGAAATCAGGTATACATTTTACAGTTCAGTCATTATATGTTACTTAGTTTTTTCCCCCTTGAAACTTTTAACATTCTTTCTTTGTTGTGTATATTTAGTGCTTTGATTATTATAGAGATGACTTTCTTTTTTTCCAATCTATTTTGTGTTCTATAGGCTTCCTGAATCCTTTATAGGCATCTTCTTCAGGTTAGGAAGTTTTTCTTCTACAATTTTGTTGAAAACATTTTTCTGGCCCTTTGGTATGGGTTTTTTCTCCTTTCTTTACACCTATTATTCTTAGATCTTGTCCTTTCACTGTGTGCCAGATTTTCTAAATGTTTTGTATTAGGACTTTTTCAGATTAAACACTTCCTTTGTCCACTGTATCCATTTTTATTATAGTACCTTCAGCAGCTGAGATTTTTCCTTCCATGTCTTGTATTTTGTTTGAGAAGTTTGCCTCTGTCGTGCCTCTTTGAGTTCCTAAATTTTTCAATTCCAGAATTCCCCCAGTTTTTATTTTCCTTATTGCCTCCACTTCCAATTTTAGGTCTTAAGAAGTTTTATTTATTTTCTTATACTGTTTGTTTGCATTTTCTTGGATTTTTTTTTAAAAAAAGATATATTAATTGCCTTTTTAAGTACCTCTCTCATATTTATAAAGGTTCTTTTAAGTTTTTTTTATTTTGTTGGATATTTTATTTATTTACATTTCAGATGTCATCCCCTTACCCCGTTTCCCCTCCCTGAAAACCCCATATCCCATCTCCCTTCCTCCTTTTTGCTCTTATACCATTTTAATTACATGCAAGTGTTAAGGTCAGTTCTAGGTTGATGTTCTAGCAATACAATAGATGCAAATAGTCAAGGAACAAGCAACACAATAAACACAAATAGTCAGAAAACACGCATGGTAATAAACACAATTCTGTGAGCACTCCTATGATCCCTGTTTCTAAGGGCTTATCAGAATGACCAAAATATCTGACTCAACTTCTTTGTACTAGCCCAAAGTCATTTTCACATCTGAAGCCTACTCTCTTGTTCTAGCCTAATATTTCAATTCCTGCCTGAAATTACTTCTTTGTTCTAACTTAATGTCAGAGTCCTGCCTGATGCCTACTTCCTGGCCCTTGGCTAATGTCATATTCCAGCCAAGCAGCCTATTTCCTTGTCCTTGGCCCATGTCAGATTCTTACCATGCAGCCCCAAATATTCTTCGCCTCTCCCCTTTTTTATTTCATTAACTGTATTAGGTCATTCTGACAAGAATGCCTTCCTTAACCATCATGAAATATGCATTATCGAAAGCAATACACTTCTGTCTTAGGTTAGTAAGGCTCTGTGTAAAATCTTACCCATTAAGATTTTTTTCTTATGCTTCAACTATGTGGGTATAGCTGCATCTTGCTTTGTAGGGTAGCTGAGTGGAGACATTTTTGTCCTGGGTATTATTGATTCCATTTTTATGCTGATGTGTTGGTATCTGGGTTTGGGATGATTAAAGTTCTAGATGCTGATTTCTGGATTTGTCTTTATTCATTGATTATTGTTTTCTCATTGTTTTCTGTTTCCTTTCTGTATTTTCAGAGTTGAGGTGGCTCCGTGTTACCTGTTTTCCTAGCCTGTTTGGCATGGGTGTTCATACAGAATGCTTGCTGTTATTAGAGGCCAAGTAATTGAGTTGAGGGAAGAAGGGTTGGAGGAGAAGGTCTTTGTGATCCACTGGGGATGAGGTCAGAGAGGAAGGAAGCCCCCTCTTTAGTTATAATTCTAAGAATAGGACCGTTGTTGGAAGGTAAATTGAATCCTCCATAGGAGAGTTGTAAGTCTGCCTCCAGTCTTCTTGTTGTCCTAGGTGGGATGGCTTTTCTGTTACCTGTGGTGCCTGCTGAATCTGATGTCTGGGATACAGCCACAACCAAAGGGATGAGGAGGGAATGGTCTTGGGATCCATAGGAGATGTGGGCAGGATCAGGTGAGAAGGCTGTAGCTGTGACTTTGGTGGAATACTAAGGAAGAAATTAAAGGGTTGGATCTAGATGAACAAAAAGACAGAAAAGACTGAGAGTTCCCTACCTTTTTTTCCTGGCAGGCAAGGCCCATCTTTGATATATTTGAATAGAAATAAAAACAGAGCATTGATTTCTGATGTTCTATATTATTTAGCTTTCTGTATTATTTACTTTTTAGTGTTACTATATTTCAGATTTTCCTACTTTAATTTTTTGTTATATATATTCATAGATGCCTTTTTGAATGCAAGGAATAACAAAGGAAGTTGAAGAAATGTATCATGAGATGTAATATTCAGAGAAATAATTGGAGAATATATTATATTGTCAACATTTAGCCATTATAATCAACTTTAATCATCAAAGCTGCCTTGCAGTCTTTAGTATTTTAACATTAATTTCAAAATAATTTATTCTATTATTACACTGACTTTCACTCAGATGTAAATGAACTTAATAAGATGAAGCATAAATGTAATGTTAGAATAGAAACATAATAGAAATTGGAACCCAATGAGTACACTCGAAAGCAGAATCTTTTTGGCTGGCTTCTATGGAGGGATTTTCATTTCCTTTAATACATATCACAGGCTTGTCACTTCAGCAAAAGGGAAGATAACAATTCTTATCTAATGAAATATTTTTGCATTTCACTGATAGCTTATGTTCACGTTTATTTGCATTGAAAATGAGTTGTTCTGAAGACACTGGCAGTAAAGGGTTAAAAATGCAACTGGAAATATACATGCACAAGTACACACACTGCTCTTTTTCCACACAGCCTTGGTTCCATAGAGATTTCTTTGACTGTACCCTCATTTTTCAATTAAACATGAAGTCATGATCTTTGCTTAATCCCAATTTCTGACAACTGTATGTAGTTTCAGGTCATTGTTGTCATAAAGTATGATCTGCATTAGGAAATAAAATAAAAAATTGAATGTGCCTATTTAACTATTGGATCCCAAATAAATGTTTGTTGGTGCTGCAACAATCTAATTGAAAATGAGTAGACTGTAAAATTATAACTCTAAGTCTGAGGATGTGTATGGTGCAATGTAGTCTCAATTGATCTATGGACATTCCCCAGCCTCGCTGTTATTCCCAAGCACAAAAATTTCTAATAGTGCCTACTAATTGTAATACAAAAATAACATATCAGATAAGTGAAATATAATGTTTTGCTATCCACCAGTACATGAAAAATATTATGAGGGCCACTAAATACTTTATTATGTCATAAGTCAAGATATTGTACTTATTCATTGAATGAAAAAGGAAGTTTTATAAAACATGTGTCTTACTAACGTGGGTTGAATGCCTTTCACTATTTGACTCTGTCATCTCGAGATAGTGTGAGGGGCTTTGACAGTTGGTTCAGGGATTGTAGAGAGCTAGCAGCTCTTCCAGAGGACCCAGGTCTAGTTCCTGTACCCAAATGGTGATTCACAAACATCATGAAATTAAGGTCTACAGAATCTTCTGGCTCCATAGATGGGAACACTCATATGGTAGGCACATACATGCAGACAAAACATGCATACATATAAAATAAATAATTATCTTAAAAGCTGCATGTAAATTCACATACGCTCACCTACATTTGTACGTTACTATAGTCTAAGCTACTGAATGATTTTGTAGGTCCCTGTTACTTGTCTCAAAATGCAATGTAATGAATATTACCTTTTGATATAGTATCATTGGTCCTATACTCAATCTCCATTACTTTTTCATTCAAAGTCCTTTCAACTTTCACTCTGGTCTTATTCCTTCCTGAATCATATGATATATCTATGCTCTTCCTCAACTCTCTATCCTCAAATCCAAACACTATATATGGGAATTATTTTTCTCTTAGACATGTTCAATTACAATTGTTTCCAAAATCAAACAGGAATTCCAAGGATTGCAAAAATCTGTGTATACTTGTAATATCAGGTAATCTCACCAGATTGCTCTACCTAGGGATCATTCCATCTGCAGACACCAAACCCAGACACTACTATGGATGTCAAAAAGTACTTCCTGACAGGAGCCTGATACAGCTGTCTCCTGAGAGGCTCTGCCAGATCCTGACTAAAACAGATGCTCGCAACCAACCATTGGACTGAGCACAGGGACCCTATTGGAGAAGTTAGGGGAAGGACTGAAGGAGCTGAAGGGGCCTTATCTGGAATGAATGACAGGGAGAGCCTTGGCTCTGTGAAGGCTTGATGCCCCAGTGTAGGGGAATGCTAGAGCAGTGAGGCTGGAGTATGTGGGTGGGTGAGCAACTTCACAGAAGCAGGGTAAGGGGGTATGGGATAGGAGGTTTACAAAAAGAAACCGGGAAAGGTGATAACATTTGAAATGTAAATAAATAAGATATCCAATTTAAAAAAAAGCAGCACTTTTTAGAAGTCATTTGATATATCATGGGATCTATTCCCCCATTACCATCACTCCCACTACCTTTTTTGTCCTTGTTTGTAGGTTATAATTAAGGCTATTGAATAAGATAGTTGGAGATACTAGCAATGAGTCTCTACAATAAAAAAACACATTTATTTATGACAGAAATATCTGTAATGGGGAGCTATTTCAAACCCCTTCTCAGATGTCAGAAACTCTCTTTTTATACTTCATTATAAATAATTAATAAACTATAACTTTTGTATCAAGAAAAAATGTAGAGGCCAGTTCTTCAGTTATTAAGTATTAGCCTTACAATCTGGACTGTTTTTCCTATATGGACCAGAAGTCAACTTGCATTAGAAAATGTGCTAATACCAAGAAGCATGTCACCAAGACAACAGAATAGAACAGTCCAGAGTGTGTCCTTCTGCAGAAATATCAATTGAGACAACTATCCAGGCATGAAATTTCTTCATAAGAACTAAGCAAAACAGGTGAGAGGTTACACTATCTAGACATAGCACAGAAATAAGAAAAGGCACATTGAAAAGGGTAGGGAAGACAGATTATATTACCTGAGACACCTTTCCTTTATTTTCAGATACAATAGTGTAGACAGAAATGCCCTGCATGTAAGAAAAAAAAATAACAGAATTCAGACTTGGTTTAAAATCAATAACCCTAGACTTTCTTTAATAAAGATCAATGTCAGCTGGCCTATAACAATTCCAAATCTCAAGACATTACCTACGGATAGAGCTTCCATATCTGCTATGGTTCAAATCTAAAGAATCTCTCAAAGGTTTGTGGTTTGATTTCTTGCTTCCTAACTAGGAACACTATTCTGAAAGGCTGCTGAATCTTCAGAAGGTAAGGCATAAGCACAGGAAGTAGGTCTCTGTGTGGAGCAGTTTCCTCTGACCTCAAACCATTCATTTCTTTAGTGAAGCACCTTAAACCAGAAGGAAAACAACTCAGAATGATTTCATGAAATCCACAAACTGACTAGATTCAGTAGCTTCTTCTCTCCAAAGAGTAAACAATAAAAACTACACAAGCTGCAAAGATGATGCTGCGAACAGATTAGTTGCCTTGAAGAAAGATAAAGCAACCAGCTGCCTGGAGGAGCTGGAGATCAACTGAGTCACTTGGAAAGGACACTCTCAAAGTCTTCAAGCTTCTGGCAAGCTGTGCAGTACATTCCAGGTTCCTGGGTTTTGTGAGCTGTTACCTAATCTGGAATAGGCTTTTATATTGCAATGTTTTTTAATCATTTCTAGTTCTGTACATAATCTTTCATTCATAGTCCTATAAGTAACCCTTATGAAACTAATTGAAGTTTGATGTAATCTAAATTTTGGTCTATCATGGATGGGTTCTCTGTCTGAGGAGAGTAGACATGTGTATTTCCTTGCCCCAGAAAAAGTCTTGTCACACAACAGTCCTGATGGTTGAGCTTTTGAAGGTTATACACATGTGTTGGTTCTTGTCCTGATTTCTGCCTTGTGCTCCATTGTGATGTGAATAGCCTCAATCATACATTCTAAATGCAATAAACTAAGCAGTTCTGTCATGTCTTCCCTGTCTTGGTAGGTTACTTTTGCCTTCTTGTTACAATACCAATAGAAGCAGTTCAAGAGGGGAAAGGCTTATTCTAGAGCCATTCAATGTGTTGCCACCCACCAAATAATATATAAAAAAAGATGTAAGGTATGATATTAAAAAAAATGTCAAATGTGCAAGAGGAGAGTTTGCTCAGTGGTAAGAGGGTATACTTATTTTGAAGATAACCTTAGTTGGTCTCCTAGCACCCATGTAAGGCAGTTTTCAAATGCCTACAATTGCAGTCCCAGGGGCATCTGCATTCACATCTGTGTAAAGAAAGATACTAAAATAAATCATAAAAGTGAAGTTTTTTCCACATTCTTGTCCAGATAGCGGTGGCAACAAAAGACACACACAACCAAGAGTAGCAATGAAAGCAAGGTGTTGTAGGAATGTCAATACTTGCACCACTTGAAATAAGAGAAAAAAAAACATAAAGAGAAACAAAGAGCATCATTTTATAAAAAAGGGTCTTAGAAAATATATGTACCCAACATCATTGCATCTAACTATATAAAGCTAATACTAAAATATTTTAAGAAAATTAGTATAACTTGATAATTTTAGAGGACTTACATCAGTTTGGCAATAGTCAATTTCAAATACAAAATCAACAAAAAACATTAGAATTGAACTATATTTAATACGAAATGGTATATGTATATATATATATATATATATATATATATATATATATATATATATCACACAGCATAGTGTGTTCTAGCCATCCAAACTGAAAAGAAATGAAATTGTCTCTGTTTTTATAAGAAAGGAAAGCCTCTCGGAAGCCAAGTCCCTGAAGCAAACTCACTCTGCCTCTCACAAGCAGCCGTCAATGACCATTATTACGTCAGCTAGGAGTGGGACTTCATGCCTCTATGTTTAAGAGTTTGAACAATGACTTTTTAAATATCTGAAGGAGGCAAAGCAAGCCACAGATTCAAGGAAATGAAAATTACAGTGATAAAACTCAAACAGTGGTAAAAGTTATGGGCTTGAAAATATATTCATGTTTGTATTTATGGAAGCATTGTTCACAGTAGTCAAGACATTGCATCAACTTCAATGCTCATCCACAGGTGAATGGGAAAAAAAAGATGTGATGTGTGTGTCCAACATTATACCACTCAATTTCTAAAAAAGGAAATCTCATCATTTGTAAGAACATGTGTGCATAAATGGGAAAATCGCTACATTCAGGAAATGAACCTGGAATCAAAAGCTGACACTGATTACCTCAGTAGTGAGCAGTCTGGGTATAGAGTCAAGTGAATCTGCCTCCAGAAAGCTGGGATTAAAGGCATGTGCCACCACTGTCCAGATAAGAATTTTATGTAACAGATTAGGGAGATAACTTACTTGTAGAAGTTAATTACCTTAGGAATGAATGCAAATATTATATGAATAACTAAAACTCTGTTTAACAGTATTTTATTTACTAATCCTATATAATGAATCATCTAAAAATATTTATTAAATTGAAATGAAAAAAAATCATCATATACCTAGAATTCCTAGACATTACTTAACCAAGGTTCATTGTACCAGACTTAACTCTGGAAGTGTGAAAGACAAATACTATCTTTCTGTCTAACTCTTTGTCCCAAGGAAATCTAGATTGCCTTGCCCTGTTAAATAGAAATTGCAGTTGGATGAGCCCTAGTTTACAGGTGATGCAGGATGGGAAAGGACTATGACATGAGGAAATTATGGTTTGTCTTTAGTATTTATTTTTTTGAACAGACTTCAACCCTAGCCCTCTTCAATCTTGTTCTGAGCAGAGGTGAGTTGAAACTCACAGTTAAGCAATAACATATATTTGAGCAGTTAGAGCCCTTGTAGGACATATTTCAGAATACTATTGGGAAAAGCAATTTTATGCCTTGGGGACACAATACTGACAGAATGTGAACTGAAGTAGGTCAGGTTCTGTGTACGTGTGTGTGTGTGTGTGTGTGTGTGTGTGTGGTCAGGGTGGTAAACAGTGGGATAAAGAAATTGAAACCTTGGGTGGAAATTAAATTGAACTTAATTCCATTCCAATGACAGGGGCTCTAATTCACATGTATTTTTGTTGTGTTTCTACTGAAAGTATCCCAAATAATTTAGCTAGGGGAAAATCTAAGAAAGCTTGGATGTTAATTATTTCCTAGTGTCCAAGAAAAGGGAAGAAAGCCAAACCATGATCTAGGATTAGGGTATTTCCTACACTCAGTGATTAATATGTTAGTTAATACATTATTTATTAAATAAGTATATTCTGAGCATTTTGGTAGTCGTTTAAGAAAAATAAAATTATATAACATAGATTCTTGCTCTTGAGAAAATATTGAGTGGATATGACAGGGCCAGATGCCTTGTGTTCCTGCCATGAAGAATTACCTACCTGGTGGGACTCAGTACTAGCAAATCATGCCCTTTCCATTGTTAAGTATTTAATGTCACTGAAACAAGAGACACAAATAACACAGAGGACATATGGATCATCAAAGGTGCAAAAATAACTGTAAAGGAAAATCAGAGTTTTGTTTTTATCTTTTTGGGTTTTTTTTTGTTTTGTTTTGTTTTTTATTGTGGAGATTTGGGATTGAAAAATATATAAAATCTTTTTTCGATAATGAGAATAAAACAATGGAGAGAAGTAGATATAAGACAGAGAAAGAGAAATGTGGCAGTGGAAGTGACTTTGTACAAGAACCTAGAAGATTAAGTGGTTAGAAGGCTGAGGAGAAATAGGCATGAGCTTCAGTAGACACCTAAGTGCTCCCAGTGAAGTAGACATCAAGAACACCTACTGAGGGAGTATGTGGCAGGACATACTAGCAATTAGGAGATTACAATGTACAAGAACAGCTCCCTGTGAAGGATGACCAGGATACGCATATATATTTTTCTTAATATATATTATACATAATTATATTATATATCATATGTAAACATATTATTTATATATAAAATAATATTAATAGTTTTATTATATATGTGGATATTAATATATAATATACATATGATTATATATAATAAATACACAGTATATAATATATAATATACAAATATGTATATATACATATATATTCATTTAAATCATATATAATACATATATTTTATATTATTCTATAGTATATTATTTATATTGTTATATTAACATATATTTTATATATATATACACACACATATATATATATATATGTTAATAAAGCAATAATTGTACTGTAATAACTTACTTGGGATGTATTGCCATTATTTAAAGAGACCTTTAACCAGGTTTGTATACACTCCAACTGCATGTCATTTATAGAACTCAGATGTAGACTGGAAAAAGTAGATTAAAATAGATGATTATAAGCTTATGCGATATGTACCATGAAGTGCGAAAGAAACAAAGACATGTACATGAGAAATAGTGTAATTTATCTTGAACATGAGGAAAAACAGGTGAAGAAAAGCTACAGTTGTGAGATAGTTAAAAGAGGGGGAAACAGAAGATTAAAGTTAATTTTGAGTCTGTTTGAGAGATACTGAGAGACAAAGAGACAGAAGCACAGGATAGTCGATAGCTGGATAGTGTGGCAAACTCCTGCTGTTCATGAACCAGGAAGGATGAGACTAGAGTATTGGGAGCTTGAGGCCAAAGGCTGAGTGTGAGTGATGCGGATGGAGATGCAGAAAAACACAGGTCAGGAATTGCTGAAGCCGAACATATCTCTGAGATATACTGTGTTGTCGGTATTAAAACGTGTAAATTGTGTGCCAGGGCAACATAGTACCCAAGGGGAGGCTCCCTTCCCTGAGGACAAGCTAAGGGGAGAGTAGGGGTAAGGGATGCAAGGGTGGAGTGGAAGAGAGAAGGGAGTGAGCTACAATTAATCTGTAAAGTGAATGAATAAATAAATAAGTTAATGCAAAAAAAGGAAAAGTCATAGTGGTCTTCCTACTTCTGTGACCTGTGTGCTGATATTAAAAGAATGCACTACCACACCCAGCTTGAAAAATACTTATTATGGTACAAGTTCTCTCTCTCTCTCTCTCTCTCTCTCTCTCTCTCTCTCTCTCTCTCTCCTCTCCCCCAATAAGTTTTAGTTCTTAAAAACAAGACACAACAACAAAAACCCAAACAATGAAAAAACTTGTAAATTGTAGGTCATTGTGAGAAAGGGGATCGATGAGGTGTGGTTGTTTTCATTGGAGGAACGGACATTAAAATTGTGACAGTGGAAGACCCTGGGATCGCTGATTTGACACTCCAAAAATTTAAAATTAATGCCATCCAGTCCAGGACTGAAAATGACTTAAAATTCATTGCTAGAAACTTGAGATGTAAGTGGGCATTATGGAAGAAGGTGATGAACACTTCTAAAGCTTTGGGGCCATCTCATAGGAATGTTCTAACAGAGAACTATGACCTATGAACAGATAGAAGGGAAACTACCTAGCAATGCTGCATGTGATCCTTGAATTATAATGAATTTAAATTTTTTTGTAAGATGACAAAAGTTTCTAGGAATGAATATGTGGTGGCTATTCCTGGTTGTCAACTTGACTACAACTGAAATGAACTATAATCTGGAAACTGAGGGCACACCAGTGATCCAGGTCTTGTGCTCTAGTGGCCGTGAAAAGCTGAGGCTCAGGTGAGGTTGCACTTGCCATTTACCTCAAGAGACTGTGGCAAGAAGAGCTCAGAGTTCAAGACCAGCTTGGAAAAGAGCAAGTTCTAAATTCAGGCATGGTGGCACACACCTTTATTCTGAACGATATCTACTGAGTCCTACGTAAGAACAATAAGAAGACTCACTCTTGTTTGCCTGCTTGAACCTACTTGCCAACATACAGGCTGGAACCTACTTCTTTCAGATGCCAGCTTATACAGAAGACCAGGTGAAAGAACTAGCCTTGTGTAACCAAGCAACTACTAGATTCTTGGACTTCCCCTTCACAGCTGTCCATTGCTGGGTTAGATGGACTACCAACTATAAGTCATTACAATAAATTCCCTTAGTAGACAGAGATTTTCCATAAGTTCTGTGAATATCTCTATCTCTATCTATCTATCTATCTATCTATCTATCTATCTATCTATCTATATCCATCTATCCATCCATCTATCCACCAAAACATTACATAGCAGCCTGTTGATGTGTATTGTTCTTCTGTGTACATTAGAAGATAAACTATAAAAAAAGAACTTCAGGAAATTCAGTTATTTGAGGATGACTGGAAAGATCACATCATGTAAGTAAACTTCTTGTCTTGATTTTTAAAAATCCTGAGAGGTTACAGAGAATAGGGGACATCATATCAGTTTTAAGGAATGAGTTGTTTTGTACACTGATGTCTTAACAATGGATACAAAACAGCCTGTAGGCATCCACCAGGAGTTCTTTTGCTTCTCTTATTTTCCACTCTGACAGAATGCTGCAGGGAGTCTTTGAAGCCTAATGTAAGTCATCAGTAACTGATGTCACAGCGTGGTTAGGGATATGGATTTGTTGGTCCAATTAGCTAATTTAGATGACATAATTTATAGCACAAATAAATAATAGTCACAAAACAGATGTGTGCTCAACTGAGGCTGTATTTTTCTGACATGTTAATTTTTTTATGAGCTTCCATTTCTATTTGGCAGTGAAAACTTTCATTTCAACATCTTTGGGTACAGTCAGTCAAATCTGGCACTATTCCTATTTATTATCAAATTAAACTATATTGCTTTTACATGCAGTGCCCAGGTCTAAGCTGCCACCATTGTATTACTTCTTGCTTTTTTTCTAGATTTCCTAGAATGAATGCAGAAAAAGAGGAGTGTGAAAGGGATTGGCTTGAGTGTGAATGAACTCTGATGTTGACTAAGGGAAGTATCTCAAATATAGTTACAGACAGCATGAGTACATGTGGCCATTTAAAGGTACTGGGAGGCTGGAATTTAGAGGAATGTCAACATAGTAAGTCTTTAATACATGAGCTTCATGATAAAGTAGCACAGACAGAGTGAACATCTGGCTCAGCTACCCACTGAGCTCCTGTAATATCCTGGCACATACAAAGCCTTCCAGGGATAGGAACATTTTCTCCCTCCATGCTCAGAGAAGGTGTCTCTTTTTTGCAGATGCTGATATTGGTTACTTTGCTTTCTTGAGGGTCATTCAGGAAGTTGTCAGGCCAGCTCATTTTTTTTTCATATTTTGTTAATTTCTGTGCCTCATTTTGAATCTCAGTAAAAGAACTTGAAGTAGAAAAATAAGAAAAAGCAAGAGGATATATTGGAAGTGATGATTGGTACAGCAAAACACTCAGGTTTTCTACTGTCTGAGTAACTCAGCATTAGGGTTTTGAGTCCAGGCTGATGGTATAAGGATTTCAAGCCACACCGTTTACTGTCACATTCTAATGAAGCCTCAGGTATCACGAGAAAACCTGTGCATTACGTAACCTTTGTGAACACTTTAAACATCATGAAACGAATATTCTTAAGACACTAAATAATCTAGAAGACATAAGCAAGGTCAGCTGTATGCAAGGGTCATTGTCACCATATCGCCCTCCAAAGCATGACAATATCGATTCTCAGTAGACGATGTCAATACAATCTTCGCATTTTTCATGCTTTCTGTTGCAGGGTAAATAATGAATTGAAGATTCCTTGCACAAACATATAAATAATTTTAATAGAAACTATTACCTCTCTAGGCAGCATTTCATAATTTTAACTTGTCAGTATGTGGGTTACATTTGGACAAACTATCAACAACTCAGTAGTTAGAGAAACCATGGGTGCTCAAATAAAGATAAAACATCTTGCTCCTCTCACTGTTTGGGGACTGGTGATAAGGAAAACCAGTGCAAATGCTCTAGTTATTGCTGACATGGAACTTAGATGGTCTGGTGGACTGTGTTCTAGCAAGCATATTGGATGATAGAGACATTTGCTCTTTTTTTTTTTTCTGAGTGTCATTTTCAGAATGAGCAGATGTTCTGCTCATAAACCACTAAAGTATGATTTAACATGATTTTAGCTAATAAACTTTAGAATCTTTGTATTCTATACTAGCCATATGTCATCTGATAATTCTCTCAAAAGGCTGTGGTAAGAAACTGCTATTTACGGGTAGAAATATATGTAGCTTTACTGAATTACAGCTCCAGCTTTAACAGAGGTAATAGGAAAAGTGTCCACTGCTTGGTCCCCCAGGCCACTGACACTAACTCTAAAGCTGGAAAGCAAACCCTTTATAACTATGAGTATCCATTTGATAGAGTGTTTTGACACATAAGGTTTGCTTAGTTCCTGGTGGCTCTGACAACAAAATCCATGAATTATTCCTTTAGCAAAATCACTTCTCACTTATTTGCTCAAGAATTCATAGCTGGGTGAGATGTGAAGAAATGACTCAGTTATCAGAAATTCCAAATTTAGAGCTGCAATATCATCTAAACTGATGCGTAACTTTAAAAAATATTTTTAGTTTTATTTTTAATGTGTGGCTATGTGAGTATGAGGTGCCGCTATGTCCTTGAATGGAGTGCCCATGAAAGCCATAAAAGGACATTATACTCACAGAGCTGGGGTAACATGTGACTGTGGGGTGTCCAGGATGGGTGCTGGGAACCACGCTCAGATCTTCTGGATGTGCAGCAAGTGCTCTTCACTGATAAGCCATCTTTCCACTCCCAAAAAATGTATCTAAATAATTTAACAAGGTTTTATAATACTTTTAAAGTGCTTTATGCTCAAATGGAGAGGAGGATGGAGTTGGAATCTGGCATTGCTTGTCATTAACATTACAGAATCTAGCAGAGTCATCATTACATTTCTTGTAAGCAAATGTCGCTCTTTCCTGTGTTGTGGCAAGTGAAAAGGTCATTATGACAGAGAATGTTCATTAATGCTTACTTTCTATAACCCTTTCTTCATGATAGACTCCTCATAAAGTGCAGTTACTTTAATCCTCATAAAGTATGGTTACTTTGGATTGTCATGGCAAAATACTTGAAAAGAAGTAAAATTTTGATTTTGCTTAGTTATAAAAGATGGTCATTTGGTTTTATGTGAGTGAGCCTAGAATTGTGCTGACAGGAACATATTATGGAGACTCTTCATTTCATCTTAGTGGGTATCCAAAAGTGAGGGAGGGACTAGGGAATAGGGACTAGGCATAATCTTCATAACAAGCCACAGGTGATTTAAGTCCTCCACGTCGTAAGCCCAACCTCCTAGACTTTTTACTATTTCTCAAAATAGAGTGACCAGCCAGTGACCAAGCATTAAATTCACCAGCCTAAGGGAAGTTATTTATACTCAAAACATAACAGCCAAAAGGCTTGAACTTGAAGACTTCTGTCTCCACTCCTCTATTGTGCTGAAAAGTGAAATTTTTCATCTACAGGATAAGAGAACATGAGGTAAGTGCCATTTCTAAGACCTTCCCTTGAAAAGAATGAATATGTATTCTATTTTTACTTGCTCTTTCCTCTCTACTTAGAATGTAGATTACAAAGGTAGGCACTGACAGAATAGTTAAAGACCATGGAGTGGGATCCACATGTTGAGGATGGCAGAGTAATAAATCAGAAAGAGCCTGAGACACAGACAACTCACAGCAAGCCCCAGCATGTCTTCCTCATATCTTCCTAAGAATCTTATCATTTGAGTATGAAGAAGAAAGGGAGCAATGGGGGTATTCAACCATGCAACAAATCAACTATGCAATGAATGACCAATTAAAGAATAAGAAATCTAAATGAATAAATATTTTATTTATTATTAATTTCATATAACACTGGTTCAGCATAAAACACTTGTTGTATTAGGGTTATATAAAATAACAGAATGTTTATAATATGTGTATATGTATATATATGTGTGTATGTGTACATGTATATATATGTATGCATATATATATAATTTGATTTTTTTTTAAAGAGTAGGTTGTAGTCTGTGGCCTGCGTAGTCCAAACAATGGCTATCTCATGACAGAAAGGCCAAGAATCCTGTAGATGTTTTAGTATGGGATGTCTTTGAGCCCAATCTAGTATTAGAGTACCAGAGAACATTTCAAGAGCTGCTGGAATTCAGTCTACTTGGAATCCCAAAGAAGCAGTGTCTAATATGAGGAAAGTTATATCTCAGTAGCAGGATAAATGAACTTCCTAGAAAGAATGGGGGCAAACAGATAAAAATCATGTTTCCTTCTTCCAAGTTCTTTTATGTTGAGTGCCACCAGGAGATGTGTCCTATATTCTGGGTGATTCTCTTCATTTCAAGTTACCAAGAAATACCCTCACTGGCAAGCCCAATTGGGTGGATTTTGTTTGATTTTAGACATAATCAGGTTGACAATCAACATTATCCATCTCAGTGATTATAAAAAAATGTATTAGCCATGCTTTCTATTAAAGACCTTTGAGACCATCCACTCAGGTAGGTGAGGAAAGCAAGTCACAAGTTCAAGATGTCCTTATTTTGTAAAGTGATATCAAAATCAACCTGGTCGACATAGTGACATCCTGCCTCAAAATAAAAACTAAGAACAGAGTTAAGTATTATAGAGCTTGCTGAGTATGCATGAAGCCTTACGTTTCATCCTAAGTAAGACAAAGAAAGAAAGATAAATTTAAAGATAATTTGAGGACTCAGGCCTGAGATTGTTGATGTTACCTACCATTGACTTTTATTGAAATGTCTCTTGCTTCTTAAACACTGTTGTTTTGGAGGGGTCTACTCTGCACCACGAAGCCTTTACTTGAAATTTTGTTTGCATGATATTTTATGCAGAATCCAAAATTTTTGATAGCCACTGATGTATAGTAATGAAATAATAATGGGTCTAACTTTCTGGCTATACAGAGGGAGAAATTTCTCTACTTGGAAGTGATAAACAAATGATGAAGATAGTTGGGTCATCACAGTGGCTCATTCTGATAAGAAGGGAGTTGTACTAACTTTTTCTTTCACATATTGATTATCTCTATCTCTGTGGTGATTAGTAAAAGCAAATATTTATTTCATGATTGATTATACCTCATCATTCAGTAAAACTCTTTGAGCTTATCAAAAGAAAACTTGATAATAAATTATTCCTTGAAAACTTTTATCTAGTTTAGAAACTGCCATGATTTATAAATTATAAAGGAGTAAGATAGTCCATGATATCTTTTGATAATATGACAAATTAAAGAAATATAATATCCCCTAACCACGTTTTCTTACAGTTAAAATTTTCAGTTGAATTGCATATTATCATACATAGCTTAAAACATTTTTATCTGAGATGCACACAACTAACTAAGCCTTTATTCTTTATACCTTTTAAAGGTCATGACAATGAGGACTGTTACATTCCTTCATTTCTAATCTATTTCATTTTGTTGTCTTATATAAAAATTTTACATGCATTTGTGATTCACAGGGATATAAAGCAACTATTTCAAAGACAAGTAGACTGTAAGTAACATTTCACTTTCTCCTACATTTTAAGTTTCATAACTAACTTTTATAGTGATTATATCAAGGTCTGATACAGAACAAAGACACTTTAGCATCTAAAATTATTGAAATTTGTTTAAAAAACTAATTAATTTATATTTAGCTCTTAGTTTTTTTTAAACAATGCAAACTGCAAAGGTATAAGTGTTAGACCATCTAGATTGGTAACCTCTACCTAAATCCTTAAGCCCCTGGGTAATCATGGCCACATTCGGCTTAAAATTTATACCTTTTCTTTTAGACGGTGCTGTTTGTTATATGTGAGTAGCAGAGAAAGTAATGATGTCACTGGGCAGCTATTATGCTAAACATGGGTAGATGCAAGAAGCCATATATTGTTAAGAATGCAAATAGTGGCAGAGCTTTCTCAAGTAGATCTTAGACCCTGTGAGGTTATTCTGATAGTTATGTGTTGTGGTAATATTTTAAGTCAGCAGCACCCGATCTGTCTTGTGTTACAGAGCCTCCACGTTCCAGATTACTCTAGGCCTGAGGCCACAAGCCACAGCAGCTTGGCTCAGGCCGCCAGCTCAGGCGGGCCAGAAGTACCCGCCCAGGCACCCAGGAGACACCAGCTAGGGAGATGGCTCTTCCAATCTTCTACGCTATCTCCACAGACTGGGCTGTGCCCAGACCATCCCCTCCATCCAGAATCGAAATGAGACTCTAAAGTTCAAAGATTAACCAAAGGCTTTATATGTTTGATAATGTTCAATTGAAAAGATGCTTACACAATTAGAGGTGTTTCCCAATATCTAACCTAGATATAAGTTGTTACCCAGGACTGCTCCGGATACATGCTGGGTTCTCCATCACTCCCGCATCTCTGCCTCCCTAGCTCCTCCTATTTCATCTCCTCTCCCTCTCCTTACTCCTCCTCTTCCTCTCCTTATTGCTCCCACCTTGACTCCTCCCAACTTTTGGGAAAATATGCTGCTGCAGTTATGTGTACTTGAGTGAGTTAGGAAACCACCTGTAAGCTTAGCCCTTGCAAAGTGGAGTCTGAAGATTGGAAGTTTTGGGTGAGTTGGAGGTCAACCTGGGCTACATGAGTTTCTGTCTAAAAGAGGAAAGGAACATCTCTGATGAGTTGTTTTCACTAATTGTTGTAGTTTAGTAAACTGACATGGTCATTGTGTAATTTTTAAAGCCCTGTCATCATCATCAGAATGTTCCACGTTCTTTCCCCATTGACAATTACTTGACTATCTTTAATCAGCTTCCTCAATTGTCAACTAAGAATTCTCTTTCGATAATTACAAAATTAAGATTATTTCTAACTGCAATGTTTATGAAAGTAGTTTTAGAATTATATTTTACAATATAAATGTGCAAGCTGTTTGCTTTTTTTTTTAATTGCCCATTGAACTTTATTAATTGGATGTATTTATTCTTGGGAATTTCAAAATTGTTAACCCTTATTTGGCCATTTAAAAAATTGTTTTCTTTTATATGGGTGGAAATATCAAACATGAACCCAAAAAAGAAAATGAAATTGAACATTATGAGGTAAATATAAAACAAGATGAACCCAGATAAAGGTGCTGTGCATGATAAGGGAGGCGTGTTTCTCTGTGGGAGCATGCTCAGTCCCATTTCCTCACCATGGGTGTAAGAGAATGGTATAGAAGAATTTTTTTCTCTCAGAAAAGGTATTTGAGGCAGGCACCAGGATGATGAAGGGATCCTCAGGTACATGGGCTTCACACTGGGCCACAAGATCAGAGGCTGCCTTGGAGACCTTTACTATGTCCACGTAGTATGCAATCTTAAGCTGCTCCATAACTTTCCTGGCTTGGGAGATGCTAGTGGTGCTGTTATTAGACATGCCTTACTTCAGTATGTGCTTCTACATGGTTGATGACCTCAAAACATAACAAGTTCCCCATAGAAGCTAATTCCCAAGCTAGTTTTTGTTGTTGTTGTTGTTTGTTGTTGTTGCTTTTTAATCATTATTATGTACAATTCTTATGACTTTGGAGACATGCAAAATGATACTTTAAACTCACTTTAATATTCAAAGGTTTCTATTTTTTAATTAAACTGAGAGGTTCATGGTTAAAGGACAGTGAAAATACAAAAAAAAAAAAACAGGATTAAGAAAAATCTAACAGTTATATTTCCTCTGAAATAAATATCTCATTGAAGGATGGTGTATGATAAAATTTGCACAATTTTTGAAATGCGAAAAACTCACCGGTTAGTACCCATCTTCTTTGCAATTCTATAATCAGCTCTTTGAAACATAAGAGATTGTGACATTCTTTCAAAGATTGTGAGGAGGCTGTTAGGAATTATCATTCAAAGTTGTTATCTTGTTTTCCATAATTCATAACAAAAATCACATCTCCTATTATGAGAAGCTGCTTACTGCACGTGGCCTCTTCCTTTTTCATGCTCTTCACTCTGTTAATCAGGGAAGATGTGCCCTCCAGAGCATCACAGGAGAAACCAAAGCCAGAAGCCCAGGATTTCTAAACTTGATTAGTTTCTGCAATTTATATTTCATCATGCACATACTGCCTTTAAATAGTTTGAGGGCTGTGCATGTTTGAAATGAAATTTACACATTTAACAACTGAAGAAAATCATTTATTTTTTAAAAGACGTAATTCGGTCCTAATGAAAGATAGCAAGCAGACCAAGGCACACACTTCATTCAGTTTTTTTCATCTTTTCAAATTGACCCATTGTTCACAGGATGATACAAAGAATATTTAACATCTAGCCAACAGTCAATCAAGAGAATTGCTTCAATTTTCACTGTGATTTCGCTTTGAACATTTTGTTTCACAAATTGCTACAATATGAGTATTAGACCAATTAAAGATAAATAAAATTGGCTATGAGGTACTGTTCTGTAAGTCATTCTTTTATCATCTATCCTTAAATATTGATCATGTCTTATGAAAAAAGCTATATCACAACCATGAAAGCAGAATACCTTTCACAAGGTTTTATAAATAAGCACTTAAAACTAAAATGTTATGTAATATAGAATACAAAGCATTTTACACAGAGAGAAAATCTTGATTGTGAATCCTCTAGTATAAATAGTTTAGTCCTGCACTTTTTGAGAATGAAAGAGTCACACAATCATAATTTTTTACAAAGTATTTATGAGCATTTCTTTTTTATCTTTATATCTAGTGTTCTTTTAAGAGTCTTCTTCAGTGCTGGCTAAATAGCCATGAACAGACTTGGTTTATAATTATCATGAAATGTTCTTATTTCTCTATTAAAATTTAAAGAAAGTTTTGTCTGAAATTGTTATCTTGGTTAACAGTCTTTTACTCTTACAGTTTGTACTGTTTTGTTTCTGGGCTTCATAGCTGTTAGCATCACTGATAAAAGATATAATATTATTGTCCTGTGTTTGCCTTAGTAGGTGAGCTGGCATTATCCTCTTACAGTGCTTAATATTCTGTTCTCTGTTTAATATTTTTAAAGATTTATTTTTATTTTGAATTATGAGTATGAGTGTGTATCTATGGTAGAGTCTAGGCACATGAATGCATTTGCCTGTAGAGGCCAGAACAGGGTTTGGAATTTTCTGGGCTGTGATAATTGCACTAAATTGTCTCTATACCTTGAGCTTTCAATGTCATTTTTGTATTCTGTAAATTCTTTGATTTGTTTTTTTGATAATAACCAAGACTACTTAGAAATTTTAGTTAGTAAATTCTTTTCCTTTGTTGATGTTTGAAAGTAGCTCTTCCATGAGCTTGTGCCCAACTGTTGCCATCTTTCTTCTTAAAGTTGCTTGGGTAATGCTTTGTCCTGTTTGGTTTTGTTTGTTGTATGTGTGGTGGTGCATGTGCAAACCAAGGATGAAGTCACAATGTCTTTTTGCCACTCTTCCTCAGCTTACATGTTTTTAAGACAGGGGCTTCCCCTGAACTTTAGTACTTTGGATAGACTGGCTGGCCCTTGAGCTTCTGAGATTCTCTTGGCCCTGCTCCTTAGCTCTGAGGATTCAGCCCTTGTCACTTCAGCTGGTATGCTCTAGAGGTAAAAACTCAGGCTCCCACACATGCACTTTTCTCTACGGAGCTGTCTTTCCAGCCTCACCTGGGTTTTATTGAAATGATAGACCTTTTAATTACCACCATTTCTATTTGCTCCTGTCCCCCTAAAAATTTTCATTTTCTTGTTGAATTTCTTTCATTTTTTGACTTTCTAAATGCATTGTATTAATGTTTCCAGCTATTCAGTGCCTTTTTCTTCTTGTTCCTTTCATTCTCTGGTCCTAGGTTAGTCTTATTTCATTCATCTGCTTGAGTCTCCTTTCAGGTCATTAATTATTTTTACTAGGACATTTATGAAATCTTTATCTTCCCTATTTCAGGGTCTTTGTGTTGGCTCAGTAACTGAGGATTTGCCAGTCAGAGGAGTATCAGTGCCTTGACTTTTCACATTCCTTGCTTCTGAGTTCTCATTTGCATTCCTGCAGATTCAGTATCTCTGCTAGTTTGATCTCTGGATCTTAATGTTGAGCAGCCTTATAACTTCAAAGAACAATGATTAAGGCCAATATAGAGGAGAAGATAATATCACAATACACAGACACAGACATTCTCTTACAATAGCTACCTACTGCCAATGACCTTTAAACCGAAATCCACATCTAAGGGAGGGTATGCTCTCAAGGGAAATTTCTTATAGGGTGAATGTAGAAATAGTGAAGAAGTGAAATAAAGGATTGAGGCAGGCAAACAGAAAAACAAAAACAAAAACAAAGAAAACCCCCAAACCAGAAAAGTAGCAAATGTAAATAGAAAAAGAAGAAAGGAGTGCATGTTGTAATAAAGGGAAAGATTTGCAAGAAATTAGACAGAATAAAAGAGAAAATATTTTCCAATTATAAGAAAATTTATAGCCAAAATTAGATAAATGTAAAAAGCAAAATAGGTAGATAAAACTTGGTTTCTAAATAATCAATAAGGTAAAGCCAAAATACTGATAAAAGTACAGTAGAAAGAAAAAAAAAATTGAGGGGATGGAAGAGGTCCAAAGATTAAAAGAAAGAAACTTTAAGACATAATACTCAGTAATGGAAAAGAAACAGGGAAGAAAATTAGGTAAACATATAAAGAGTAATAAAACAATAAATGCATTATTTTCCAAAAGAATTTAAACAAGTGAATATACTTGGAATACCATGGTAATAATAATAATAATAATAATAATAATAATAATAATAATAATAATAAAGGTTAAGTTTAAACCATAGGGGCATACACCTGTACCTGCTATGTCCCCTCCACTACAGAAAGCAATACCAATGATGTATTTGAGACATTTCTTTATGAATCATTGAAAATTGGAGACCTCTCTCTCTCTCTCTCTCTCTCTCTCTCTCTCTCTCTCTCTCTCTCTCTCTCTCTGTGTGTATGTGTGTGTGTTTGTTTGTGTGTATGCATGTATGTGTGTATGTGTGTGTGCCACAGCTTAGTGGCAAATGCCTTTATTCATTCTGTCATCTTAAGAGTTCTAGTCAATCTTTAGAAGCCGACTAGCCAGAATAAAATAAGATACTGCCTCATTTTATGAACTTTATCTAATAACAATCCTATAAAGCAATCCATCTTATTAGAAGAGGTGTCGATATAAAGAAACGGAATGTAAGAAGTGTTAAAGGCCATTTAGGGATGCAAAATGAGAAAATCTTCAAATCAAAAATTGTCCTTGACAGTTACTGGCTTGGCCATTATGATATAGTCTATTGTCAACACATTTGGCTTGAGGATAAATAATTTTGAAGAGTCAACCTGACTTAGCATTATAAACTCGGGATGAGTGTGCCATTAGAAAATTAGCACAATGTTATACTGAGAATGCAGAAAAGCAGGATTGCCACTCCATAAGCTTGTGCCGTCATACACGCCCAGAATTTGTGTCTCTGCTTTGAGTCCATTTAAGAAGGCTCTAGGTGGTGGCATAAGCCTTTAATCCCAGCACTTGGGAGGCAGAGGCAGGCAGATTTCTGAGTTCAAGGTCAGCCTGGTCTACAGAGTGAGTTCCAGGACAGCCAAGGCTATCCAGAGAAACCTTGTCTCGAAAAACAAAACAAACAAACAAACAAACAAAAAAGAAGGCTCTAGGAGCAGAGATGATAGAAATATAAGTTCACATCACATATACATATCTGTACAATATTTTTTATTATTTTTCTAATATTTTAAATATTTTTCCTAAGAGACCCATACTTGAAAGTGAAGACAAAATTTGCTTATTTCTCAAGAACTGCTATACATTATTTATATTCATGGGAATTACACTAAACATCTTGAATCTAATTTTCTGGTATCATTTAGTAATGATAAGGCTAAATATTAACTATTGTTTATTAAAGTGAATGCTTATATCAAACTTTAGATTCATTTAGAGAATGTAAATTCTTGTTATTTATTCCACACCAAAGCTTTAGTAGCCAAATCAGTATTGTTCATATTTGAGCAGATACCATTTATTATGGACAGAAATTTTGTGATAATTAGTGCCCCACCACCTCCCAACAATGAGACCTTCATCAAGTTATTTAGACTTTCTAAGATAACTGAAAATAAGTTATAATGTGCAACTTGAAGCTTGAATCAATTTCTGCTTGGAACTAAGATGAAAAAAAAAAAGGGAAGAGAACAATCCTCTCACCCTCATGAGAAAATGAAATGAGTAGACAAAATCATAATTTCGAGCCCATCCATAGCAGAGGTGGAAGGCTAGTCAGATAAAAAGAATCCTAACACGGCACATGCATATATGTGTGTGTGCATGCATGCGTGCATGTTTACGTGTGTGTGTGTGTGTGTGTGTGTGTGTGTGTGTGTGTGCTAAGTAAACCATCAGAAGTGTTATGCAAGTCATAGAAGTATCAGAACAACTAAAACATGTACAAGTCTTTAAGGTTAACTGAGCTCAAAAGGTTGACAGATCCTAATACAATGTATTTCAAGGGTTTCCATCAACAGAGAGCAATTTAGGGCACCTGAGAACCCCACCCCCACCCCATACTCAGCAGCACAGTTGTGTACAGCAGTATGAAATGAAGAGAGAAATTAGAAAACTTGTATGTCTAGGTCTTGCATGTGAACAAGTAGGGCTTTGTTACATAGTCAACCTTTTGTCTGTACTTTCTCAGGAACAAATCAACAATTCCCTGCCTTTGAGAAGAGCAGAAAATTCTTTGATCTCAATCTCAGATAAGGCCATCAGCTACTGCAAGTGTCCTTCACTGAAAAGATTCCGATGCTGGAGAATGGGAAGAAAGAGCACACATGGCCAGAAACCTGCAGGGAGTAAAACAGCCCAGCACCCAGAAGGAAAGTTGGAGGAGTCTCACTTGGACCCACCTTGTCCCAAAATACTTCATTTCCCCAAAAAGTATGTGGAAATTTTAACAAGTGTTATATTAAATTTTACATCAATTTTAGGGGGACATATATACTATTAAGTGTTTGATCTGTGAATATGGTTTAATTTTACAATTTTATATCTTAAGTTATATGCAGACTAATTTTTTTTTACATTCTGGTGTCTAAATAATAGACATATTTTAGATATTTTACAGATTTATTCTTAAATACTTCATATTTTTAATTATTTTTTTTTAAATTTCAGTCTCTGTTATTGCTCAGGTTGGCAGTATAAACCTGGAAGAGTGGAACCTAAAAATGAGGCAAATTAAAGTCTTATGTCTTTATTCAGGACTTCACAGTCTTTATATTCTGAAGCACTTTGTGAGTTAGTCCAAGTTATATCAGTATAATTCATAAGTTAAAGCCATATACAGTCATAAGGGCAAGGTCATGTGAGTTTAGCCTATATACAGTCAGAATGACAATTGCTGGTTGTAAACATGATTCTGAATTATAATAGGTAAAATGACAGGTAATCTAAAGTAAATCAACTATTTAATACACCAGGGAGGGGAAGGAAAGCACATTGAAGGAATAACAGAGATTACAAGACTCTTGTTCATTTGGAGTTTTCTCACAAACTCGCAGAAGTCTCCTCACATAGCTTCATTCATGGACTATGTTCTGACATGTCTCTAGTTTTGAGACGCTTGAGTATGAACATGCAATTGCTTTCCTCATAGTGATCCTGAATCCTTCACCTTACTGAACCCACCAAATCCTGGATCTCTTATTTATTAATGTATTTATTTATGTATGTATGTATTTATTTATTATCTATATGTCTATCTTTCCATTTACATATCTATGGGATTTGATATGATATCTAGGAATAAAGAAAGTTTTAATTTCTTTCTACTCAATTTGAATTCCTGTATCCTTGCATTATTCCATTGAATAAAACCATTATCAACCAATAGAGATGCAAGAGCAGATGACCTGGTCTCAAATTAAGTTGAGAATGAAAGCACAGGGAGTCTTGCTATAAAGTGTGAAGCTGAACATATGTAATTTATAGATGAGCTGTGTTGTGTTGAAAAAGGTTTTGTTGTTGTTGTTGTCATATGCTCTGAGGTTTTTTCAAGAATCACTATATGAATTTATGTAGTAGCTTTTCTGGATTTTCTGAGTTATAGCGTTTATCTTATACAGTTTTCTTACACTGAGAACTATATTGGTTATTTTTGGCGTGCTTATGTACCTCTGCATGCTGACTATGAATCTCAGTTGGAATTCCATATGGTATCTTAATTAATGCATTTTTTACATGTACTTTTAACAATCAGCAGGTACATGGTATTAGTTTTATTTTGTTTTTTTTCCTCTGTGTGTATTTTATGATTCATATGTCTAATTTAATGAGTAAATACGATTTCCCTGAATATCTAAAAAAAAAGGTTTTTCATTTGATTAGCATTATATCTTTAAGTACTTTGATACTTCTGTAGGTTATTTTAAAGTAATTTGTCTTTTAATGAGTTGGCATCTTTTGCAAAATTTACCCACTTATCTAACCTGTCAAGTAAAGTGGCACAAAATTCTTGGTATTATTTTCTTCTAGTTTTTAATGTCTATAGATTCTGTATTGACACAAATTCTTTTTGATCACTGGTCTTTCTATCTTGTTTTCTTTTTTGTGTTTTGTTTATGCGACTTGACTGATCCATCTTCAAGGAGCATACCTTGTACTTTGTTGACTATTATTTTGTATTTCATCTTTCGGGAACTTTCTCGTAAGCTTTACTATGTAGTGTTTATTTTCTGTTTCCTTAAAGTTCTCTTTTTAGTTTCTTAAGGTCAAAACTCATCATACCGTTAATATGATATGTCTCTTCTTTTTACTGACTTTAATTTCTAAACATTTCTAAAGACAGTTTTAAACGTGAATGCCATGTTTTTTATTTTGTTCCAGAGTTTGCAATTTGAGTTTTGCCTTGAACTAAATAAATGTATAAGTTCTTTTTCAAACAACTGAATGTCTATTAATAACATTTATTGTACTGCTTTCTCATTTAGTTCTATTGTAAGAAAACATTTTGTATATCATGAATTACTTTAAATTTATTTTTCACTCCCAGAACTTCCAAATACTTTCTGATCTATTATGGTTAAGTCAGCCAGATGCACTTTGAAAGTCTGTATTATGTTATAGTTCAATAAATCTGAATTATAACAAATTGGGTGATCAGTACACTCAAGTTTTTTGTATTTATTTAGATTCTATCAGCTACTTAAAGAGAAATATTGAAATCTTTATAAGTGTAAATTTGTCTGTTTTCCTTACACTCTTGTCAGTTTTATTATCCTATACTTTAAAAAAGCATAAATATTTGGGATTGGCTCATCATCTTTGATTTAATTACTCTTTGTGGTTATAAAATGATAATATTTATCCAGGTGTTTACTTTTGATTTTAAAATTCGTTTTCCCTGACTTTACTCTGGCAGACTGCTGCCCTTCTTTTGATTAGTGGTAGCAAACACATAAGCAAACTCTACTCACACCTGTGACACACTTGTACCTGTGTTCATACCATGCTTGTTGTAATCATCACACTATACTCATGATTTTAGTCCATCACCTGGCAGTCTTTATTACTGCATCATCTAAATCTGTTTTCTTTAACTTGACTGACAATGTAATTAAATTTAAATTAATCATCTTAATATTTATGCTTTGTTTGCTAAAATGTGTTGCTTTTCTCTAGTCTCCCTTTTGGTTTTAACAATGCGTGTGGATGGTCTTTATGAATCCACTACCTTTTTGTACTCTTTTTATCTTCATTTGTTCCTATGGAAGTAATGTGTCATTCTGACATCGTCATATTCTATAAATCTGAAGTGTTTACCTACCACTCAGGGAATATCTGTTATGTTAGTTACTTTGACTGTGGTGTATCTTTTTTTTTAAAGTTACATTTCATTTTTTCAAAATTCTTTACATGTGTATTTATATGTGTGTGTTTGGGCTGTCTGCTCAAGCTCACATTGGTGTACATGCCACAGCATGCATGAGAAAGTCACAGGGCAAAATGCAATAACTGATTCTTGTCTCACTTGTAGATCCTTGGGATGACACTCAGATGGCCAGACTTTGTGGCCAGCGCTTTTATCTGCAGAGCCATCTTGATGGACTACAGTGATAGACCCACATGTGGTCTCTTATTCTTTGGTATGTAATTTCTTGGATCTGTGAGTTTATAGTTTTTGTTGAAACCTAACATGTCAACAGTTCCTTTCTCTTCCTTTTCCAGGTTTCTAGTTAGATACACATTATGTTGCTTGAATTTTCTCAGCTTACTTTCTCCTGTAAAGTGTTTGATTTAAAGTGTCCCCTGAGAAGAAAACCAGGACACATGACTGTATTGCTAGTATATATTTAAGTCTACAGTTGATATAAAATATGATGTGTCCTCTTGGCTTAGCCTACGCTATATGGTAATTTTGCCTCATTTGATCCTTTTCTGGGTGATGTTGGAAGCATCCCAGAAGAGTTTTGATGAAGCATAGTTTTTTCATTGTATATTCCATAATGTTTTCTATACAATCACCTGATTTTTCCCTAGGCCACTATTCCTTTTCTTTTTTGTTTTTTCTTTTTTTGTTGTTTTTTGTTTTTCAATATTGAAAATTTTCATTCTCTAAAAATATAGCACCAAAATTTAAGGATTTAAAAATGTAATGGTCTTTTATCTTCTAATTACATCAAAACAGGTATATGAAATATAAAAATTTAAGTAATACAATAAGATAAAATATGTATTGAGTATATAGAAATATATACAAATATATTTACATTATCTGACAGACATATGGAAATGTAACTGAATATTTATTAATTTTTTTCCTCGCTTTACATATTGTTGTATCTAAATTTTATGATTCTGCCTAAATATGTTCACAACATTTTCTCAATATTACTTCTTATTTAACAAATTATTTTATTAACTATTACTTTTTCAGATTAACCTATGGTTCATCTGTGAACTCTAGTATTTTTGATTGATGTGTAACATTTGTAGAATTCCTCCCAAGCATTGGAAGTAAAACCGATGATAGAGAGAATACGAGAAATAAACAATTTTAATATTTGGAACATTTATCCCTGAACATGACACAACTGGAATAAGGTCAGAATCTTATCACTGACTGCTGAAAATCAGTTTAACTGGAAGCTTTCTGAGTCAAACATATGACCATTACACAAATGAAGAGATAAAGCAAACAACTATGGTAATATTAAACCTATTGTCACCCATATATTCAGTTCTCTAAGACAGGCCATTATTTCATAACCAAGAAACCAACAGTGACTTGAATTAGGGGAATATTGGAAACTGTAAGTTTTATTTTGTCATATAGGGCTAAAGAATTTTTAGAGAATCTAAGTTACCATCCTCCATGGAACAAAGCACATGTATCATCAAATTTACTATGAAGTAACTCAGGCCCAAGTTAATATAGCAAAATTTGAAACAGAAGGTAGTTTGGCAGTCTTTATTTGCTTATATTTCTCACAGATCTATCTCTTTCCTTCCCCCATCTCTCTCTCTCTCTCTTTCTCTCTCTCTCTCTCTCCCTTTCTAACTCTCTCTCTCTCTCACACACACACAGAGACACACAGACACACAGTGTTTGGATATGAGAGATATAACTACAAATCTCAGCAGACTTATTTCTTTTTGTTTTCTTATACATTATACCCTTAGGTAAGATGAGAAAGATGTTTTTCTCTTCTTTCTAGTAAAGAGTGAAATTTCTCTATATCTTATTCTTTCTGATTCTAAAATCATGGCTTTTTGAATAGGGTGGGGGATAGGCAGGGCATAATTAGGAAAGTGCTTTTATAACAAAGATGTAGACGTCAGATATTTTAACACAATTTACCTGTTCACATGTATAGAAAAGGAAATTGTGTTTGTATCAAAACACTAGCTTCCATAATATTAGTCTCTGAAGGAGACAATTAGAATAACTGATTCCAAGTGAGCTTCCTTTTATGATACAGAGAAGTTTACTGGAAGCTTTTATCAGAACTCTGAATTCCCTCTGATTCATGTGGATGCTAACACAGCCAGCTGTGAGCACCGTTCTCAATAGCACAGGCTTTGTTGGATAGAACAGAAATTAACCAGCCTCCTGGGAAGATGACTCACATGAATGCCATCCCTTGAAACCATTTGATCAGTCTGAACTTATTCCATTAAGACAACACTGTCTAAAACACTGAGGGAAATGGCATTAGGGAAACCTGGAGCCTTGAGAAAGTGGCAGTATAACTGGCTTTAGTGTATTGTACCATCATGTGAATAAGAATTGGGCCAGATTGACTGGGACAAGCTTATGTGCATTTTACTCTGTCTAAAGTTACCTCTCTTTAAGATCTTTTGATGTAATGATGGAATTCTTGGGTAGCCATATATTTTGCCTTGTTTTCAGCTTTTCTACAGATAGCCTATTTTCACGAGTACAAAAAGTGACAGCTATACCTTTAGTGTTCATCAAATGTTCCTACACCAAGAACCACAAAGGCATCGTGCCCCTGCTAATTTTTCCCAGGGCAATGCATTTTCTCCCTGAATGTTTTATGGTTTTGCTGCAAGCAGCATCTCTTGACACATATAGAGCAGATGAATATGACATTCAAGCTGCCTTAAGCCTTTTATGTTCTATAATGTTGGAAGATACACAGTTGCTTTGTTTATTTCCATGACTGCTTTATTGCAGCATGCTCTTATGCCAGGAATCAAGGACTTCTACAGATGCTGAGCTCATGGTGACAAGAGACTATGTTGGGAATTGAGGTTCCCTTGTAACTCTTGGTGTTTGTTTCTAAGTTAAAGCTTAGATTATGAACAATTTTCTCTCAGATTTTATTTTTCTGTAGAAATCTTTTCAGTCACACTGATCATATTAGTTCAGTCTTTTGGACATATCCAGAGGCAGACTGCACTCCATCTCATCAGATAACCAAATGAAGACTAACAAAACAGCATACTTTGATAGAAAAAGTCACATGTTCTGTGTAATTTGTGTTAAACTAACAAGTGATTCATAATAAGTTACTTTAACAGAAAATAAGTTTAACTGTTCATTGTTACTTTTATGATTAGGGTGCCGTGAGGTCCTTTTCTCAGTTTTTATATTTAAAATCCTACAGGCTTCATTTAATATTTGCTTGTTTGCTTCTTTTGACTTAGAAATGGTTGTATCTCACTATATAGGTGACACTGGCTTTGAATTCAGGATTCTCCTATCTCAGCTTCTTGAGTCTTGGTTATTACAGACCTTCATACCCAGGGACACCTACTACTCCACATTTTTCCCTCATCCATCCATTTATATTTATTCTTCCTATGCTGCTACAAAATCCCTACATTGTAGTCTTTGTGAAATTGCATAGGTAGGAACAGAGAATCTGTGAGAAGCTGGGGATTGGAAAAGATTATGATAAGAATATAACAGGAAATTCCTAGAGAGCTAAAATAAACTAAGGTGAAAAGTGATAAAAGAATGTACACACACATGAATCTACCATGCACAGAGATAGTATATGAATAAATAAATACACAATAATTATAACTTATGATTTGTTTATCTCCAGAAATCTTTATTGTGTTACCAAAGAGACTTATAATCAAAGAATTTAAATGTTTTTGTACCTAGAAAGGCAGAAAATTCATTGAGTGACATGTTAACATATCTGTTTGTTTCATTTTGGCTAGGATTTGTGCCTTAGTTTGCTTTTTATTACTGTGATAAAGACCATTAGAAAAGCAATTTAGATTTTATTTTTCTTTGTAGTTCATCAAGAAAGAGAAGTTATGTGGGATACGAAGCCTGAACTAACCATACAAGGCTTCCCATGGTAGGACTGTGACACTAACCCAGTCATAAAACATTCAACTTACAATTTGTTTTGCTCATAAGACATGCTAGGGTAATGGGGACTCAGAATGTGTGGGAATGATCTACCAGTGTTGAGGTCCATGCCTCTAGAGGAATCCCATACCTAACTCTGCCTGGATACACTGGAACTGGTGACTGTACAGCCCAGAGAACTAGGATAGAAACAAGCACTCCCCGCCCTTCCCATCACTCACCCTACTCCCCTCAAAATAGATGAAATGATTTCCAATGCTATTCTTCTATGCTCATTGATCTGTGCCTACTAGCCCAACTGTTATCAGAGAAATTTTATCCAATAGCTAATTGTAACAGGTGCAGAGACCTACTGTCAAAGATATGGCAGAGCACTGAGCACCCTGTGGAAAATGTGGAGGAAACATCGTAGAAGCAAGAAGTGTCAAGGAGACCACTAGAACACAGCCAATAGAATCAACTAAGCAGAGCTCATAGGAGTTCATGAAGACTGAATCGACAAATCACAGAGCTTGTATGAGACTACACTAGGTCCTACACACAAATGTTTAGTTGTGTAGCTAGTTATTCTTGTGAGACACTTAAGTTATTCCGTGAGAACTGGGGAGGGGTGTGTCTAACTATTTTTCATGCTTTAAGGACCCTTGCCTCCTACTAGATTGCCTACTAGATTGCCATCCAGGCTTGATATGAGGGTTTGTGAATAGAATTATAGTAATTTCTTATGCAATATGCAGTTGCTATCCCTGGGAAGCATGCTCTTTTCTTAAGTGAGACGGAGGAGTAGCAAATCTGATAGAGAAGTGGGGTGAAGGGAAGATGAGGAGAAGAAAGGTGAAAATATAGTGTTTGAGAGAAGAATAAATTACAAAGGTAGTGGTAGAGGGAATTAAAGCAGTATTCAAGACAGGAACCCAGAGACAGGAACTGATGCAGAGGCAATAGAGGAGTGCTAGGCACTGTCTTGCTCCTTATTGCTTAATTAGCCTGCTTTCTTATCCAATGCCATCTGCACAGGGGTGTAGTACACAAGGAGTTTAGCCCTCCTATATTAATCATTAATCATGACAAAGGGAAGCCTAAAAGCTAGTCATTTGTTGGCATTTTCTCAGTTAAGATGAACTTTTCCCAGACATGTCTAGGTGGGTGTCAAACTGACAAAACCTAGCCAGCACAGTTTGGTTCTTGTGTTACTGTGTCATAGGAAGGGGTGACTTTACCAAGATGAGTGAGTCCCTGCAACACAGATAGATTCAGAGATAAAATCATAAATCCAGAGAGAAAACATTGTAAACAGTGAGAGTTAAAGAAAACAAAATAAAGAAAATCCCCCCCTCTCTCTTCCCTTCCCTTCCTTCCCCTCACTCTTTCCCCCTTACCTCTAAGACAGTTGGAAAGAAAATGTGTGAAACCTCATTAATTCAGCCATGGAATGATTCATTTTACTGTGACAGCTCAATTGTTGTAATGACCCATATCGGAACTTTACTTTGAGGATGGAAAATGTAGGGAAAATGAGAAGCTTTGATCACTGCCCTCAACTTCTACAGTATTCTAACACTTGTGTTTCCTTTCCAGCATAAGCCACAAGACTCAAAGAGCCATTTTGTAACAATACAGAGATTTACAGTTCTCGAGTAGCTCAAATTGTGTGACAAAATCATAATGTCAGAACACAATTCATACCTGCAAACTGTCAAGTGAAAATACCAACTCTCTGCCTCTCCCTCTCTCCCCTCCTTCCCTCTGTCTCCCTGTCTGTCCTATATCTAACAAATCTCTTTCAAGAATGTTGGATAAATATGCTTTTACTTTCAACAGTGTAACCAGAAGTAGTAATCTATAGCGTGAACAAGAATCCATGCATATGAATGTGAGTTATAAAGAGATTACCAGCATGGAGAAGAAATACAAAAGCTATATACCTATATTTTATGTATGTATAAACTCTCATTGTAAGGAGAGCTAAGTATGACTCTTTCTTGAGAATTTGTCACCCACGTGGTTGATGTGTACTGTTTATTCCTTATTTGTCTCTTTTCCATGCTTCTATTTAAAAGACTCGCTATGAGAACCTCTAAAAGACAGAGATATTGAAAATACAAAACTATAGCCCTCTTCATCCTCACAATCTTTCTTTAAATAGTAACTATTTTACATTTTAGCTTGCTAATTAATTTTTTCCATGTATTCTTTTTTTCTTTCTATACCCTAGATGACTTTCTCTAGGGTGCTTGAATTTGGATCCAACTGTGCACCACAACCACCCCCCTTTTGGGCTTGATTTCCTAATTCTCTGATTTTTTATCTTAATGTCACTGTATTCTCAACTTATTACAAAATAGGCTTTAAAAGTAATTCAGGTTACTTGTCAATGTGTTTATCCTCAATCTATCAATACCATGGTTCAATTGTGTTTTCTCCCTTTCCACAGCTTTCAAGTGTTTGTTTCAATTTATTAGAATAGGGCTTGAATATTTCAACTATTTGTCTTAACAAAATATTAGCATAATATAAAAATGTTGTTTAAAATGTCACCAACTGTACTGTGTCATTTGTCAACTTGATACAAGTTAGAGTCATCAGGGAGAAAGGAACCTCATTTGAGAAAATGCTTCCATAAGATTGGCTTATAGGTAAGCCTGTAGGGCATGTTCTTAATTAGTGATTGATGGAGAAGGGACTGGACTGTGGTCCTGTGTTCTGTAAGAAAGCAGGCTGAGCAAGCCATGAGGAGCAAGCCAGCATCCAGTACCCTTCCATGTCTTCTTCGTCAGTTCTTGCCTTTAGGATCCAGCTCTGCTTGAGTTCCTGTCCTGACTTCCTTTGATTACGAGATTTTACATGAAACTGTAAACAAAACAAACCTTTTCCTGCCCAAGTTGCTTTGGTCATGGTATTACATTGTAGCAATAGTAACTCTTATTAAGGCACTAACTAGTGTTGTATAGTGTGCTGCCCAAAAGTGAGGAACTATTGGAGATAAAAACATACTTTTCCTCTCAGGATTTCAGTTGATATTAAAGAAATTTTACCTATTTTCATGATGAAAGCCTGAAATTCAGAAGAATACAAGAAACAGGTTACTATCCATCACTTAATAAAACAGTATAAGGTTTTCCAGTTAATGTTATAATACAGAATAAAGCCAATATTATAGGAGTAAGATTTAAAGTGCCAGGATACATGGTAAACAAGTACCAGATAAAGTATAAATGCACATTGGTGAGTGGAATGAAAATATAATTATAAACCATGTTTGACTCACATGCAAATCCATCATGTGGTCTTTAAACATGAAGTAAAGAGTTCTGTTTGTGATTGGCAATACATGCATGTATCAGACAAAAAAAGCAAATGAGAAATCAACTTCTTGTAAGACCCAAAAGTTTCACCACAAAGAAAATAAGAATGTGTAGTCATTGTTGACATCTCAGAGTACATATAAGATAATATAATATTGGGAGTAAGAAGCAGCTGAATAACAAATTAAACGATCAATAAACTGTTCAAGTATTAGAGTTAGGAAGGAATGATATAGCATAACTATTTATAGCATGTTTAATATGGAAATGGTATATTAATCTTTTTGAGGTATTTATTTTTGTATTTTGTGCCTACATGAGTTATCTGCATGTATGTATGTATAGCACATGCATGTCAGCTGCTTATGGAGCAAGAAAAGGGTCTCAGACACCATGCAACTGGAGGTGCAGGTGGTTGTGAGCTGTCAGATGGATTCTGGGACATGATCTCAGATGCTCTACAAGAGCTGTAAATTCTGTTCAGTAGTGTGAAGAACTATCCAGCTCTGCCTCCTAAATGAAATGTTAGAAAGTGAAATAAACCAAAATGCTAAATACCAGAAGCCAAAAAGAAAGTTGAAAACCTAGAATGCAACTCCACATTTGATTACCAACATTCACAGTTGACAAATACTATAAATATCTAAATTAACCAAGGACTCTGTGGAAAAAACTGGGAGCATCTACACACGGAGAGAATCACAAAAGTGCAAAGACATGAAGAGAGCCTCCACTCCCCTCCAAATTCAGCTACAGTCCCTTGTGAATCTCCATGTGGAACTTTACCCAGTTAAGAGCAAGTGTTCTTAAATCCTAAGCCATCTTTCCAGCCTTCATTTCTTGGTTTTCTCTAAATGTTAAATATTCAAAGAAGACATCTTCCTTTCCAAAAACCATAGTACCATAAACCCACTCTGTGTCAAGTCTAAATTGTCACTGTAAACAAATGACTTTAAGAATACATTGCCCTTGCTTATTATGAAAGGGCAGAAAGAACATTTATTATTTGGCAAAAGTTAGTGACTGTGGACACCCACCTGATCAAGACATAATAGAAATTTAGCCAGAAAAACCTGGAAATATCCAAGAATCACAGAAACACTCAGGTTTGCCTTTCTTTCCTTCCTGTAGATGCTGTGATAACTGTCTAATCTAAAAGTGCAGCATTTGGGGTTGTAAAGGCCTCCTGGCCTAGCTAGCTCTCAAGAGGGGATTGGCAGAGCATGGGAGGCCATGGAAGGCCAAACTCTAAATGTGCAAGCCACCTCCTGGTGAGAGCCACCTGCCCTCAAGAGAACAAACTTTTTCATTTAGCAAATCTCCCCTCACTGAACTGTGTCAATGTGAACATTGCTGTTTGTACTTTGCCAGCAACCAAGACATTGTAAACCTTTGTACGCCTGGACAATAGCCATCTGTGATTATTTCTGATAGTCCTGTAATTGCCTAGAAGCTGCGATCAATATTTCAAGGGAAAACAGCACCTGATTTACTTTGTGTTGAAAGATGAGTTTTGTGTTTTGAGCCATTTCTCAAATAATGGGAGGATTGAGATCGAATCCTTTAGTGGCCCTATTTGATGTATTTATTCATTGACAGATATTTACAATGTTCTCACTTTAGAGTTCTCTATGATGCCTCGACCCCTGAAACATCCCCTGAACTTCCCAGGAGATTGTATCATTTACAGCCATATATTTTTAAACTTTTACATGGGGGTTTTGGTAGATCCACTAAGAAAAATCAGTAATATCCCCCCCCCGAAAAGTTGGCTTAGATGGTTGTTTCAGTTTAAATGCAAACTATATGCCATAGGTGAACATTTGGCCTTTATGTATTCGGCAACTTGGTCCCCAGTTATTGGTATCGTTTGGGGAGACATAGAAAGTGTGGCCTTTACGAAGGAAGTATGCCACTGGGGGTAGGATCTGAGAGCTTAGAGCATCCCTAAAACTTCAGTTGACTCACTGTGGTTTTTGCATTTGGTGACCTGAAATCCCAGTTTGCCATTCCACTTCATGCCACTTGCTGTTGTGCCTCCCTGCCACAGAGAACTCTTATCTGGGACCTGTGCCTAAATAAACCTTTTCTTCCATAAGGTCCCGTAGCCATGGTGTTTGTTTTATTTTGTTTTGTTTTGTAGCACAGCAGTAGAAAAACAACTGACATGATTGGCCTCAGAATGTTTTGTAGAAAAAATTTGCATTGGAAGGGGAATTAAATAATTTTAGCTACATGCATGAGCAATAAAATTAACATTGAGTGTCATATGTATTTTTCACAGTCCTAGAAGCTTTGCTGAATTGCTTTTGGTGGTCTTTACAGTAACCTTTAAAATGATTTTTGTCTCCATTTTACAATTAAGGGAATAAAACATTAGATGGTTAATTAATAAAATATGCAAATAGCTAATAAGCAATGTCCAGAGACAAGAACTATACTATTCTCACACCTATTAGTTAATGAAGTCTTTAACATTAAATGTATATCTCATAAATATTGCCCCAAATATGAAATGAAAAATAAACATTATTTATAATTCATAAAGAATATAATATGACAAATCTTTGCCCTAACTTGCATGTTTGAACTATTTCAACACAAGAGTAAATATTTTACTAAAGACAAAATTAAAAGTTTCAAGTTGGATACACACACGCACACACATGCACACACACACACACACACACACACACACACACACACACTGGATGAATGCAAATTACCCTGGATATTGTGTGTGTGCATGTGCCTGTGCATGTGGCTCAAGTAAACTATCAGGAGAAGATAATCTAAGTATTCCAGGTCAAACTGTTTAGACACATTGGATCATTTACCATTAAGATCTTTCTTCTTTTCTGAAGCTGTGTCTTTAAAATTATGGCATTCTCTACCCAGTAAGTCTTAAATAAACTTACAACCTTATGTGTTTTCTTTGCCACATTCTCAGATTTGTTAGACTAAAATTAAAAGAAAAGCAAGTTGACAAAACCCAACTAAAATAAAATGCTTTCTTAGTTGATATCAAAGTCAAGGAGAAAACCAAAAATGGAAATAAAACATGTATAAATATACTAAAGCAACTGGTTTAACAAGAATATATGTGGGACATGGTTAAATTTGTAGTCAATATTAGTACCTTTTTCCTGAAGCAAAAAGTCAATTGAAGTCAATTGAAGGATTAAGAAAAATGGACAAATTAAATAGCAGATGATTTTAAAGATTAATGCAGACCCACAGTTCCCTTCGGCAGTGCATCGAACTTCCCCATCCATCCAGAATCCCCATATCCCTTTCCAGGGTATAGCTCAGTGAATCTGCTTGGCCCTCCCCAGCCTCATCATTCAAAGCATCTAGACATAGCATGGCTCCACCATCCAGTGATCTGGCCTGTTATAGACACCACTCCTAACACTACAGCCTACCTCTAGGATCTTTTCTACCTGGAACTACACAAAAGTTTCCTCTGCCCTGGAGCGAATCTCTCTGCCCATCCAGATTTCCACATCCTTCTGCAGAGTCCAACCTGGTGTCTACCCCTGGCCCTTCCCATTCTCCTGAATTCATCAAATGCATATATAAGAGTGTTTGGAAGGAAGAAAAGGAAGTGGGAAATGATCTAAGTATGCAATTTAAACAAACAAGCAAACAAACCCCAATAAAACCCTCAAGAGAATATAGCTAAATTCCATAAATTAAAAATGCAAGCTTTTTTTTTTAAATCAAACTAACTTAAGAAAAATGGGGCAATACACTGACATCTTGGTAAACTCCAATATTATTTAAAAAAATGAACATAGACTTCATAACATGTTAAAATAAAATTACATTTTTATTACTGCTGATAGCATAAAATATACATCCATTATAAAATGATGAGATAAATAAGAATATTGAACCCACTTTAGGAGTTTTAGGGAAATACAAACTATTAAACATTACTTAAATCAGTAGCAAAGAATACTGATATCAAAATTTGAAATGTGATTTTCGTCTCACTAATTTGACACTAAGAAGTTTTATGGAAGGTTCTTCAGTACTATTGCCTCACAGTTGTTAATTATAAAATGTTATAATCACAGTCTCTCTGTTTATTCTCATATCCATTGACATTCAGTCCTGAAGAATTACAACCAAGAATGCCTTTGGGGAGCTGCACTAGTCAGTGCCATTGCAGATGCTTTACCTAAGAATCACCCATGCCTTTTCTCTATAGAGTTCACATTATTCTCTTAGCAATGAATATATTCTCCCTTTGTATTATTTGACTTTAGAAGGTTACTCTGATGATTGAAAGCACCTCATCACCCTCAACTCTCACAAAAGAAGAGCAGGTTCCCAGAAGGCAGCACCAAAGAAACCAGCATGTGGATAATGAATGGAAGCACATTAAAAGTACAGTAAAGCTCCAACTGTCCTAGCAAGGCAAAGCTCTTATCTAAGTGACAAACTGGCAAAAGGCATCTCAAAAGCAGCCATACACACACAACACAAGAGTAGTATTATTTTACTGTGCAGTCACGGAGATTAGTATTTCATAAAGAATGTACTTTTAGTATGGGTGTGAGATGAATATATTCTCATGCTTGAAAATCTTCTGAAAGATTACCAGGTCCAGTCTCATCAAAGTTAGTTGAAATACTGCAAAAATTAGTACAGGTAAACGCTGAGACACAAAGTACTGTAAGCATATTAATTTCAATATAATCAACATGAATAAAAAAACCATGGCTCTCTCAAAGGAAAATATAAGATTAACTCCAATTTAATATGGTGAGGTGGTGGAGGTGAGGGCTTCTGGGAGATGTCCAAAATGCCAGTGAGAAACCAAAGCAAGGGGCCTGATACGTCAGAAAATACACACTCTCCAGAGCTTAATGAAGGAGCACAAAGCAAAACACAAACTAAACAGAATGTGTAGTTTCTTACATTCTTCAGAATGTTTAAGATCAAAAACTCAAAGAGATGGCAGGTGCTAGCAAGGATATGGAACAAGGGGAACAGTTCTTCATTGATGTTAGGAATGCAAACTTGTACTACCACTTTGGAAAACATTTTGCTATTTTCTTAGAAAACTGGTAATAGTTCTACCTCAAGACCCAACTATACCACTCCTGGGCACATACCCAAAAGACATTCCAACATTCCCCAAAGACATTTGCTCATCTATGTTCATAGTAATTTTATTCATAACAGCCAGAAACTAGAAAAAAACTAGATGTCCCTCAACTAAAGAATAGATAAAGAAAATGTGGTTCAGCTACACAATGGTATACTATTCAGCTATTAAAAAACAAAGACATCATGAATTTTGTAGGCAAATGAATGGAACTTGCAAATATCTTCCTGAATAAGGTAACGCAGCCCAAAAAGGACATGCATAGTATGGATTCATTTATAAGTCAATATTAGCCATCAAATAGAGGTACCATGTGACATTCTACAGACTCAAAGATGTTAAACAAGAGGAAGGACCAAGCAAGGAACCTTGAATCCCACTTACAAGGGGGAATATAACAGTCATAAGAGCCAAATATAGGGAGAGAACTACAGGGGAGGGGGGATGTGGAGGGAATTGATGGGGGTTCAGGAGCAGGTGTAAGGAAGGACAGAAGAGAGGGCTTAATGGCTATGAAAATGTAGTGAAATCTGCAGTTGACAGGGATGAGGAGGTCAGGGGGGAGGGGAAGATCTCCAGGACATGACAGAGACCTGAGATAAGGGAGGTGCCCAAGAATCAAAGAGTGATTTTAATTGTCACTCAGAACATTGTGGATATGAAACTTGAAGAGGTCACCTTCTGTAACCAGACAAGAACCTCAATGGAGCAACAGAGACTCCAATCAACCCACAAAAGTTTCAATACAAAATTTATCCTGTCTACAAGAAATGCAGACCTGGGAGACTGAAGGAATGGCCAACCAATATCTGGCCCAACTTGAGATGTATCCCAGGGCAAGCACCAACCTCTTTCCCTATTGATACACTGTTATGCTTGCAGATGGGAGCATGTTGTTCTTTGAGAGGCTCCACCCAAAAGCTGACTCAGATATAGACATCCACAGCCAAACACTGGATGCAGCTTGTAGACTCTTATGAAAGAATAAAAGGATAGGGACTGCAGTCCTGAATAGGATAAGAACTCCACAAGAAAACCAACAGAGTCAACTAACCTGGACCCTTGGGACTTTCAGTGTCTGAACTACCAACCAAAGAACATATACTAGCTGGAGCTAGGCCTCCATGCACATATGTAGCATATGTGTAGCTTGGTCTTCATGTGAATCTTGAGCAACTGGAGCCCGTGCTATCCTAAAAGCTGTTGCCTGTACATGGGATATGTTCTTCTGGCTGAGCTACCTTGTCTAGCCTCTGCAGGAAAAGCATCTAGTCTACCAGAGACTTGAAATGCCAGGGTAGAGGTATCCAGGGGCCCCCACCTGCTCAGAGAAGGAGGGAAGGGGAAATTTGAAAAGGATTGTGGGTGGGGGTAGCATGGAGGGGCATGTAAAGTAAGTACATGTAAAGTGAGTAAGTACAAAAGAAAATTAAATTTTAAAAAAGAGAAAATTTAAAATGCCCTTTCTTACATGGAATTTGAGAAAAAAAGGGACAAAAATAAACCTAAAATTGTGGTGAATATAAAACCCAAAGATGATGGAGATTACTTTAAAAATCATAATTGATGCAAAGTAATTAAAGTAAGACAGGCTGGAACACCAAGATACATAAAACACAAAATAAGATTTTTATACAAGACAATGACAATGAGAAGCAGAATATTTAATGAAAGATATATTATGCAAATATAAATGAGTTTAATATGGTAACAGTAAAGAAGCTAGTGTATTTCTGTGTGTATTTCTAAGAAGCAAATTTACGATGAAGAAAGTCATGAAATTACAATTAGTAAAACATAACCTTGAGATCTATGGAACGCTATCTGCACTTTCAGGATCCTGTGTAGGAGGTAAAATTCACAAGATGTTTTGGAAGTTAAAAATCTTCTCAGAAATTTTCTCCAATTATCCTTAATTGGGTAAGTACAGGGCACAGCTTTTATAGAAAATATTTATTATAAAACCCATTTTAAGTCTTCCATAGGAAATGTACCAATTCCTTGTCACTGTGAAGAAAATGTGATGATCCCAAACAACAAACACCACATAGCCTAATATTCAGTGTTGAACACAGTACGGCTCAAGGATGAACTTTGATACCATTACCATGTAGATTTGTTTATTCTTATTAATTTCTGATAGTAAGTAATTTGGGGGGAAAACATGAAATCAAGCATTGGGTCTCAGTATTAATTACCATCTGCTAAAAGGATTTTCTCTGATAATGGTTAAGAGATCCACTAATCTATTGTCTAACAATGCGTCACTAAGTGTTAGTTTAATATCAGAGGTGCAGTAGTAGATTCTCCTATAAGAACTGTGACTGATCTATAAACAGATCACTGGTCCTGATAATGATGCCAAACATTGTTAGCATGTCCTGGAACAAGGCTTACATTGCGCAATATGAGAACTGTTTTAGGCATAAGATATAGTTGCATAAGATCCTTTAAGGGAAACATTTATGTAAAAATTTATTTTAATTTATGGCTCTAAAAGAAAATGTCCAACAAACAGATTGTCTTAACTCTCTATAATGTATTTTTTATGCAAAATTTTAGACAATATGGTTTTTATGCAATTTGGCAATCATAACCTAGTCTGAGTTAGAGATTATTGCCGAGGAAGCACTACAGCCAAGTCCTGACCTGTCCACTATTTTCATTGCTGCTGTTCCTAAGTGCTATTATTTACTCTGTAAATATTCTGTTTGTTTGTTTATTTACTTTCTTACTTACTTATCACAGTCTCACAATGTAGCTCAGATTCTCCTTGAATGTGACATGGTTCTTCTTCAGTCTTCTGGGTGCTGGGATTATAGATATGTCTGCACTCTGCCTATCTTCCCTCATGATTTTGAATAAATGACTTATGTTTGTTATCAACTATACATTATGTATGTTATGGTTGGAGTAGGATAGGCAAAATTACTAGTATAATCTTCTCCAAAAAATTATTATTGTCAAATAACTGGGAGTATTCTGAACTTAGTCTAAAATCTTGACCAAAATTTGAGAGAAAGGCTGACTGATGGTCAAATATATAGAGGGAAAGACTGTGTGGAAGATGTGGAAGAGTACACACACACACACATACACACACACACACACACACACACACACACACACACACACACAGAGTCTAAATACAAAACCCTGTAATTGGTTTATCTGAGTGACACAAATTTACAATGCTGAGCGTGGATGTCACTCTTCTGGAGAAACATAACCAATGTTTTACATCCAAGGTGTTTCCAGCATTTCTCTGCTCCTTTTACACAGGTCTTAAGTTTAACCACATTTCTTTTTGTCTACCTGTTTCTTTACCTTTCTTTTCCCAGAAATTGAGAGACCAAACCTACCCCATCTTGGAACCAGCCTCCATCTTAAAAAAAAAAAAAATGGCATGAGAACTTGGCCTGAAGCTGAACCCAAGCTGCACCCAAGTGCCAGGAAGGACCCCAGAGCTTATCCTTGGCCCTAGCTACTTCCTAGCAACAGTTTACTAAAGATTAGTCAGGTTGTTTCAGATGTACTTTCAGATTTTTCATGATTGTATACAGTCTTGTTACAGAGCACTCACCTATTGTTACAATAGCCATTCAATCAGATGCTTGCCAGGACAGACTCCCCTCCCTCTAATCCCCTTTACTTGCTTACACTTTCAATAAAACCTTGTCCCAATGAGAGTTCAGGGATGCTTAACCAAACTATCCTGTGGGTCAGTGGTGAATAGGCCCAAACTCATAACTGTAATAGTCCATAATGTGATTACATCAGAAAGGGTTCCTTGGTGGTTTGGGGAAGTGCATAAAAGCTTCCTAGCACAACATCTCCAAGTCTGCACTGACATCCAATGTACTTTGTTGTTTTGGCTAATTTACCCTTCTGTTTAGCAAATTACTATTTATCAGCATCCTCTTTGATTGCATTTTTTTCATGCTTATTTGGGCAGATTTTTCAAATATTCTTTTTTCCAAGTTTTAGCTTGACTTCTTACTTCCTGTGTTATTCTCTCTATTCAGTTTTATTTTTTAGCCATACTTAAAGGGTAGATTGCATCATTTTGTATCAAGCAATTTTATTGCTAGGATTCCTCAACTACTTAAGGATCTTGAGTAGATGATCTTCGGTTTCTTGGCTTCTTTCCTCCTTTTTCATCAGTTATTACATTACTTTTTTATTATAAGTTCATCTCAAAGCTTTACCTGCAGAGCTATAGACAGACCTGCTTGTGGCATATCTCCTAATAGACACAATTGTCTTGACCTAATATTATTCTAACTGGGTTTAGTGTACAATGCTGAGGTAACACTAGATTGACAACCTGAGGATCACCTTTCCAGCTGCTGACCTCATTCTTTCTACCCTCTCTTCTGTCCTTAACAAAATAGCAAAACCCCTACTTCATCCACACACCTGTCTTCCCTTTAAAGAAAAGAAACATTCAGTCTTTCACTTAATGTAAGATATATAAGAAAGGGGACGGATACAAGAAAAACTGTTTATAGGACGAATGAAAGAGTCAGGGAAGGGCAGGGCCCTGTCTTCTGCTCAGTAAAGGAGGTGAGAAAGGAAATGAGAAAAGACTTGAAGAAGTCAGTGCAGTTGAGAGCTAGACAGCAGCTGGCTGTGAAAGGTGCTTTCCTAAGAAAGGAGGCTTTGGAAGAGCATTCCCTCTGAGCTCTAAGTTGGAAGGAGTTCACACGCATGCCTGGAGTCATAAGTAAAGATGCAAACCAGTTGTGTTCATTTGTTCACTGACTTGATGATTGAGTACATGCCTTACCCATCGCATCTTTGATACAAAGAGGATATAGCTGCAAACTCAGGCAAAGGTAAAGGTACACAAGTGGAGGCAGAAACAAATTCCGAAAAGCAAGATTCCTGAAGAATTGATGCCTCTGAGAGAAAAAGAAGAGGGTGATGCCAGAAAGTGGAGTAGCAGGTCAGAATTCCATAGGGAAAGACAATTCTGCATTCTCACATGTGAGCAATATGTAGAAAAGTATTGGAATAAATATGACTGGACTGGGTCTACTAGTTCAACAGCTTTGTTCACATAGTCAATAGGTAGAGCTTCTCAAAACAAGCATCTTTACCCAAGTCTACCCTGACTACAAAACTCTCTCTCTCT